>CM076995.1:184801498-185228272 GCA_039090855.1 Macrothele yani | reverse complement strand
AAAAAAAAAAAGTGTTCACCGGTTCACAAGATTTTTTTTTAATGTTCAGTTCAAACCACTGCTCTTCAAATATTTGAATAGATCTCGTCGAGAGTATTTTAAAACGATACCACGCATAGTCGTGTTGCGCTGCTCACGGTTGACTAGATAGACTGTGTCAAACGCGGCGGCACACCCAGAAATATTGCATCACCTCTCGCGCGCACATTAAGCGAGGGAAGCGTCGCTTGCACTATGTATTGCGCAGTACTCGAATTGGACCCCTATGCTTTTTACGAATATGCTAAGACGATTAGTGTGCGGCACGTATTTTTAAACACTATAATGAATTCATTTGGGACTTATTTTTATCACAGGCGGAGCAGCCGTCAGTCGCTCCATGCTATCCGCGGAGTTAGATGTACGTCAAAACAGTATCTATCCGGTACATTAGATTCTATCGTTCCCTTTGATTTTCGTGAATTACTATTTTCATTCATCTGCTCAATGAATTATGTTCCCTTCTGGCACACCGCGCTTCTTCGAGTGCAGAAGATAACGAAATTAAATTTGACTTGTACAGAGGATTACAGCGAAAAGATTAAAAATGGCAGTCTTATCATGCCCAGTGATCTGAGACAGCTGAGATTCTGCGTCTCCAGATGGGCCTATGGTTCAAGTCCCCAGATGAGGTGTGTGTGTGTGTGTGTGTTACGGCACTGTATCAGTGATCTGAGACGCTGAATTCTGCGTCTCAGAAGGGCTATGGTTGGACAAGTCCCAGATGAGGTGTGTGTGTGTGTGTGTGTGTGTTACGGCACTGTAACCAGTGACCCTAAATGGGAAGCGGAGGATTTATTAAAAATCATCACCTGTTGCTCGTTCAAGTCGTTAAACCCCCAAAACAAAAACAAATCATTTAAAAGCCTTTTAGAATAATTTGATGAGCACCATATTGGTTACGTTGATATGTTTCGGAAATGTCTTGGCTGGCATATACTTGCTTTACCGCTCCGGTTACCATGTAGCCAGAGGCGCAAATTTCCTGGCCATTCGTCAGAAAAAGATGTATTTTCGAGTTCAGGATGAGGCATAGGCTGGAGTGTCTGTCCTTCGTTACTGACTATCTTGCTTTCCCGGTAACCAGTGACCCCGAATTGGGGACAGGCGATTTTGTGCTTATATCGTTTAGAACTCTGATCATGCTGAATGTTAAGACACCAAACAAAAAGACCATGTTCCGACAAATTCAGTTAGCAGTTTCTTCTGCTTTCATTTAGTTGCTTTCCTGACTTTGCAATTGCGATTATGTATATCTTGCAATTATTTTAGCTTCATATTTATACAGGGTGATTCACCAAAAGGAAGTTTGCTGTTTCAACGCACTATAAAACAAGAACAATGTAAGATTTTTTATGTTACCTGTAACATAATTGTAGGGGAATATTTCCAAGTTTTTTTACAGACAGTCACAGATGTTCTATGTGTTGCACCCTTAGTCACACATCGAGCCGGCTAATCCATTTCCGCCCAAACGCGAGGTAAGATATCTGAATCAAGTGCAGTGGATAGTGGCTGTGATACGCTGTTTTCAGTTCCGCTAGATTAACAGGAAGGGGAAGAGGGCGAATAACTTTTCCTTTACGTACCCCTACAGAGAAAAAAGGCACAAGGTGTTAAGTCAGGACTTCTGGGTGGCCACTGGGTCAGTGACATGTTGTAGTCCGCGGTTCGTCCAATCCATCGGTAAGGAAGATGTTCATCGACTGACTAGTCACGTGACACACGCGCTATAGTTTACGACACTTCCCTCAGTAGCGGGACACAAACTTTATGAGTACATCTACCTAACAGTTCGCAGTTGTGGTCCGTGTCTTGGCAACTGTTACTGTTTTACAGCATCTGGGAAACTGTATACTTCTTTATGAATCACCCTGTACAACCGTTTAAGCGTGGCTCCACCTAAAATCTGTGCCATATGTTTCCAATGGTAAAGCTTCTGTGCATATTTTCTTCGCTATTAATGTATTCCCAAGTATGAAAATTTGCACATCGGTAAAACTAACTTAAGTTATAGCATGGGATTCTTAATGCTTTTTAAAACATAACCAATCCAACATTTGTTTGTCTACTGACGTCATCAACGTACAGGTCGCGCCATCTATTAACAGGTTTGAACATTACTCAAAGAAAAATGATTAATTTTAATATAAGTATTGTTATGTTTTAGCACGCATTAAAGGTATCCCATGCTATAACAGTTACAGTTAATTTTATCGGTGTGTGCAAATTTTCGTCCTTGTGAATACATTAATTGCGAAGAAAATGATGTACAGAAGTTTTACCATTGGAAACATAAGGCAGAGATTTTACGATGGAACCACCTTAACGTTCATAAAGCCGGATGTGACCTAAATCAATCGTAGTCAAATGAGTTCTTGTTTTTCATCTTGAAATACAGGTCCAGTCCAGTATGCAAACGGTATTACTTATTCTTCCAAATACATATATAAACAATCGTCAACTTCCGGCTACAACTCACTCTTTCGTAAAATTACGTGTTTGAAGCGCATCTCGTACTCCGAGAATTCGATCTTCCGTACAACAGCGGATGAACCAGCATTTTGAACTACCGCATACAAACCCCCGACCTCTTCCATTAGAAACCCTTACGCAGATGTACGTAAACCTCACTTACGCAGCGTAATGTGTAAAATATGTTGTCACGTGCTGACGTACGTGATCTACGCACCCATTTAAGACTGCTGCTCGTCAGTGTGGTGTCGATCATAATGTGTAAAAACAAAAGGATGCTTTCTGAAGTTCATTAATGGGCTTATTGTATTTTGGGTGCCTGCCTGTCTGAAGCATAGATTTTATTTTTAGCGCTGACTTGTTTCTCAAAAGGCAAGATATCACGGATCTTTTATCCAGTGGTAAAATAACCCATATTGCTTGAATAAAAGGCGTATCTGTGGAGAAACTGAAATCCGGTCAGGAACAAGAGCCCATCGTCCGGAGTAGCCTTGTATGGAAAAAAACAAAACTTGCTGTGTGCAGCAATTAACCAGAAAAGCGCTGAATGAAGGCTGTTCCTCACCAATATCGCAGCGAACTATACGAAGGAAATTGAAGAGAATCGGTGCTAGCCGTCTCCTGCCTACACCGAAACCACAGATTCAAGCGAAGAACCAGAATGTTCATCTACAGTTGTGTCAGGAACACAGTGGCTGCAAACTGGAAGACTGGAAAAACGTCATGTAAGTCCGACGACTCGCAGTTCTGTAGTGTCGGTACGTAGAGAGTTTGGCTGTAGCTCCATTAAGCAATGTACATTGCTTGCCTTTTAAAACACAACAGGTACGTCAAACGATTTTTAAATTCTGTTCCAAAGCAATACAACTTGATATCACAATCTAGCAGACTTCTAACGAGAGCGCTCGTACAATCGTAAACATCATTCTTATTTGTCTCGTTAACATACGTCATTCAACGTTTGATCTCAAGTTAGGTTACCACCAGAATCATTCAGCGAGAGAGGAAAAATGGTGTTAAGTTCAACACCTGTTCAAGGAGAATGAACTAAACTTTACATAACAGAAACTAAAAAGGAAAATTAAAACTGAGTATACGTCACAGGGGATTAACTTACAAAAATGACTGTCGTTAACAAAACGAACGTGGATTAAACTATATCCGTTAACTATGCATTCTCTCATCCATACTTTTTGACATATAAGGAGAATGAATAATCAGGAAAGCGACGGAAGACTGGTATGTAGTGGGTTGTCAATAAGCGGTAGGAAATTATTAAAATCTACTCTATGCGGATGACACCATTTTAATAGCATAGCTGGTTCAGAGTAGGAGATGGTGCAGTTTCTCAAACGTACCAAAGACTACAGCGTCGAAGCTGGTCTCAAGCTAAATAGAGCTAAGTGTCTTCTTATGGTAGTTGACAAGGCCGGAACGCTTCATCAAAACTTCGAACAGACACCCGATATTACCCAAAAATCCAAGCCATATATTTGGGGACCGCACACATAACCGATAATAACAGAAATTGCTAAGGCGAGATCAAAAGGAGGATCGGAATGACCACATCTGCCCTAGCAAGGCTAAAAAAATCTGGAAGGGATCAGCAAAATCACCACGATGAGGCAGGCGAAGGCCCTCGTGTTCTCAATCGCGACATACGGTTTTCTGAAACATGGACCTTAAATACAGCATGTCGCAGACCGATTGAGGCGTTTGGGAAATGATCTGCTACAGACGCATGCTGAAAATATTCTGGGTTGTACATAGAACTAATGCATCAGTCTTGAGAGAGATCTGCGTAAATGCGCACAAGCGACTTCTTCTGATAATCCAACGACATATACTGACCTCCTTCTGCTATATCATCCAGCGAGACGGTTTAGAAAAACGTTGTGTTCAAGGGAATGCTGGCGGCAAAAGAGCCTCCCAGACGGATTCATTGATCAAATAAAAACTCTCCTACAAATCTATCAATTGCAGAAATCAAGTGAGAACTGTGGAGGAATGAGACAGGAATGGCGAACCTTGACTACCCACAAGGTGTGAATCGGGTCACAGCGCAAGAGCCTGCACATTCTGTTAGCTCCGAGCGGGTCCTCTGATAAAGCTGAAAAGTCAGGTTTCCTCCAAGGATTATTTGAACATCGTCGCGGATTAAGTCCAGCCTGTAATGTTTTTACTTTTTCATCCAGCATGTGCAGCAACATGACGGCTGTTTCGTATGTTGCTGTCCATCGCACGAGATGTGTTCAGCGAGCATGACCTTGGGGAATTCTACCATCTTCCATGACAACCACAAGAACCTCAAATATGAACTCCATTTAGAATGTATGGGACATGTTAGAAAAACAGATCCGCGGCGTGTATAGTCACTCTTTCGTCAAATCTGAGCTAATTAAAGGACTATCTGGTGAACGCATACTGGTATACTGTAAACGTAGATGCACTCAAACATATTGTGGAATCCATGCCAATCGCATACATGATGTAATTTGGGCTAAAGGTGGTGTAGGCCGGTGTTGAATAAAAGTTTCTAATACAGTGACAGGTATGTGTAGTAGGAAAATCGTAACATTACAGGGAACACTAGAGGGAAGCAAACTTCCATTTTTAATGTTTAACCATTTGCTAAATAAAAATTCGAGAGAATAAAGTCTTTAAGTCTGGGGAAAAACTAAACTTTGTGTGTTAACATTGAGGATGTGGTGGAATTGATTACACGTCATTCAGCGCGTATGTTCACTGAAGATCTAAGTGGGTGAAATGAGCCAAATAAGACACCATCTGGAACCCACATTTATCACTATCTAGTTCTCGCACTACGACTTCACCAATGAAGAAATTAAATTAAGGCTTCACGTGCTCTTGAGCAGTGCGTAATCATCGCGTGAGAACATGATCCGAAGGCAGAGAAAGGATTACGTCTAGCTGTTGATATCAGCAAACATTTTCTTAACGTTAAAATCAACCCTATTGATTTTTGCTTATTTCACTGAATGACAAAAACTGTAAGATTAATAAGAAATTTGAGGCAACAAATATCTTTATGAAATATGTATTTTCCGTTTTGTAAATTAAGAGAAAACTTGGATACAAGTGAACTCGTAATTTTTCATGTTGACAATTCTTTTATCGTGATTTGGTAGAAACAAATAGTGACAGTGGCTGTTAATTCTCGATGTTTTGTATGTTGAATTATAGGTCATTCTCTTCTGAAACATAAAACTTAATTTTGTTTTCTTGTTTTTAAGGTTGCAGTATCTTGCAAAGTTCATTTTCATTCGTCTTTACATTTCTAAAAATATAAGACACCCTAACTTTGTGTTGCAGAGGAAGTAAATAGGTTCAATTTATCTATTCTAATCATTAGTATAACTGTCCCTTTTGCTTGCAGGAAATACGAATATTTTATACTATTAAACGCTGGAAATGGATCCCATTTCTGACGTGCAACTCGTTTGTTCCCTTTCACACATGATTTCCATTATTTGCTAAAATAGACAAGTTCCTGTATTAGGTAATGTCCAGTGTTTAGTTTACCCAAATTAAAACAAGTATTTACTTATTGAGTCATCAAGGTTAATAGATAGTGAGGTGTGCTCATCCCGCCTTCCTCGCAAACGAATAATCGTGACGTCACAATTGACATCACCGTCCTAACATCAATGAATTTTAAATCCGAACTGCAGCTAGAGAGGACGATGCCTTGTCAACAATTTTTATAACTCAAACACAGGAACAAAAGCTTATGCAAAAAAGTACATTTACATTAAATACAGATTCGCAGTCATGTGAATATTTTAGTAACTGAGATTCCCAAAAGACCTCTTGCACATTTTTGTTTTTCGTAAAGGGCGGGAAAACGGGTATACTTTTTTAAATAATTTAGTTACAGAGATTTTTTGCTGTTTTTGAATACGTTTAGAAGGGAAAACTCACAGCAGGACGTATTATTCGCATGTAATAAATAATTTCTTTATGAAGAATAGGGAAACGCATCTCACTAACATTACCCAATTTTTTTAAATTAAAAATTGAAAGCATTATGCATTAAAAAATCTGGTAGAATTTATGAAGATTATTTTCCAGCAGGTTTACGAATAATAATAATTCCGACACACGTTGCTATGGTGCAGATACAAAGAAACGTGGCGATTAGGTAGTCTTACGATGGTGACTGGGTTGTCTTACGACGAGCGATTTGGACAGTGACGTCACAAAGCAATGAGCCAAAGAACAGGATGAGCATATCCTTATCGTCTACTAACCTTGACTAAACAATACCACAAGAGATAGTGAATCCGGTTCTTTTGTAGTCAGATATTCCATTGTCGTGCACTGAAATGGGAATTTATTGTTGGAAATACGAGGAAAGGTATGACGCGTTTCGCAGTAATCGAATGGTTAAAGTCAACCCAATGGAGGAGGAGAAAGAATTATTTTGAAATTATCGTTGCATCGAGCACGTGGTCCACCACGTGAACTCACACACGCTACGTGGAGACAGAACTGATAATAATGACGCTGTTGTTGTTGTTTGTCCTTCATCAGCTGCTATGTTTGCAAGCTATAAGTGATCCTGTTAGTTCTGTGTATAGTGCTTCTATTACGTTATTTTATTAAATGGTTCGTCTTTTTATCAACTCAGGATGCAGTTATTCAAGGTGAGTTTTGTTCATGCATGCATTAGTTTTTTTTTCTGAAGTCTGCCACTGAACGGTGCGCTACTTGCTTCCGGAAAGGCTTCAACGTTAAAGTGTAGATAGATAAACATTACATTTTTCATATCACACTTAATCATCAAACATCCAATAATTTTGATTATGAGATTGAACTGTTCCATGGATGAGACGAAAATGAACTCAGAATGAAACGTTATATGCAATGCAATAACCGCTAACAAAGGGTTTCAGAAACCAAAAGTAAAAAGCTAAGCCGTTCATTGCTTCAGCTATATTGCCTGCGTAGTTGATAAAAAAGTGAAACTGTTGTTCTTAAACAATAAAAAATGGCGTTTTCTAGTCCAATAAATGCGACAAATTTTTCCATTGCAAAACTGAATAACGAAAATTATACAGTTTGGAAATTTAAAATCCATATGCTTCTCATTAAAGAAAATACTTGGAATGTCGTTTCCCAATCTACAGTTAAAACTCAGGACTGAATTAAGAAAAACGAACAAGCAATGTCAATGAGAGGTCTACTTTTGACTGATGATCAAATAATAAATGTCATAAATGAAACGACTGCACGAAATATGTGGTTAGCTTTGCAAAGAATTCATGAAAGAACAAACTTGAGCAGTAAGCTCTATTTGCTTAGGAAATTGTACAGTAAAAGGTACAATGACTGAAAATATGCAAGAACACATCAACCAGATATCAGAAATTGCAAATAAACTAAAATCAAAAGGTGATTAAATTAAAGATTCACACCTTGCAGCTATCATGTTGTGTGGTCTGCCATCCACATCTGACACACTTGTAATAGCTCTTGAAGCAAAACATGAGCATGAACTAACATTAGAATATGTTAAAAATAAACTCATCGACGAATATAATAGTCGAAGACATAGAGAGCAGAAACAAAAACAAATTCTACCACAGTATTTCAAACAAGTGACAAATCTAACAGAAATGCAAAAGAAGCAATATTGCACACATTGCAATAAGAAATGTCACACTAAAAATGAATGCTGGCATTGGTGAAAAGTAAAAGAGAATAAGAATAAACAGGAGAATACAAATACACAGGCAAGGAGTCAGGCTAAAACTGCCAGAAATAAATTTGAATCAAACAAGAATGATGAACCGAAATTCAAATATGAAACCGAAGAGTTCACATTTAAAACAACACTAGCCAAGGTTGAAAATACAAAATGGTCAATCGATTCTGGCGTCATAGTCATATGACCAATAATGAAATGTTTTTCACAGAAATTGACCCAGAAGTTAAGGCGGATAATACAACGGAGCAAAAATGCAATCCGCCGGAAAGGGAACTTGATATTTGCATTGCATAAGTGATAAAGGGGAAGTTATCAATATAAAAGTAGAAGAAGTACTTTACGTCCCAGAGTTAGAAACTACCCTCTTATCAGTGAGAAAAATTGCTGAAAACGGTTATTGTGTTACTTTCAGTGGAGATCAGTGCATAATAAATCGCGGTAAAATAACTGCAGTCATAGGCACTATTGATAACACAAATCTCTATAAGCTGAATACAGTGGGAGAAACTGGAAAAAGAATTTTGCTGAACACTGAAAAACAAAATTGTATAAACTTGTGACATAGGCGTTTGGGGCACAGAGATCCCAACATCATCCGATAGATGCAAAAAAAGGAAACAGTAAAAGGATTAAGATTATCTGATTGCAAAAGAAATATGAATTGTGAATGCTGCATAGAGGGCAAGCTAACACAAAAACCATATCCCAAGGAGAGTGTACATAAAGCACGAACGCCACTCGAGCTAATTCATAGCGACATATGTGCTCCTATGGAATCTGACTCCTGGAGGGAAACGATACTTCATAACTTTCATTGATGACTTCAGCGGATTTGCATGTGTTTATCTAATGAGCAATAAAAATAAAGCTACAGTGAAATTAAAGCAATATATTGCAGTCACAAGCAACAAGTTCAAGACAAAACCTCTTGCTCTCCTCCGTTGTCAGTTCTGATTGTATGTTGGTTTAGAATTCGAAAACTATATTGCCGAGAATGTAATAAGAACACCAAACGAGTGTACCATATACCCCACAGCAAAATGGCGTGGCAGAAAGGAAAAACCGGTATCTCGTTGAAATGGCAAAGACAATACTCCTGAATTCGAAAATAAAAAACAAGTTTTTGGGAAGAAACCCTCACCACTGCAACATACCTGCAAAATAGATTACCAACCAGATCTACAAGAAAAACACCATTCGAACTAAGGAAGGGCTACAAGCCTTGCATAGGACATATAAAGGTGTTTGCCTGCAAAACATATGCTTATGTGCCAAAACAAATCCGAAAGAAATTTGACAATCGTGCTCAAGAAGGAAGATTGGTTGGATACAGTGAAATAACCAAAGCATATCGTATCCTAATACCAGGAACAAACAGAGTGATAATAAGCCGTAATGTCAAATTTGGTGAAAGTCCCAGTGTACGGGAAAATTGTAGGCCAATGCCAAAATCAGGCGAAACACGCAAGATATTGTTTTTGAAAGCAAAAACCTTTGAACCTTTATTGAAATCAAATGGATCAACTGGTGAAAGCACAAGTATACAACCCGAAAAATCAGCTAGAACTACAAAAGGAAAACCGCCTGACAGGTTAGCATACATTGCCAAAGTGAAACCTAAGCCTGAACCTACAAATTGGCACGAAATACAGAAACTGCCAGAAGAAGAAAGACAAAAATGGCTTGAAGCCACAAATGAAGAAATTAAATCTCTAAAGAAAAATAAAAGCTGGGAACTTACGGATTTGCCTAAAGAAAAGAAAGCCATCGGTGGCAAATGGACATTTAAAATAAAATACCATGTTGATGGGGACATAGATAGATACAAAGCACGACTCGTAGCAAAAAGGTTTTAATCAAAGGCCTGGTAAAACACACTACAATTCGCACCCTACTTACAATAGCAGCACACAGAGAGATGCAGTTTTTATATCAAAGTGGTGTACATGCATTTTTGTATGGCAATTTAGAAGAAGAAATCTGTCTCAACCAGCAGGATACATAGAAAAAGGCCAAGAAACGAAAGTATGTAAACTTAATAAATGAATATATGGACTCCAAGCAATCCGCCAGGGTATGGAATCAAACCATTGCAAATTTCTTATTTGAAAAAGGTTACGTCCAAGGAAAAGTAGACCCATGCTGTTACACACGCAAGGAAGGGGATTCCTTCACATATATAATCGTGTATGTGAACGACATTTTAATTACATCTCATCTCATGGAAAATATCAACAAATCCAGAAAAATGTTTGGAATAAAAGATCTTGGGAAGGTGACAAATTATTTGGGCATACAGGTAGAAAGAGAAAATGATGGAAGTTACAAACTTTATCAAAGTGCAAAAATAAGGAAGTCATCAACAAATATAAGCCACTAAAGAAACGTTATACACCGATGTCCACAGACTTTGGAAAACACAATCAAACAGAAGAAGAAACACTCGGAGGACGGCCGTTTGGAAGATCCTCGGACCTGTGCGATTGGTGTAAACTATTGCACCACGTTCACAATCGCTCATATAGTACATTTTGATCATCCGACTCTCAATCAAACATTGATTCCCGACGAGCTGGATGGGGTAATTTTTACCACGCTTACGTGACATCTTAGGCGTTTCAGCGAGCCATCTAGGGAAGTGTATCTAATTAACAGGCATTTCGGTATACACTGACGGAAAAAAATCCCAACGCCACTTAAAATTAGTTGTAGAGAATGAAATGGCGGCAATACATTTGTGTAGGTATCATCATATCATATCACTAAGCTGTTCTCTGAGGTTCAGAGGTTAGCTCCAAAAAAGAAATGCAAACTTCCAGATATTTTTACTTATTGTTGTCGTATCAAACTTTGCCATTTACAGCGATCTTGACATACAACTCGTGCTTCACTGATATCCATTACACGCCGTACACAAGATCTTTTATACTTCATAATCTTTTTCTCATGCAGACACTCCTGAATCTGATCCACCCGTGTCTTCCTTGGCCTTCCTCTGCCTTTCCGTCCTGCCACTTGGGCTGAAAATATTTTCTTAGTAAGCATTTCATCACTCATTCTTTCAACATGGCCAAACCACCGAAGCATATTGGACTCCACCTTGCTAACTACATTTTGCTTTACATCACACAACTGCAATACATCTTCATTCCTCAC
The DNA here is from genome assembly GCA_039090855.1 of Macrothele yani. Lineage (NCBI taxonomy): Eukaryota > Metazoa > Arthropoda > Arachnida > Araneae > Macrothelidae > Macrothele > Macrothele yani. Next base: position 185,216,871 of record CM076995.1, on the reverse strand, counting down.
ACATTCAGATCGTGTCTTGCCACAAACCCCACGTAAGTAACGCATTTCTCCAGCACGCAAACGACTCCTATGTTTCTTCTGCAGTACCCAGGTTTCACTGCCATACATCAGAGTAGGAACAATTACTGTCTCATACACAGCCATGCGGGACTCTCTAGAGAACCCATCATTCCTGTGAAAACCTCCCAGAGCAGCTATGAATTTCAAAGAAGAATTCACACGCTTACTGATTTCACCATCCAACTTGTTCTCTCTGTCAAACATGCTTCCTAAATACACAAACTCACTCACCTGGTCAATCACAATGCCATTTATACTTACATTACATTCAGTGCTACCCATTCCTCTCTCAAACACCATAACTTTGGTTTTTCCCTTATTTATACTCAGTTTGAATTTCATGCAAACATCGTGCATCCGAAACAACATACTCTGCAACTCACTTTTGCTCTCCGCCAACAGGACAGTGTCATCAGCATACAGCAATCTGCACACACGGATATCACCAAGACATAAACCACTATTATCTATTTAGGCCTCACGCATGCATGCGTCCATAAATATATTAAACAGCCATGGTGACATTACACAACCATGTCTAAACTCCTGCACCAATGGAAAACCATTTTGATGAAACACCATTCACTCGTACACAAGCTCTACTACCAGCATACATGGCTTTTACACTATTAAGTAAATTCCCAGTAACACCATATTCATTCAATACCTTCCACAAAAGTGTCCTATTGACTCGGTCGTAAGCTTTCTCTAAATCTATGAAGGCAGTAAAAACTTTCTTCCCAACAGCGAGATACTTTCCAATCATTATGCGTAATGCAAAAATCTGGTTAGTGCAGCCTTACCAGGCATAAAACCACTCTGAACATCCCACACTTTCTCTGATGTAAGACCCCGTACTTTTTCAATAACAACCTTACCAAACACTTTCCCTGGCACACTCAATAGGCTAATACCACGATAGTTCTTGCAGTCAGTCTGATCACCTTTTTCCTAATACAAGGGAACAATGATAGCATTCTTCCAATCCCGAAGGACCATTCCTAACTCCCAGCATAACTGGCAAATTTCAGTTAACCTGTCAATTATAGTCACCACCATACTTCAACATCTCTGCAGTTATGCGATCAACTCATGGAGCCTTACCATTCTGAAGAGATTTTTGAGCTTTACACACTTCTTCTCTTGAGATCCCTCCTGTGCTTTCATCTCTCATTGTGACATCGTCTGCATCTGTCTCAGAATCATTTTTGCTCTCCTGATCTAATAACTCACAGAAGTATTCGCCCCATCTGTCACTTAACTCATTGGGCTCCCATATCATTATCCCCAATCTCAAACATCACACAACTTACAATTTTGTTTCCCCTATTTTTCCTGAGTCTCATGTACTTCCAGAAGGACTTTCTATCTTTCCAAAAAGCCAGTTCATGCCTTTCCACTTTCTCTTTCGTATCCATTGCCTTACTGTGGCGAACCAGCTTAGCAGCTTCACGCTTAAGGTTTCAAGATCACAGCTTACTGTAAGCGCGAGAAGAGCCATTTTAAATTTAAAATGCTGGTACATTAATAACCGGTGTAGCCACCAGAATGTTGAATGCAAGCACGCAAACGTTCATGCATTGTGTCGTACAGGTGCTGGATGTCAGTTTGTGGGATGGAGTTCCATGCCTGTTGCACTTGGTCGGTCAATACAGAGACGGTTAATGCTGGTTGGGGTGACGCTGGAGTTGTCGTCCAATGATGTCCCATACGTGCTCGATTGGTGACAGGTCTGGTGATCTAGCAGGCCACGGCAACATGTCGACACTCTGTAGAGTATGTTGGGTTACAACAGCGGCATGCGGGCGAGCGTTATCCTGTTGGAAAACACCCCCTGGAATACTGTTCATGAATGGCAGCACAACAGGTTAAATCGCCAGACCGACGTACAACTGTGCCGTCGGGATGCGTGGGATAACCACGAGAGTGCTCCTGCTGTCATAGGAAATTGCTCCCCAGACCATAACTCCAGGTGTAGGTCCAGTGTGTCTCGGCCGCAGACAGGTTGGTTGTAGGCGCTCACCTGGCCTCCTTCTAACCAACACACGGCCATCACTGACACCCAGGCAGAACCGGCTTTCATCAGAAAACACAACAGATCTCCACTCCGTCCTCCAATGAGCTCTAGCTTGACACCACTGACGTCGCAAACGGCAGTGGGTTGGAGTAAGTGGAATGCACGATACAGGGCGTCTGGCTCGGAGCTGTCCTTCAAGTAACCGATTTGTAGCAGTTCGTTGTGTCACTGTGGTGGCAAATGCAGCTTGAATTGCTGCCGCAGACGCAGTACGATTCGCCACTGCCATACGCTGTACACGACAGTCTTCCCTCTCAGTAGTGGCACGTGGCCGGCCGGAACCCGGTCTTCTTGAGGCAGTACCTTCCCTTGACCACCGCTGCCAACAATCGTGCACAGTGGCTACATTCCTGCCAAGTCGTTCTGCAATATTGCGGAAAGAAAATCCACCTTCTCGTAGCCCTATTACACGACCTCGTTCAAACTCCGTGAGCTGTTGATAATGGATTCTTCGTCTTCTTAAAGGCATTCTTGACTAACATCAACACCCTACGTCGAATCTCAACGATAACTAACGCTCACGAACGTTACAGCGCGTATTTACAGCAAACCTGCTTTGCATATTCCGAGGGGCGCCACACGTATGCGCCGAGCGCGAAATTTGCATAGACGTCATCTTACAGATGTACTCTCACCGCCTACCAACTGTCGTTTATCTAACACAACCCCTTCTTGGTGTTGGGATTTTTTTCCGTCAGTGTATATCCTATGTTTTACCAGGTCGAACAAGTTCATAGGATTTCTCATCTGCAACAGTGTTTCGGCGGTAAAGACATACACCCTTTGAAATACTTCTTTCGAAAATCGCGCGCGCACGCACACACGCACGCACTCTGTTTATTTGAAACCTCTAGGATGTTCCGTTGGTGCAGTGGTCTAAGCGCTGGCTTCTGAATATTGACATGGATCAGAGTTTGAATCCTGGTGAGGTATGGGTGTCGTGCCTGTTTTACGGCATTTTACTCTCTCCAATTCCTGAAACCTACGACCCTAATCTAGGAACGGGCGTCTGTTTGTAGTTCATTGTGTTGCTCACAGTGGTAGTTAACTTCCCAAACAAAATATAATCCCTCTAGCATCACGTACCGCGAAACTGTTAGAATGACATCCTTACAGGCGCTTCTTTTCACATCTTCGGACACATAAACTAGTTCATAAAATGACGAAAATTCACGGTACAGTAAAGTCCAAGAAGGTGCTGAGGATTGTTTCAATAAGAAGCCACCGCCTTGCTATGCGAAAAGAGAGATAGTGCTGAAATAATCAGTCCAGCAGCAACCTTGTCTTTCGCGCATTTCTTGCTGCAGAAAATGCCACACCGTGAAATAATGCACGAAATGAGACAAAACTTATCACACGTGTAGGCACGTACGTTAGAAAGAAGTGATTCGAGTTTTGAGCTATTACGTAGAATCGATGATCTACGCCATAGTATAAGATGTCCTAAGTCTGTTGTTCGAATGATTGCCATGCTGGGCTATACATTCTTCAACACGGCGTGGTATTTACTGGAAAAGTCCTCGGGTGTTGTCCCTGAAGTATATGTGACCATGTGACATTGACATGTGTCCGCAGTTCATCCAAACTGCGATAGGGTCATGCAGAGACTTTAAGTCGTCTGCAAATGACGTTCTTTTGAATTTCGTTCGCTGGGGAAAGTGGATTTCTACCTACTTCTTTTCCGAAAAATACGATCGTTGAAACGTTCGAAGATTCACCAAGGCTTTGAAAGGTGGTTCACTGTTCGAAGGTTCACCAAGCTTTTGAAGGTGGGTCACCGTTCGAAGGTTCACCAAGCCCTTTGAACGGTGGGTCACCGTTCGAAGGTTCACCAAGCCTTTGAACGGTAGTTCACCGTTTGATAGTTTACCAAGCCTTTGAACGAAGGTTCACCAAGCCTTCGAACGGTGACCCACTGTTCGAAGGTTCACCAAGCCCTTTGAACGGCGGGTCACCGTTCGAAGGTTCACCAAGCCTTCAAACAGTGGTTCACCGTTCAATAGTTTACCAAGCCTTTGAACGGTGGTTCACCGTTCGAAGTTTCACCAAGCCTTTGAACGGTGGGTCACCGTTCGAAGGTTCACCAAGCCTTTGGACGGTGGGTCGCCGTTCGAAGGTTTACCAAGCCTTTGAACGGGGGTTCACCGTTCGAAAGTTTACCAAGCCTTTGACCGTTCGAAAGTTTACCAAGCCTTTGAACGGTGGCTCACCGTTCGAAGTTTCACCAAGCCTTTGAACGGTGGTTCACCGTTGGAAGGTTCACGAAGCCTTTGGACGGTGGATCACCGTTCGAAGGTTCGCCAAGCCTTTGGACGGTGGATCACCGTTCGAAGGTTCACACCAAGCCTTTGGACGGTGGGTCACCGTTAGAAGGTTCACCAAGCCTTTGAACGGTGGTTCACTATTCGAAGGTTAACCCAGCCTTTGAACGGTGGTTCACCGTTCGAAGGTTCACCAACCCTTTGAACGGTGGTTCACCGTTCGAAATATTACCAAGCCTTTGAACGGTGATTCACCGTTCGAAGGTTCACCAAGCCTTTAAACGGTGGTTCACCGTTCGATAGTTTACCAAACCTTTGAACGGTTTTTCACCGTTCGAAGTTTCACCAAGCTTTTGAACGGTGGTTCCCCGTTCGAACGTTCACCAAGCCTTTGAACGGTGGTTCACCGTTCGAAGGCTCACCAAGCCTTTGAACGGTGGTTCACCGTTCGAAGGCTCACCAAGCCTTTGAACGGTGGTGTAGCAGTTTAAGCGATGGCTTCTGATCACTCTCCCAACGGAGGGGTCTGGATTCGAATCCCGGGTTAGGCATATTTGTTTGTGTTTGTCTTTATCGGTTTAGTCGCTGTGTTCCTTGTTCACCCGGCATACTGTATTCAATGTTCACTATGTATACATTGCTGACGTCGAAACACAAAATGTATATTCTGTATATGTCAATCTATCTATCAACCAAGTCCAATAAATAATTTTTAAATCCCCAATCAAGAAAATAATAATAATAAAACTTTAAAGCATTCCCCAGTCCAACTAGAGCGATGCAATTTACCTTCCTCCAACCGCTGTCGTCACATTCGGCTGACAGTTGTTTCATCCGGATGAGTTTCGGTTACCATGGCACGCATAGGCCAACTAACAGTACGTAGGCCTAAGTTGAAGCTTCTGTTAATTATTTTGCCCGTACAATCTCTTCTACCTTACACTTCTATCCAGCACTGAGTGGACCAGACACCCAAATGAGGATGACAAGACTTAGCTACACCAAGCCGTTTTGTTACCTCACATTTTATGTGGTCTTCTCACGGTTGCAATAATTTGCATAACCTAACTGTCGACACATTCCCATCAATTTGCATGGCGATCCGACAAATACTTGCTGGTTTTGCTTTGTATAAATACTATGTCGAGCAGTGTACTTAATCTGTATTATCCCGCTGTGAAACTTTTATGAACCAGCATAAAAGTGCAGTGTCAGTCCACGTTTTATTTGAATGAATATTACGTATGGGAAGAAAATAAGTTCCACGCCACGTGGTTCCGATACCTATCGGAAAAACGAAATGTTTGAAAAGTTTTACCAAAAGAAGAAAAACAAGAAAGATGACACCGAATTTTCTGGTGTAATAAGCACGTCTTTTGAATCCGTTCTGACGCAAATTAAATTTATCAAAGCTATTCAAAGTCAATGGAACCGGTATGGAAAACATTAGATCTGACGAAAGAAAGATTTTCAATCGGGTTTTCATCCCTCAGATATTGCTGTAAATGGAATCGTGAGCTTACGAACTCTTAGAAACAGAGATATCGACAAAAATAAGATGTGACTTTACGTCCCCTGGTGAGAAAACCATGCATTATTTTAGGAAGAAAGTATTCTCAAGAGGTTTATCCATATAAGCGGTATCGGTCGAATGAAAAAAAAAATTAATCGAGTTTTCAGGAGCAGAGATTTTGCAACAAATACTTCAGAAGCAGAAATAAACACTTATGACCCCTGGTGGTCATACCAAACATTAGAAATCATGTGAAAAATATTTTCCATCAGGTCTAGTATGCGATACAGGAAGAATTTTTCAAATCAGAGCATTAGGAGCAGAAATAACGCAGAAAACGCAGTTTACCTTTGTGCTCCCTAGCGGAAAGTCTATGATTTACTTGAAAATTTTGAATTTATAGGAAAAACATTTCGCATCGGAAATACTATCCAACAAAGAAGGAATTTTTCAAAACGTACTCTTAGAAGTAGAGATATTGACAAAAATAAGATATACATCTACACCCACTGGTGTAGAAACCATGCTTTTTTTCAAGAAGAAAATTTTCCTAAAAGGTTTGTCGACATGAGTAGTATCGGTCAACAAAAGAATTATTTTTCAATCGAGATTTCAGAAGCTCATATTTTGCTGCAAATACAACAGAAGCGGAAATTAAGTCTTACGCCACCTGGTGGCCAAACCATTTCTTACAAAAATTAGAAAATATGTGCAAACGATTTCCCATCAGGAGCCGTATGCGGTGCAGAAAGAATTTTTCAAATCTGAGATTTAGAAGCAGAGATATAGGGAGAAACGCAATTTACATCTACACCCCTAGCGGAAAGTCTATGAATTACTTGAAAATTTTGATATTATATGAATCACATGTCACACTAGAAACACTATCCAACAAAGAAGGAATGTTTAAAATCGGACTCCTAGAAGTAGAGATATTGACAAAAAAAAGATGAACATCTACGCCCCCTGGCGGAGAAACTGTGCAATATTTTAAGAAGAAAATATTCCAAAAGGTTTATCGATGTAAGTGGCATCAGTCCAGTCCACGAAAGAATTTTTTCAATCGATATTTTTAGAAGCTCCGATTTTATGGGAAATACATCATAAGCAAAAATTAACACTTACGCCCCCTGGTGGCCAAAGTATTCTTTATCAAAAATTTGAAATTATATGCAAAAGATTTTCCATCAGGAGATGTATCCGCTGAAGAAAACATTTTCCAAATCGGAGTTTTAGAAGAAGAGGTATCGGGGAAAATGTAATTTACTTTAACGCCTCCTAGCGGAAAATCTATGCGTACTTTGAAAAAGTAACTATATCTAAAATACTCTTCGACATAAATAGAATCGAAAGATAATTTTTTTTTCAATCGGATGTTTAGAAGCAACTATGTGGAATAAAACGTATTTTTTGAATTCGACATCATCTGCATTTACGCCCTCTATCGCCGAAATTGTACATCGTAAAAAAAAAAAAAAAAGGAAATAAAGGATCATCATTTGCATATTTCAAACTTCCCAATGCAGAAAGAATTTTTCAAATCGGACTAATAGTTGCACAGATATAGTGGGTACAGACGGACTAACGGACGGACAAACCGATAACATAAGCACGATCTTTTTTCACAAAAGACGTGCCAAAAATGGAATTGTGTAAATAACAGCTTGCGAAATGCCCTGTCCCAAAACATGTCATGATATACATGGACTGCAAGCCATGCCTTGCTCTTAACACCTTTTAAATATATTTTGACGAGAAAAGACGTAGCTTTTTCAGAATGCATTATTCACCTGGTGCATTTAATTCCTCAAATCTCTTTTCACTGTTTACAAAATTTCTGGGAAGTGTACTTTGCAGCTGGAAGCGATCAAATTAGAAATCCATGTGTTGGCGGACTTGCGAACAACAGCGAAGTACTCTTATTACGTTCTGTTGTTTTCTAATTCGGTGTTGTAAAGACAAAATTGTCAATTTATATTTACGGAGAGGTATTATATCGAATTCTTTGTGAGCAGACGCCGTATGTTTATTTATTAAAGACACTGATTTTGAGTCGTTTTAATGGCGAAACATTGCTGACTCTGTTCAGTAACAACAGGTTGCTCAAAATCGATTCTTCTTTTTGTTGACGTCTGAAAAGCTTTGAAACAATACTTTGGAGAAGCTATAGATTATCAGGGTTGATCGCTGAATGCAAAATAGGATGGTGGTACGATGCGACGTGGTACAGAAATTAGAATTAAAGTAGAAGTGATAAATAGCTCGTTGTCTGCTGATGTGCACGTTTGTACAGGATAATATTCGTATGTAAAACAAACGCTTATCATTCGCTGTTACCCGTAATTGAATAAGTACGAGGTTTTTTTCATTGGGGGCCTCACTTCATACGCAGTAGATGATATTTAAATCAATTTCTAGGCATGCGATTTCTGACTAGATTAAAATTACTTTCCGAATCACTTCTCTTACCTGAGCAGAAGTTTTCAAAGATCACTTCTCTTACCTGAGCTCATGCATTTATATGTTTATAGATACTTTTACTGACTGTTGCAAAATTATTATATACGCCTCCCTAATGACTTATTGTTCCACCTATTGCTGTCACAGCAGCAGTCAGCCGCCCCGGTGGCGCAGTTGTCTAAGCGATGGCCTCTGATCATTCGTCCGAACGGGGTCCGGTTTCGAATCCCGGTGTGGCATGGATGTTGTGTTTGTCTTACGGCACTGGCTCTCTCCCTTCCCTGGAACCAGTGACCCTAAATTAGGGACGGGCGACTGCTTATAGCCCATTGAGTTGCTCACGGTGGTCGTTAAACCTCCAATCAAAAAAAAAAAAAAAAAAACAGCAGCAGTCAAGGCTCTTAGTAAAGTCTCGGTGACATATTGAAAACTAGGAGGTGGTATGGCCTTCCTCCCGATGATGCGACGATCACCTGTCGTAGAGCGTCCACAGTGCACTACTACTGTTTTCTCTGAACCAATTGTAATTATTTATTTCAAACTCTTTCCAGACGTAACATTGAATAGCAGCACAATTCGCCCCTGCTACTGATGCTTGAATTCAAAGTGACTTCTTGTTTTCGAAGCTCAGACAATCATTAAAACAAGTTAGTAAAATCATGCAATGCATTGATTATACGCTTTCCAACATACCAGAAATCATTACTCAAGTTGTGAGTATAATGGCTGTGGAATAAATCTCGCTCCTGTGCCCTGACCTTTGACCCCATTTCGATTATATTCAACAGAACCGATTCAGTATACCTCCGGAACAACATAACGTTTTGTCGCAATAGAAGCAATTTTACGTAAGTAATGACGTATAAAGGCGATGGAATGAATCCCGCTTCTATATCCTTACCTTTAACATCATTTAACCCACTTTCAATAAGGTTCGTCCCCAGGTTGTCCTCTACCACATACTAAAATTTCATCGAAATCGAACCATTTTTACGCGAGTCATCTTGCGGACGGACAGACAGACAAAGCTGGAGCATATACGCTTCTTCAACCTACGGTTAGAAAGCGTAAAAAACGGGAAGAATTGAATTCTATAAATATTTCGTCGCCGCTGTTCATAGAAGTAACGCCGATGCTCGAATGACACAAGATGCGGTCACGTGCGATACCGTCAGTGGTAAAAGTAGACAATATCTTTAGGGGGAACGCAATGATTAGCGCCCAAAATCTTAACTGACATTCTCTCTCTCTCGCGCGCGCGCACACTCATCTGCACCAGAGCTGAGTTCGGGCTCAATTTTAAGAGCCCAAACCCGAATTTTATATTGAGAGATAGTCCGGTCCCGAAAGCTAAGATTAATCTGCTTATCTTTTCTTCCAGGCTTCCACTCTTTCCTCCCCGTGCAATAAACCAATGTCTTTCTTAACTGCAGAGAGAGAGAGAGAGAGAGAGAGAGAGAGAGTGTGTGTGGGGGGAATCTATGTATTTCCATAGTGTTTTTGACCATTCATATCTTCCAGAAATGTTTCGTGGGAACGGGCATCAGAAAAATCGGGAGGCACAACAATCTACGGCGTACGTTGCTCAATAGAATTAACTGGGAGTTGCCCCGTTGTCATAGGGAGCAGAGTTTCGTGAGCATGCTATCTACCATCAGCAGTTCTTAAACTTTTCCTTCGCAGAAATTCAGTAATGCATGGCCTACTGTATTTGTCACCCAAGCCCGAAATGAATAATCCTGCCGAGTACCCAATCCTCATCTAGATCTAGTTGGAAATAATTCTGTTTAACAACTAAAGAGTGTAAAAATCATACAAAATAACATTTAAAAATAAAAAAAGAAGACAATTCTCTCTCTCTCTCTCTGAGAGCCCGAGCCCGGACTCCAGCTACTATTACGCAGCCTCAGCCCGGTTTGAGTCTAGGCTCGACTTCGGGCTTTTCGATCTTTGACCGTCTCAGCACTGAGACGCACACAGATTTTATATGTCTGCGTTATTTTAAATGAACATAAATAAAAAACGATTACGCTGAATAAAAATTAAACCGTAATAAATTTTTAATTCTGATAAGCGTGTATCACAAAAAGCAGGTTACGCGTTTGCTAAAGTAGTGTTTCCTCTTTTCTTAATTGCGCAGATGAAAAATAGCGAAAACATTTGGAATTCCCTAATTGGTTTCCTACCTTACTGTACATAGTAAATATCGTAATAAATGAGCATATTCAGTTCGACCTCATGTAGTATCAAAGGGACAAAAACTGCTCTTCCTGGTAATTTAAACTTAGAGAAAAACACCTTAGAGAGGGTACATTTCTTATGTTTTTCAAAGAAACTGCTGCTGTTAGACACCACTTTAAACAGTTAGAGGATGCCGTCTCTTCCTGAAGATACTGCGGTCTTGGTCAGCTACTATGTACCGAATTGTTAATTTGAATGAATTTGAGTTTAAAGCCAAGGTTAGCAAACTCTATTAACCTTCTTCTAAATCAAGCCTGTAACATTGTCACTATACTTCGATATACCCTAAGATGACACTGCAGTTGAAGGAACAAGAGCCTACGCACTTACTGAGCCTTCGAAAACGGCCTAGAGTTATGTCCATCCGCGTCACTACGCACTGTGCCCTGCTGTTAGCAGCTGTTAATCACTTCCCCCATCAACTCATTGGCACACTGCATCTACACATGCGTGTGTTGGTCTAATTGTAAAAGTTAATTTCTGATAAAAGATCATTTTTAGATTGGTCTAAAACAACTCTATGTACTTATAAGTAAAAAAGCTAGTACAATATATAGTATGATTCTGGGCAATAAATGCGTTGGTTTTCACGGAAAATGTTGGGAACTACTTTTAGTCGCGGCGATAGTTTTCACATACTTTCCCTTTCAGTGTCATCTTCGGGTGAATCGAAGTTATAGCTCAACATTCCGCCGCGCGGGATAAAGTACTAAATCATATGAAAGCATAACAGTCGAATGCGAGAATTCACTCTGGCTATGGGGCTTTAGCTAAGAGTCCGAAGTACAAAATTTATTTTCTCCGGTCAAAAGCCTTGAAAACTGCAAAATCAGAGACAAAATTTTCAAACTTAAAATTCTTAGACAAATTGCGAATAGAATTCATAGATATAAACTGTGAGCCAAATTTCCTCTGTATAGTCTGCAGTACATTTTTCTTTCAAATATTATGTACTTTTGTTCACCACTATTTAGGGGAACGGCGTTCCCCAAAATAGCGGTGAACAATAGTCCAGCCCGATTTCACCTCTGGAACCCGTTTTTTCATTTATTTTTCAAATGGCTCTTTAAAGCGCATTTTGTTTGCTGTAAAAGCAAAAGAATCGGCCCTTAACCGGCTGGAACGAATTAACTCGGGGTTAGCCAAATCGGCTAAAATCAACTCAAATGAATATACTGTATGCACTCTCCGAAAAGTAGGCCGAACGCGGCAGGAAGGAGTAAACCACCCCATCAGAAATCTTTGCTTAATAAGCGTTTCTTAGCTTTGCTATTCAAAGCAATCATTTAGGAGGATTGGCTGTCAGTAATACTCTAATATATTACACGCCAAAAGAGCTATAATAACAGCGAAGAACCTAAGAAACTAGAGAGAAGATGTTTGATTAACTGGTTTAACCCCAGTAGCATGATATCCGTATCAGAGGGACATTAAGCAGAGAATACACTTAAATGCCAGAAAAACTGGTACACCAGTCTATTACTTGGTAGGTCCCACACGGGAGGGCACTGCAGAAATACGACGGGGCATGTACTCCACTAGCTTCTGGAAATATGCTGTAGACAATGCACACCATACGTCCTGCGGAGCGTTCCACAATTCGGGTGTATTCCGAGGTCTCTGATTCCTGTGTTCGATAGAGCGTTGCATGACATCCCAAATGTGTTCTATCACGTTCAGATCTGGGGACTTGGGTGGGAATGTGAACACCCCAAACTCAGATAAATGCTCCTCTAACCATAATGTAGGATCCCGACACTTGTGTGGAGGTGCATTGTCCTTTTGGAACAGGCCCAACCCATCAGCATGACGTACCAGGGGTGCCATTGAAGTCCAGTTAAACTCACCCCCATACCATTACGGACCCCCCCCCACACACCAGCCGGTAAAGTTCCCTGTTGACAGGCGGGATCAATGGCTTCATGGGGTTTGCGCCACACACGAATCCTTCCATCTGCCCGATACAGTTAGAAACGCGACCCGTCAGACCAGGCTAGTCATCAAGTGTCCAGTGTCGGTGTTGCCGTGCCCAAGCGAGGCGCATAGCTCTGTGTCGTGCACCCATCAAGTGGACTCAAGTTGGGCGTCGGCTCCTAAAGCCAATATCGTGCAGGGTACGTTGAACAGTCCGGACGCTAATGCTTGTTAAGGCTCCAACATTGAATTCCGATGATACCTGCAAGAGTGTCGCGTGAAACGATTCTTGACAGCCGACGATGGTCATGTTTACTCAATGTCTTTTGACGGCCACACTGGTAGCGTAGGTTGGAGGTTTTGCCGGAATTCTTGTAGTCACGGTACACCCTTGCAATGGTTGTCCGTGAAAATCCGAACTTAGTTTCTACCTCCAAAATACTATGGCCCATCTCACGAGTGCCAACTCTGACACCGCATTGAAAATCGCTTAACTCGTTATTATTTGTCATTCCCATGCCGGAAACAGCTTTGACAGCTGGCAAGACGCACTGGCGGACTCAGCCAAGTACGCGCATAGGTGACGTTGCTATGTATTTTGCGTAAGCACTTCTCTACCAGTTTTTCTGGCACTTCAGTGTATATTTCCGTATCTTGGGTCATGGAGCCTAGAATATACATATGTCCATATCTTGGGTCATGAAGCATAGAATAAAAGACTAGAAGGACTTTCTAAATGACGAACCATCTACCTAGTGGTATGATGTCTGCATCACCCGTGATGGGTTTATGGTCAGTACTGCTGAGAAGAAAGGAGAAAAGGAATGTTTTGCCGTAGCTTTCGTCAAACCCGATGGCTATGTGAGCATTATTGTTTCAGAGGCAAATAACATTTTGGGAGCCATTTAGTTTAGGTATAGTGGCCGTTTAAGGGGGATATTTCTACTTAAAGAAGGAGAGAAAGGGAGAGCACTTTTGTCTTAATGAGCACTGATAACCCTTATGGTCCCTCCCTGGTTATCGATAATTTTGAGGTAAGGAATTGCTAATACCCTGATTTAATAGATCTCAGCGTCCCCCCTAGGCCTGCCAATCTTGCCTTCTTGGCCCGAGTTCTATAGGGGCCAACGTTCCTCGGTCAGTGCCTAGGAGCTCAAACTGTTCAACTGCCGTTTCAACACACATTGTGACTGACATTGGTCTGAGAGAACACTGCTTTCAACTGAGTTGCACCCGTAAGAAATGTACACTGCTTGACAAAGAAAATGCCACATCATGAAGGAATGTTCGAAAACAGGCCAAACTGCACACACAGATAGCAGAGTATGTCCTGAACAGATGATTTAATTGTCATATACAGACTAGGCTCTAGTTGCCGAATATACAGGATGATCAATCAGGAGTGTGGGCCCCCATTTTGGGCGATTCAGCGTTTAATTCGACGAGGCATCGAGGCAATGAGAGCCTGAATAGAGTCCTAGGGTATCATGGACCATGTGGTGTTGATCCAAATCCACAGTTCATCTTCACTTTGCTGGAGTGGGAGGGTATTCAACCTACGTCCAATCGTGTCCCACAGATACTCGATGAGCGAGAGAGGTCGGGCGATCGTGCTGGCCACGGAAGTATCCGCACACCGTGTAATGCATTCAGGCTGATCCGAGCGGTATGCGGCCGGGCGTTATCCGTTGAAAAACGGCGTTTGGGATGCCCTGAAGATACGGTAGTGGTACGGGCCGCAGCACTTCTTCAACATAGCTGCGTGCCGTAAATGTGCCCGTAGTGAGTACCAGCGGGGAAGTGCTGTTTGCGCTGATAGCACCCCACACCATGATTCCAGGTTGCCGGGCCGTGTTGAACTCTACAATGGCGGAAGAATCAGCCTGTGGACCATGTCGCCTCCAGACTCTGCGATCATTCGTGGTGAAACAGAACTCTGATTCGTCGCTGAACACCACACTGTTCCATTTGGTACCCCAGGCAGCTCTGGAGTGACACCACGCCAAGCGGTGATGACGATGGCTAGCTGTTAAGCGTAACCTACGCAACAGACAAGGGAACAGCAAACCAGACGCAGCCAATCGGCGTGACACTGTCCGTGTCGATATTGGAGCATCCGAACCTCGCCGCACACCTCGCAAAATGCGTCCCGTCATGGCCTGTGGGTCCTCTAGAGCATGGCGTCGGATGAGACGATCGGTGCTCTCGGACGTCCGTCTCCCTGCTCCGGTCCCTCTACCACGTTGCACAGATCCTTCCTAGGACCAGTGTCTCCAAATGCGACCGGCGGTTGTGGCATCACTTTGCGTTTCTTTCCCAATACGACGCAAGGACAATCCAGCGGTAAGAAGTACTACGATGACACCTTTCGTGAATCCATCTGTTTGAGGACATCGCGTACGACGGCGACTTAACGGCATTGGCACCCCTTTTTTGTTCTTCAGACGCGGTTATAGCAGAACCACTCGCTTCTCGTGGACCTAACGACATCTCGACTGATAGCCTCACGAGCTTGTTGTTTGCCTATATCTCGCGCGCTGTTCATGCGATTGGCTTGCAAATGCAATCATTTGCGTAACTTGTACGTGTGCACCCGCTCTGCAATTTGCATGGCGCTGAGTTTATATCTCCGTGGTGTCTCATTTTCTTTGTCAGGCTGTGTATTTTGTAGATGAATGTTTGATCTCATGCTGCAAAAAAAAAGTTATACTACTTACGATATCATCCTCATCATCATCATCATCGTCAACCATTATCAATCCACTGGTGGACGAAGGTCTCTCCAAGTCTCTTCCACAACGGTCTGTCTTGTACTACAGTTAAATTGAGCATTTCTTTATTGAGATAAAACAAAGGAAAGTATTGCAACTGCGAAGATCCTTGTATTTGCAATACCTCATATTTAGATGTTTCTTTCAATGCATTTAAAGTCCGTATCAGATCTTTATCCAGAATTGCATCATTTGCTTTCTCTTTTCCTTCGGGAAAATTTTAGTCTTTTTAGATGGCGTTTTGTTTTCATGAGTGTCTTTGTAATTAAGATACTTTTGCAGATCAGGAAAAATACAGGATACCGCGTCTTTGTTGAGCGCAAAAGGAGAGCAAGTAACAACAATAATGGAGGTATAGTCTACAGACACACTGTCTTCAGTCATACCTCGTAACATCATTGCATTTAGAATGCTTGATATATATGCGCTTGTCTTTCCTGGGGATTTTCTTTAGCCACTGTTGAAATCTGTTTCCTTCGCCCGGAAACTTAAACACTTTAATATTTTCTTTAGCAGGACCTCAATTTTATGTATATCCCGGGACACAACAGTTCGAAGGCCTTCTTGTTTTCGGAACAAAACCGCTGACATTACCACAACAGGTACTTGATGGTGCTAAACAAATAAGGCCTGTGTCACAAAAAAGTAGTTTTTGTGAAAGCGCCAACGGTTTACAAATGAATGGATGCAGAAAAACTGATTCAGAGAAGAGAAAACAGCGTAAAATGAAGCAAGACAACATATAAGACAATAACGAACTAACTCAATAATATGACTTCTAACAGGTTCTGCCCGTCGCTTTGTGTGACGTCACAGCAGTCGTAAATTTTCAACTCCCACGCCGCGAACAAGAGACAAGGAAGAAACGATGACCCCGGTTCTATTTTCCTCTGCTAAGGAAGGTACGTTATAGAGAAACCACGTGACCACAATCGTACCTGTGGAGGTACAGAAACTGAGTCGAACGTTTTGCAATATTTGGATCACTTTTGTCTTCATACGTACATTTACGACGAAAACCGACTAGCATTTAAAGAATAGGCCATCGCATTGCACCGTTTTAAGTAATTCGTCTGCCAGTTCTTCGATTCCGCGGAGGTATCAGTTTTGTCCTTCAACCCAGCTGCCACCTCCTCCTGGTTGTTGAAGTGCTACCCGCAAAGGATGTGGGCTATGGACTGGAGCAAGTAATAATCCGACGGGGTAAAGTCCGGACTATATGCTGGGTGTGGCATCTGTTCAATGCCCTCAAGTTCCTGGAGTTTTGCCCGGGTCGTTCGCCCGGTATGAGGCCGAGCGCTGTCCTGCTGTAGGAGATCGAGGTTTCTGTTCATCAGTGACGGGTACTTCTCCAAAACGGCATGCATCCTCTAGAGCTGTTCAGAGAAGAGGTTAACTTTGATGGCCCAACCGTCTATAACAAATTCGTAATGGATTGTCTCTTCGAAATTCCGCCAGACGCAGAGCATAACCTCCTGTTCGAAGCGACCACGTTTGGCAACAGGTTCAGGAAGCTGTCCCGGACTCAACCCCTGCCCTTGTGTGTTAGGATTACGGAATTATACCCACTTTTCATCGCACGTAACAATTGTCTTGATAAAACGTACAGCGCGCGGGTTTTCTAGGAATTTCGTTCACGCTTCAACTCGGCGGTTTGTTGCAGCTGGCGCCAGTTCGTATCGGTCAATGCGGCAGCTCCTGTAGACCTTGCCGAGGTCCTGAAGGTGACAAACCACGGTGGTATGTGATATGCCTAGCTCGCCTGATAATCTGCGAGTGCTGGTTGCCTGATTTGCCTGTACGGCTTGGCGCACGGCCTCCGAATCCACGGTATACCAGACCTTGGCTGATCGCCGAGTTTTATCTCACCTGAGTGAAATTTCTTGAACCATCTTGTTGCGGTTCTGTAATCCATGAAATCTTCCCCTTTCGCATGGCAAATGTTTAGTGTTGGTTGAGCAGGGTTATGACCGAATTCAAACTTGTAAAACAAAGCTCCCTTATTAGCCGGTTGTGATTGTTCATATTTTAGGCGTGCCCAAAACAGACAGAACGACGACATGCAATGCTTTTCACAGTAACAACTACCATTTTATGTCCCTTTCGACTGACTGCAGTGCTCGACTTGAATTAGTTTAAACACGTGACATACCCGCCGCAGCACATACGTTTATGCAAATATTGCGAAAGTTTCGACTCACTCTCTGTACATACCCAAAGATTCAGTAGCGGTTCAGAGCAATGCAGCAATGGAATCCGTACCTACAACAGTGATTCTTATGATGCGTTCGTAAGAAACGAAATGTCGTATTGTGTTCAGAAGAAATATTTTGTTACACAACCAACACACAAAGTGTCCTTTTTAGGAGTCATTTGAGAAAATAAAATAAAAAAAAAAAATTGTCTCTGACGGGTACGTTAGGGTATGATGCGAACAAGCTGACTTGGTGACATCTAGAGTAGTCTCGGTCATCAGGGTCATTTTTATAAATGAGCTTACGGGGCTTATATAGTACACATATGACACGTGTGTGCTGTTTCAAATTTAGCACATATTGTAACTAAAAGATATGTAGAACTGAATATTTTTTGTGTGTGCTTTGCCAGAAAGGTTTTCTTTTTTAAAGTATTCTTTATGCCAATGGTGCTTACCTGATTATACTTAAAATTACGATCAGAAATATAATTTTATTTTTTGGTTCTACGTACAAAGCTACAGATGTGATTCAAAAACTGGGGAGAAAAAAAAAAAGAATTGTTGCAGTGGAAATAATATTAAAAGATTTAAAGGAAACTGCAAACAGTTGCAGAGAAAACGGAAGCCATAAGTTTAATTCTTCCGTGTTATAATTCTTATGAAAAAATAATAGTGAAAATTGTTACTCTTTATGAGCATGGCGAGAAGCCAAAATGCTCTAATTTTGAAATTAATAAAAGATTGTTCAAACTCTTCACTTGAGCTTTAGTATCATTATGAATCCATTGCTAAATGAAGGTCCCAAGTCTTGCACAACTTTCTTTCTTGAGCAAGTGTTCTCTATAACACTCGGGCATACTTTCAAATTTCATCCTCCAATCTCCCACGGGCCTTCTTCTGGGTCTGTTCATCGGAATCCAGCAGATTTAATACAATTATTTTCCAAGCAGATTTAAAACAATTATTTGACGCGGACGGGGAACATCAAACAGAAGTCATCGCTCTTTCCACCTTTTATAAGTGAGTCACGGAAAAATTCTCATTGGCCGCCACCGGGAATCGAACTCAGGGTTTTCCAGTTAAGCGCCTGCCATGCTTCCACTGCACCACAGCGGTCTTGAATTCCTCCAGACTCACATACACTAACTGCCAAGCCACTTAGCATATAAGTCGTAAGTGGAAGACCCTGGGTTCGATTTCCGGTGGCAGCCAATAAGAATAATATTTCCGTGACTCACTTATAAAACGTGGAAAGAACGATGACTTCTGTTTGATGTTCCTGGTCCACGTCAAATGCTTGTATTAATTATTCATTCACATTCTAGTTATTTGTTCTGTTGCTGCTTACCATCCTTGGTGAATCCCCAGCATTGTGCGGGGCTCCAAGAGGCAATCTGCCAAGTGGTTTGGCAGTTAGTGTATGTGAGTCTGGACAAATTCGAGACTGCTGTGGTGCAGTGGAAGCATGTCCGGCGCTTAACTGGAAGACCCTAAAATCGATTTCCGGTGGCGGCCAATGAGAATTTTTCCGTGACTCACTTATAAAACGTGGAAAGAGCGATGACTTCTGCTCTATGTCCAAACAGAGTCAGTTCTTTTAGCAGTATATCCATTTCACTGCCATTTCAGTATTTTTATCTTGATCATGAAGTCATCAATACTTGTCAGTTTTCAGATACGTCAGTTCCTCTTCCTACCTTTTTGTGTTAAACGAAACATGTACCCTCTCCATATTTATTGGTTTTCTACAGCCTCTGAAAATCGCTTTTAGTTAAGGCCCATATGTCTGCTAAATAAGAATCGGGAAAAGGATGCATTGATTAAACGCTTTTCTTTTAAGACATAATGGTAATTGCTCCCGAAAATGGCAGTGTTCTTTCACATGCTCTCCAAGAAAGCGTTATACGCCTGTTAATTATTTAATCGACGAATCCCTCGCTTGATATCTGTTGTTCAAAGCATATGTAGGTAATGGTTACTTTTAGATTTCCGCCATTAATGGAAAAACCATCAGTACCTGTAAAAGCATTGTACACCAATTTAGTTTCCTGTAAAAAAATTTTTGAGCCCACTTCCACGAGCTTGCTGGCAAGATATTCATACCATATTCCGCAGCTGTGAAGAGGTTCCTCAAAAATGACAATTTCATATGAAAGTTGGCCATTACTCTGTTTCCTCATTTCTTTTGTGGCACTCCGGTGGCGTAGTGGTCTAAGCAATGGCTCTTCATTTTCAATGAAACGATTGTTTTGTCCATTTTTTAATTATACAAAACGCTTACACAAAATTATGTTCATCAAATAGGAAGTTGAGTCCCGAACTGTTGAAACTTGTTTTTTTTTATCTCGCTGTAATAATGTGTAACAATGCTAACTTTATTATGTGGCAGCGCAGTATACCAAGTCTAACGTGCCACCGATCTGGTAATACAGGGATATCATAAACTGTGCTTCTAATCTTTAAGACTTGTACATATATGCCGGCGGTTACTATCCACGAATTCCGCGACTGAATAATTCTTTTGCATATCAAGAAGCTTCTGATGCGTTATTTATAAATGCCCCCTTTATCCTTGAATTAATTTTTCTAAAGTAATTTAGGCGCGCGATGCGTTTTTTTCCTCCAGTTAGGGTGTCTGCTGATGGGCATGTTCGATAAGTCGCGTCCCCACAATAGGCTTACGGGGCATCCAATACATGTCATCAGAACAGCAAGGTCGGCCTGGGCTTGGTTGTCGTCTCTTCGCCTACGACCATCATTTGACAACGTCGGCTGCTAGCATAAAACACGCCGTGACCATTGATCGGATCAAAGGGACTTTTGAGTGACTTAGACTGCTGGGATGCATTATTCATGGGCGTTGTTTGAAGACTCTCCTTCGTAGGAGAACTCTCTCCGCCTATGGGGAATCAACACATAAGTTTGTTCCTCCATCTTCTCGAGCGAAAATACCTCTTTCGCCCAACAGAATAAATATGCCACTACGGAATACATCAACGCAGAAAAAGTGAATTCAGTCCGGGAGGGTCTTTAGTTTAAGCCTTAGTGCGATCTGCATTCCAGGCGGTGCCAAGAAAAATAGATGGTTTCATCCCCGTGTAAGATATAATGACACTTTAGTTAAATCATTGCTTAAACGCAAATGCAAAAATCAAGCTATGCATTATTTAATACTCTTAAGGATTCTTTAAGAAAATCACGATGCCAAGGCACAATCTGCAAACTGGGAGGTAGTATCATGAAAGCATGTTACAACACATCCTGCAAGTGTAGAATTTTAGATCACGTCGTGCAATTTCTTGCTCACAGAAAAGAATAGTGTAGCATTGTCGGATGTTTGATTGTCCCGAGCAAATGAGGCTGCTTCATGGAATAGCAAGGGAAACATAAATATTCCATGGGTGACAGAAATTTTGAATTCCAATTCCATTCAGATTTTCCCGAAAGAAATAGAATGTCACTTTTTAAAACACGAACTGATGGTTGTTTTTATGGGAACCAGCCGAAAACATACTAGTTTTTTACTCCGTAAGAGCTATAGGACGGGGAGGGGGATATGATTCTGTTTTAGTGCTCACATTTGATCAAATGTCATGAATGTGACAACATAAAAGAATCTATGGTATTTATTTATCATTCATATGTTTATATACCTTCGCCACTTATAGACATACAAATTTATTCTAGAAATCAATGTCCCAATTTCTTTAAATATGCGTCTGTACATCTAAAGATTTTTCTTTTGCAAAAAAAAAAAAAAAAAAAAAAAAAAAAGAGAAGCGCAGTATGTCGCTTCATATAGAGCCCGTCCGGCTGTTTTGCTTCAAGAGCAATGAGTCGCTTTGTATAGATCTCGTGCGACGGCTTTTGTTTAGGTTCAATATGTCGCTGCGTATTGAGCTCGTCCGGCTGCTTTGTTTCAAGAGCAATGCGTCGCTTCGTATTGAGCTCGTCCGGCTGCTTTGTTTCAAGAGCAATGTGTCGCTTCGTATTGAGCTCGTCCGGCTGCTTTGTTTCAAGAGCAATGTGTCGCTGCGTATTGAGCTCGTCCGGCTGCTTTGTTTCAAGAGCAATGTGTCGCTTCGTATTGAGCTCGTCCGGCTGCTTTGTTTCAAGAGCAATGTGTCGCTTCGTATTGAGCTCGTCCGGCTGCTTTGTTTCAAGAGCAATGTGTCGCTGCGTATTGAGCTCGTCCGGCTGCTTTGTTTCAAGAGCAATATGTCCCTTCGTATTGAGCTCGTCCGGCTGCTTTGTTTCAAGAGCAATGTGTCGCTGCGTATTGAGCTCGTCCGGCTGCTTTGTTTCAAGAGCAATGTGTCGCTGCGTATTGAGCTCGTCCGGCTGCTTTGTTTCAAGAGCAATATGTCGCTTCGTATTGAGCTCGTCCGGCTGCTTTGTTTCAAGAGCAATGTGTCGCTTCGTATTGAGATCGTCCGGCTGCTTTGTTTCAAGAGCAATGTGTCGCTGCGTATTGAGCTCGTCCGGCTGCTTTGCTTCAAGAGTAATGTGTCGCTGCATATAGAGCTCGTTCGGCTGCTTTGCTTCAAGCGCAATATGCCATTCGTATTGAGCTCGTCCGGCTGCTTTGTTTCAAGAGCAATGTGTCGCTTCGTATTGAGCTCGTCCGGCTGCTTTGTTTCAAGAGCAATGTGTCGCTTCGTATTGAGCTCGTCCGGCTGCTTTGTTTCAAGAGCAATGTGTCGCTGCGTATTGAGCTCGTCCGGCTGCTTTGTTTCAAGAGCAATATGTCGCTTCGTATTGAGCTCGTCCGGCTGCTTTGTTTCAAGAGCAATATGTCGCTTCGTATTGAGCTCATCCGGCTGCTTTGTTTCAAGAGCAATGTGTCGCTGCGTATTGAGCTCGTCCGGCTGCTTTGTTTCAAGAGCAATGTGTCGCTTCGTATTGAGCTCGTCCGGCTGCTTTGTTTCAAGAGCAATGTGTCGCTTCGTATTGAGCTCGTCCGGCTGCTTTGCTTCAAGAGTAATGTGTCGCTTTATATAGAGCTCGTTCGGCTGCTTTGCTTCAAGCGCAATATGTCGCTTCGTATTGAGCTCGTCCGGCTGCCTTGCTTCAGACATCACATGTGATTTTTTTTTTTGGGGGGGGGGGTTGCTTTCTCTGAGGGTTTAAAGATCATCCTGTGTCACTCTAAGAGATATAGGCAGTCTCTTGTTCCTAATTTGGGGCCACTGGATCCGGTAAACCAGAGAGCCTGTGCTGGGAAACAATCGCACAAATGATGTGTCATCCAAGGCTCGGGCTCAGGCCCACTCAAACGAACGGATTAAAACCTGCGCTTACACCACTGAGCCACGGCGAGGCATCTAGTTTGGCCATGGTACATAATCCGCTGCAATATTGTTTCTCCTTAGCGCATGTAAACTGACCGCGTACTTCTGATCATCTTGTGTGGAGGCCACAGCAGAAAGCCTCTGCTTATCATTCTACGGGTAATGAGTGGCTGGCGCATGCGCACCGACAGACCACGCGATTCAGGTAAGCGGAAATACTGCTGCGTATCACGGCTCCTCGCTTTATCCGTTTTAGATAGTTGTTTTTGCTTCCTGATTACTTAGAACTTATGAACTTAAACAGCAAACAGTACGAACTTATAAATTATTATTACAATTATTATTTTGTTCAACAAAGTCATTTGATTCTGCCCAAATAAATTAGTACTTTAACAGTACATTGTAATATTTTCGTTCTGCATTGTACGATTGTATCCTGATTGCGCTCTAATATTCGTTTTCATTAATAGAAAGAGAAAAAAAGTTATTGTCTTTACCTTTTGGCAATTGGCATTACACAGGGTGTTTCAAAAGGTTATTGACAAACTTGAGCGTATAGAGGGGTGGGAATATAGCAACTTTCGAAAAGGAACCGGTGTTCTCCGAAGTAATCCTGACTCAATAAAAGCCTTTGAATGAAGGAACTACATTGTGGCGTAATCGTATTGTGCGAACAGGCATTGGGTTGCGTGTGCTTGTTATTCGTGTGAGCAAAGGCTGTAGCTTGTTTGCGTTGTTTTGTTGAAGGTAACTGGTGTCTTAGTGCTTTCGTAATCTTTTGTTATCCATTAACGCAACTATACACTTTTGTCGAACTCCTGGACATACGTTTCGTCTACAGCGCAGCCGCTGGAAATGCACGCAAAGCTGAACGCCTGTACCGGGAACAATATCCGAACAGGTACCACTCAGTACATACGACGTTCCAAAACATTCACCGGCGACTCGGGGGAACAGGTTTCTTGTACAAAGCGCATCATGTAGGTCGTCCAGGGGATTCGAACAGTCGCTGTCAAAAGGATTTACTTTCGCGTGTGGAAAAACAGCCATCCATCAGCACACGTGCCATCGCTCATCATGCTGGAATTTCACGAAGCTCTGTGTGGCGTGTCTTGCATGATAACCTGCTGTACACCTATCATCCACATAAAGTGCCCGGATTGTCTGTCTGTGGAGGATTTCCCACGACGGGTGTATTTGAGAGAGTGCGCCTGAGTCATCGACGATGCAATTGCCTGTATTGCATGTGGTGGTCGCTAATTCGAAGACCTTTTGTAATACATTTAATGAGTCCATGTAATTTTGTTTCCTTATTAAATTTTGTGCAAATTAAGTTTATTCCATTGATATGTTGACCGCAACGTAGTTCCTTACATTCTAATACTTATACAGACACGGGTTTATTTTCAAAAGTTGCTATATTTTAACCCCTCTATACGCTGCCTAAGTTTGTCAATAACTTTTTGAAACACCATGTATATCTGAATCTTGATTAATACTTCTCAAAATTATCTCACATTCTGATGTTTCAGGCAGAATGTTTTAAACATATGATCGTTAGAATGTTATCCCAAGGATTCTTTGAAATGGGTTCTTTGAAGTGCTGCCACATCGGTTCTCATGTATCCAGCTAATTTCTTCTAGTATATCTGCTCGTGAGATGTCTTCACTATTCAGATAGATAATTTCAAAAGTCTTTCCTATATTACTGTAGTCAGGGATGAGATTGGAAGTTTGAAGTGAAACACGAGTGTATGATTTAGAAGTGGTGTGCTCCATGATACATAATTTTCGCGGTCTTCTGTTACTCAGAAAAACCTTTTGGACGCTCGAGAACTGTAAAGTTTAATCCATTTGTCGTTATCCAGCAGGTGCACTGCGTTAAATCTCCCAAGGATGAGAAATACCAAAGATAGATTGCTCTTTTTTCTCTAATTTTTTAAAACGGGTAGGCATATCGTACCCTTGTTCTTCAGCACTACCCTTGTCATGGTTAGGAAATGTGCCCTTACTTTTGCAGCATTTTATTTCACCCAATTTCTGTTTTTACGAAACTTTCCCCCTCGAATTCCTTTGTCTCATATTGATCTGTCTTCTCTTAGCATAACTGGTAACCTTTGCTGTTAATTTAACGCTCACAGCTCCTTCTATATCCATATCAGCGCAAGCTTCCTTTTTCTTTCGAAGTTCAACACTGTAACTGCTGTATAAATTACCTTATTTCTCATTCCAAATTTTCTTCCGATTCTAAATCGGGAACCTAGTTTCTAAATTCCTCAGCTATGCATTTGGTCACTGGCCTAGTCTGTTCAGCGCCCAATGTTTCTAGTATTGACAACTGAAAATCACCTTCCATGCTCACCGATAATTCCCCATCAAAGAATACCTGATACACTTTCTACCATTTCAGCGTATTATGGCCTGCCTTCACTCTTCGATCAATTTCTCCTTACACTCCTCTAATTAGAT
The DNA here is from genome assembly GCA_039090855.1 of Macrothele yani. Lineage (NCBI taxonomy): Eukaryota > Metazoa > Arthropoda > Arachnida > Araneae > Macrothelidae > Macrothele > Macrothele yani. The sequence goes on along the minus strand of CM076995.1, from coordinate 185,191,617 downwards.
CTCAGACTGATTCTAAGTATTTAAATGTTCTTATATTTGGCACTTTATTCAATAATACAATTGTCTCCTTTCATTTTTCAGACAATGTGCACTCGTTTGGTTCTATTTACTTCTAGGATTCAATCTATCCAATTCCTAAGTTATGTACCATATTCACAGATGGAAAAAATAGTACCATCCACTAACTTTGAGTCTCCTGTAGCATATTTTAAACAGTGTAAAAACATTCTGAATTTGAAAATTTCTTGCCCAGTTTTGTAGCGTCACTTCCATTAATCGGGTACGTCTTCTATTCTATCTTTTTCTTTTAATCACGAGTCGAGCACTTTCTGTTGTTAACTCAAATGATTTGAGGGTATTGTACCATCAGTCAGATTCTTCAACTTAATTTAAAATCAATATGAAGACAGGGGAAAGTACGTTACAATTTTTGTCGCACTGAATTGCACAGATTACAGTGATTAAAAAGTACAGCTCTATTAAGGAACGGAGTGGTATAATGGAAGCTTTTCATGTTTCAGAGCTGGAGCAATATTTTAATCTCATTTGCATTCAGCTGCAGTACGTCGACAAAGCTGCTCAATTCTACGCCATTTCGGAATTCGGATGCTGTAACGTCTTGTCTATTAAACAACTGGCAGTAGTAATCAGCTTGCTTCCCAGAACCTCTTCTACACTTTGACGGAACTGAATTTGACAGAGGGTTTGTCGAAACAGAAACACGCTATCACACTTGTGATTCGCTTAGACAAGCCTAAATGAATCGTGCTTCATTCTAATGGTGCAGCGAATTAGCGATACCGAGTTATTTGTGCCCAGTTGATTTTGAAACACTGGTCTAAGCTCTGATTCGCCAAAAACACGTCATTTTCATTGAGAAGTAAGTTTCCATCCAAATGAGAACTAACCTGTTTGATGCTACAATACGTTTGCCTATAAATCTGCTTTAATGCTTCGTGTATTGATCTCCTCATACATCCGCTTTGGAAATAATTTATTATAATCACAGTTTTCCAACAAATACTCACATAGCGTCAAACATGCACCATTCGATGTTTTATCTCACAGTAATAGTAAGGCAAGGCAGATATCAATTATTCGCTAAAAACATATTATGGGTTATTCCTTTTAAGGACCAAGAATTGTATAAAGGTTCGTTTTAACAAGCCAAGCCATTATATCCCTAACCTAGTATCACTCCCAAGAGATTTTACCCGCCGCATTTTGAGCACGTCTTTTGCAAAAAAGAGATCGGGTTTATATTATCACATTGTTTTTTTGCCTGTGGATACCATATCTCTGCAAATGGTAGTACGATTTGAAAAATTATGTTTGCATTGTTAAGCTTGAAATGCTACAACGATGATCCTGCATTCCGGTTTTCTTTTCCGAAATAAAACTTCATCGCTGGAGGGCGTAATTCCAGATGACATCCAATTCAAAATTAATTTTATTCCATATATTTGCTTCTAAATGTCACACTGAAATTATTCTTGATATAACAAAGGGTACTTTAGGTACAGTTTCTTTTTCCAGTAATGAACAGGTTTTCTGCTAGGGGGCGTAAAGCAAAATTGCGTTTTCCCCGGTATCTCTGCTTGCAGAAATCCGATTTGAGAAATTCTTCCAGCATCTGATGTATCTGCATATAATTCCTAATTCTTTTTGCATGTAATTCCTAATTCTTGGTAAAAAATAGTTTGGCCACCAGGGGCATAAGTGACATTTCTGCTTCTGTTGCGTTTGCAGTAGAACCTGAGTTTCTGAAGATTCGATTGGAAAAATTCTTTCGTTGACCGATACCGTTCACATTGGAAAACCTTTTGGGAAACCTCCTGCTTAAAATAGTGTACATTTTTTCCGCTAGGGGAAGTAGATGCCTTTCCTATTTTTGTCTGAATGTCCAGGGTTCGAGCCCCAGTTCGGGCACCATTCAAAATGTTACAGGGCTTGGTGCTGAGTTCTATTACAGCGCCCTGTGTGGATGGTTCGTTTGATGCTTCCGTTGCAGTAGTTCGGTATCGGTGGTTTAATCCGTAATTCTCCCAACTGGAGCAGATAAATACAATACAAAGTATAGAAGAGTGAATCGACTGAGGCTAAATTTTGCAGTGTGAAAACTTTTATTCAGATGTTACGGATAATGTCACCAAGCTTTTGTCCGTCATTTTCGTGCTTTCATTATTTTAGTTGTCCCTCGGTATCCTACTCAACGAAATTCTGCTTATCTTTCCCCGGCCATCCAAAATTCTCCCTTCATCCGTTCCGACAAAACCCCTCGAGGTTTTTAGAGCTTCCTAAAAATATTCTGCTCCTCTTTCGACTTTTCGCCACCGAGTCTCCCCTCTCTTGCCCCGAGAGTGAAAAACCCCTCAAAAAACTGTCCTCTCGTCCGACTAATTCCAAGAAAGCGCAGCCAAGCCTTCACACTCGAAACTCTTGTTCTTAATTGCTTAGCTTCCCTCTCTGCTGCGACGCGTGGGAAAGGAAAATACTTTGCCTTTCGCCGGGCTTCCATCCAAATGGCGGGAATTGAAAGAAAATGACTACAATTCACTATCTCTAAAAATTGCTACAGAATCTCGCTTCTGATAAATATGGAAGCCCCGGTTACACCTTTCATATCCCACAGCACACACAACAGCACCTTTTCCCCGTGAGTATCTTGTTTTTCAGTGGATGTTGATGTGTGGCCTGGGTCGACCCAGGATCGCTTGCGTACGTAGTTGTCGCAATAGACCAATTTTTCATCCCCGGTGACAACCTTCTTCAAGAAATGTTTCCTATGAAACGTCTTCAGTAACGACATGCAGATGCCCAATCGTTGGCCAATATTACGCTCCGTTAATGTATGCGGAACCCACTTACCAATCTTCTGGACCTTCCCCAAAGCCTCAGACGCCGTACCACCGTCGATTGAACCACTTTCAAACATTTCGCCTCCTGAGTGGTCGATTATGTGGCACCCTCTTCCAACAGCGATTCAAGCTCCTCGTCTGAAAGTTCCTGTGGTCTCCCGGAGCATGGATTTTCTTCCAAGCTTAGATAACCTTTCTTAAACCTAGCAAAATCACTCTCAACACGTCCGCTCACCCATAACCGTTTCGCCATACGCCTGACATATTGAACCGTATCCTTCACTCGTGCATTTCTCTAAATGAAACATGAATAACAAACAGTGCCGCAAATAAACTTTATCGACCGCCATACTTGGTTTCATGTACGAACTGACAGCACGGGTCGCCTGCCGGTTAGACCCTTACAGCGCCCTCTAGCGGGGGCGGCGAAAACTTTTGCATATACCTAAAAATCACAGTTTTGAAGTTACGTGGTGTTTGCGTACTTCTGTGTGCATCTGTATATTAGCTTCTAAACACCCTATTCAGAAATCTTTGTTTACTGTATGCCGTTCCCTACAATAAAGATGGGGAGCATAATGCACTTTAAATAATGCCCAGCTTTCTCACGTGCGGGCGTAAAGATCCCAATCTTTTCCTCGCTGTATCGGCTTCCGGGAGATGTATTTGAAAACACATTTCTTTATCATAGCTTTTTCCATGGAGCATACTTTTCACCTATTTTCAACTTATCCATTATGCAAAATTCTTCGGCTAGAAGGCGTAGGGTTATATCAGGTTTCATTCTATATTTCTTCTTTTAACTTTCGATTTTAAAATCTTCTTTTCTCTGATACCTTCCATCTGCTATGAGAAATTTTTTGTGCACCTTTTGTTAAGTTTCGTAACATTCTTTTTAGACGTTGGTAAAGTAAGTAGCATTTTTTACTTCTGGCTGTTTCATCGATTGTAGAAACCCCGTTGATTTTTTCTCACCGGTTCCATAAATCTGATAATTTTATTCGCGTTGGACAGCATTTATAAGGAGTTTTCATTACAATTGAAAATTTGGTGTAATCTTTCTTGCTTGCACTGACCCTGAACCGCGTGGTGCGTAACAAAGGGCATAGTTTTATTTTTAATTTCGGAATTTAAACATAATTATAAAATCGTCAACATTACGCTGGAAGCTGATGAAAATAAAGCCTTTCTTGTGTTAATTGGCTTCCAATCAGAGCATATTTCAGCCTTTTTAGTGAAAAGTGTTTCATTGGTATTAAGAGGGTCGCTCATTCTAACAACAGTTTAATAAATGTGACTTTTATTTTACTATATTTTGCATTTTTAATATATACGTTCTTGCAGCATAGATGACTGAACGTGGCTTTTAGCGGCATCCAGATGCTAATAAAAACAAAGCAAGCCAAGATCACACAAAGATGATGCGTAAGAAATTCTAGATTTGATTTGGGCCACTAAAATGAATGCTGTATTTTTATTTTTTCTTAAATGTTATGGGACTCTGATAGAGGTTACATTTCCAAATTTCGAGCAATTGGTTGAAACCTGAACATAGAGTAAATCTGAATTTATTAGAAATAAATTCAACATACACAGTAGATCTCTTCAGAGTTTTTTTTAAGGTTATTTTGACTGGATTTCCTAAAAGGAGTGCTGTTCTAATCAATCCCATTTAATTTCAAATTTTCATCTGTATCATCATCATCATCAATGTCAACCATTATCAATCCACTGCTGGACGAAGGTCTCCCCAAGTTTCCTCCACAACGGTCTGTCTTGTGCCAGTCTCCTCCATGTCACTCCCGCATATTTACGAATTTCATCCACCCATCTCCCATGTGGTCTTTTTCTGGGTCTTTTCCTGTCCCTTGGAATCCAATCTAAAATTTCGGCTGTCCATCGATGATCTGTCCTTCTGGCAGTATGTCCAGCCCATTGCCATTTCAGGGATGTAACTTTGATCATGATGTCTTCCACTCTTGTCATTTTCGGATCCACGAGTTCCTCTTCTTATCTCTCCTGGTTACACCAAGTATGCACCTCTCTATCCTGCTTTGAGTTGTCTGCAGCCTTTGTATGTCTCTTTTAGTTAAGGTCCACGTCTCTGCACCATACGTAAGCACTGGAAGGATGCATTGATCAAACACTTTTCTTTTAAGACATAATGGCATATTGCTCTTGAAAATTATGCTGTTTCTTCCAAAAGCTCTCCAGGCAAGTTTTGTACGCCGATTAATTTCTTCATCAATGTGACCCTCACTTGATATCTGCTGTCCAAGATAAACATACGTATCTGTTATCTCCAGTTTTTCTCCATCAATCGATAAATCTTCATTTCTTGTAAAAGCATTGAACATCACTTTTGTCTTCTGAAAGTTCATTTTTAATCCCACTTCTTTACTCTTGTCAGCAAGTTCCTGGATCATACTCTGCAGCTCTGATGGGGTAGTTGCAAAAATGACTACGTCATCAGCAAAACGAAGGTGGGTTAGATAATCTCCATTAATCTTTATCCCTTTGTTTTCCCAGTTCAGTGATTGAAAGACATTTTCCAATGTGGCATTAAAGAGCTTCGGAGATATGGTGTCACCTTGTCTCACTCCCTTTCCAATTTTTATGTGTGTTGTATTTTCAAACAGCCGAATCTTTGCACTTGCATTTTCATAGATGTTATTAATAATATTAATGTATGCATCTTCAATACCGCAGGATTTCAGAGCCGTGGTAACTGCTGATGGTTTCACCGAATCAAAGGCTTTTTCATAATCGATAAAAGCCATGCACAATGGAAGTTCATATTCCCTCGCTCTTTCAATTAGTTCTCTCAGTACATGGATATGATCTATTGTGCTGTAGCCACTCCTGAATCCAGCTTGTTCTCTCGGTTGAGCCATGTCCAGTGTTACCTTCAAGCGGTGTGAAAGAACTTTAGTGAAGATTTTATAAACCACTGATAGGAGGCTGATAGGTCTGTAGTTCCTGAGATCCTCAATGTCACCTTTTTTATGTAGCAGGATCATTGTAGCATTGTTCCAATCCTCAGGAATCTTCCCTTCATTAAGGCATCGAGTGAAAATTTGGGCGAGTACTGTTTCGATTTCTCCACTTGCTTCTTGTATTATGTCTATAGTAATTCCATCTTCTCCTGGAGCTTTCCCCCGCTTCATGTTCTTGATTGCATGAGCAACTTCTGCTGGGAGGACTGGAAGAACTCTGGTACCTTTCATGATGTCTGGAGTACATGTATCATCCCTTTCATATAATTTGGAGTAGAAATCTTTCACTCTTGTCAAAATTTCGCCTCTATTTCTTGTTATAGAACCATCTTCTTTTCTCAGAGCCATAATCTGTTTTCTTCCCTTACTGAGATGTCCCTTTGCTATCTTTAGGCTTTGGTTGTTTTCAATTGCTTTCCTCACTAGCTCACAGTTGAATTTCCTTACGTCTTCAGTGATACTTTTTCGTGCTGTCTTGCATAGCTCTATATATTCCACTTTGGAAGTCACATCTTCTTTAGTTGTCCTCATCTGTCTTCTTTTTTGCATCAACATTTTGGTTTTTCCTGATAATTTGTTTACATGCAACTTGTTCTTAGACCCAGCTAATTTTGTTGCTGTTTCCATAAGAGCTTTGGTTACTTTTCTGTTAACTTCCGAAATATCCACTTCTTCCGATGTTAGGCCTTCTAAAGCAGAGAATCTGTTCTTCAGTTCCAACTTGAAAGTATTATGGTGTTTTTTAAGGTTGGTTATGTCAATACATTTTGTTTGTCTTATGAGCTTGCCACGTTCCAGTTTAGTGTTGAGGTGCATCTTACATCTCACCAATCTATGGTCACTACCTGTATCATATCAAGATAAATAAGATTTTGGTCGTTTTCTCTGTGGTATATCTGTCTCAAAAATGTTTTTCTCTCTGGAGTAACACATTCCTCGAAACGTTTTGTACTGTGATATACATACTGTATCCCCCGAATTCGGTCTCATGCGTTTCCTAAATCCGTTCTGCGCATTGAGCATTGTCGTTTCACCCACCGCTTCTTGCTGTGTGGCGACACTGCCCCAATGTGCGAGACTTGTAACAGTCGTCTCAGTGTCCTTCATGTCTTGTGTACTTGTGCCCGCTTTCGTGATAACCGTTTTCAATATTTCCGGGCTTATTCATTGCAAGACAATTCAGTTTCCCTTCAAAGAATCTTAGGCGACTGTTGTGATACGTTCGCAGTCTTTTTAGTTTTCAAGCAAATTGACTTTCTTAAGCTAATCTAAATTACCAAGCTTTTACCCTTCTTGTTTTTCAGTTGTCCCACTCCGCCGTGCTTCTTATTATTCTACCTTGCTTTTAACTTGTTTTCTTTAATTGCCTTGTGATTGGCGCTCTTTGGCCAGACCTGGCCCTTGCGCCATTAAAATACACCAACCAACCTCTATGGTATGTATTGGTTGGCGCCAATGAAATGTACGGCGCGAAAGAGCAATGGAGACAGACCCCCAACACAGCGGAATGGAATCAACCACAGGTGTTGTGGGTATTACGTCACATAGTTACTGTAAATAGCTAGCACTTGTGTGCAGAACAAGTTTCGACCGTGATTTGTTTAGACGTAACGTGGCTAGCAAAGGAAACATGCAGACGCCGTATTAGAGTCATCTTCCTATATGATTTTATACTGGGCAATTCTTCAGGAACTGCCGCTCGAAACGTTAACAGAGCGTTTGGGGAGAATGCAGCCAACGAACTAATCATTCGGCGATGGTTTGTGAAGTTTTGAAGCGAAGATACGGACCTCAAAATAAAGCACGTGGCAACTGACCTGTTGCTGCTTCTAAAGATGTTATGTGTGGTTGAAGCGGACCCCCGAAAAACGTGTCTTGATATAGCGGCAGAGGTAGGTGTCCACCACACGACATTTGTCCGGCATCTGGCTGCGATGGGTAAGGTCAAAAAGCTGGACATGTGGATGTCGCATGAGTTGACAACTGCCAACAAGACTAGGCGTTTGGATGTCTGAACGCCACTGCTTTCCAGCAATAAACAAGAACCTGTAGTGCATCGATTCGTCACCTGCGACGAGAAGTGAGCCCTTTATGATAATCGGAAACTATCTGCACAATGGTTAAGTAAGGTACAGCCTGCTGGAAGGCATTCTAAGCTACCCCTACACACCAAGAAGATGATGCTCCTTGTCTGGTGGTCCACAGGCGGGATAATTCATCGTAATTTCTTGGCAAGAGGCAAAGCCATCACTGCAGAACGTAATTGTGCTGAATTACACCAGATGCACAGGAAATTGCTACAGAAAAGAATTGTTTTGGTCAACAGTCATGGTGCTCTTTTGCTCCAGGACAAAGCCCGTCATCATATCGCACAACGAACGATGCTGACCCTAAGTGCCTTGGGCTATGAATCACTGCCTCATCCTGCCTAATCCCTGGACTTGTCTCTGACAGAATATCGTCTGTTTCCTCACCTGGATCATTTCCTGTCCGGGAAACATTTCACGACAGAAAACGAGGTTCAACGTACAGTTGATGACTTCTTCGGGATCCAGCCACAAGACTTGTTTCGTTCCAGGATCATGGCCTTCCCGTATAGATGGCAACTATGTGTCGATGCCGAGGAGCATTATTTTGCCTAGGTAGGTTGTCCTACTTTTCTGATCTCAACGTCCACGTGTGCTGGTCCTTTGCCGGACATTTCATTCGTACCAACCAAATACATACCATCAAAACGATTTTTGGTGTATTTTGTGCTTTCACTAGAAGACGTTCGGTACTGTGTTGTGCACCACTGGAAACATTTTACATTGTAATATGTCCAAGTCCTCGAAAATGTTTTTTTTTTCGTGGCATATCAAACACTCAAAAACGTCCTCTGTTATTCTCAATTCTTCAAAAACGTCTTTTCACATTATATGCCCCCAAACTTCCTATATTTTCTCTCTTTGTGATATGCCCCATCCATGGAAAACGTTATTTTGCATTATGTGGCCTCATCTTTTGAAGGCTTTATCCTTTATGACGTTTTATCTATGTGTTACACACATACCTTGTGATATATACCACTAATGTAATCTGTATTTTGAGTTTTTGCGTTCTAATGTAAATTTATTTTCTCCTGGTTAAGTAATATCTGTATTTAACGCACTTTATTTCTCCCGACGAGCTTTTCAAGGTTAGCTACCTCCCCGTGGGGAAAAGATAAATGAAGCTAGAGCGAGAGTGAAACTGAACTTCTAATTATTGAATATCTATTTTTCGTTTCAAATTCTACAATATCGTGCCAGGCAGGAAAAGTGGGTGCTTTATGCAAACAGCAGCGTGTTAACCGAACCACTTGAACGCCTGCATTAAGTCAAAAGTAGTATGAATCCACGAATGGCATATGAGTTTTGGCGAAATATCACAAAGTTTTCACTTTCAGTTGCTATCAATAAATTGATGCAGGGGTCCAACTCGATCGTTTAAGGGTCACTTTTATGAGCGTAGGTTTCCCCCAAATCCCATGTTGGTGAGCCATAAGAAAGGCATTCTTCATTGAAATAATTTTGATCTCCGTAGCCATCAGTCATCATCCAGAAAATTATCGATTTTAAACGGAAACTATTGGCCAAACCACCTTATTCCCGGGACCTTGTCCCATCGGAATGTGTCGGTCATTTGCCGTTTTGCAGCATATCGTTCGTATGTTGTTGTTTTTTTTTTGTTTGTTTTTTTTATTTTGCGAGTACAAGACCTACAGGACAGTGTTTTATTGTTTTGTTTTTTCGCACCCAAACCAGCAAACGCTTATCGAGTGGGAACAGAAATTTTTTCGCGTAATTAAAACATATCAATGATTCCGATGATGCACAAAAAGTCCGTTGCATAGCTTCTGCGGTTTTTAGTGTGATGTGCTATTTGATTGGCAAAAGCAGATCATCAGTTTGGATACTGTGGAAGTACTGCATACATTTACCTATTACTTATCGAATATACAAGAGCATTTCTATATAATATTTCTTCAGTATGGGCTTAATAATTCACCGCATAACCAAGTTGTTAGAGACCTTGTTTCCAATTTGTTTCACTCGCGTTTCAGCTTCTGAGTTTCAATAATAGGGATTTTGTTTATACACGATGTTCAAGACAACTTCCTCCACTGCAGGATTCATTTTTAAAAAACTGCGCGGGATCACAAAACTCCAGTGAATTGTTAGAAATGTTAATACCGAAGACAAGTAGATTAATGCACTTTGTAGGTCGTAGACTGATGTCTAGTCGATTCAGTATTTGCACTTTTAAAGATTTGTTTAATTATGTAACAAATATACAGTGTATTTTCATTGCGATAACAAGCATGTTTGGAGTATTTATAGGTACGTTTTTGCGCACCTCGCCAGTCCAATAATTGTACTGGGGAGGCAGTGCCCACAAAATATTTTTCGTCCTCTTCAAATAAACACGTCTCTCTCTCTCTCTCTCTCTCTCTCTCTCTCTCTCTCTCTCTCTCTCTCTCTCTCTCTCTCTCTCTGTGTGTGTGTGTGTGTGTCATTTGCAAAATGCGCAAATTGAAATATGTCTGTAGAGATAAAATGTTTTCCCCGTTGGTCCCAGAGCAGACCTCTCGTACTCTATCTCCCACATAAATTTAATTTCGGTAACAATCTTTCTCTCTGGTTCTGCTACCCGCTCTCCTAGCTTACTACTGCTCAGTGAGGTTGAAATAATCTTGGTTAGACCCTAACATACTCTCACCCTCATTCAGATGGCCCAAAAAATACGTTTCTTTCCTTTACAGAAATGTATTACTATTATTTATTATTCATTTGGGATTGAAAAACAAAGTTATTTCTTTCTTTTATCGAAATACACTATTTCTTATAAGATGCGCCAAGCTCCTCCTTATGAGGCCAAAGCGATTTATTTCCAAAAAATTAATAATTTACACAATAAATAAAATCTCTTTTTTTCCCCTATTCAGCATTGCTCATTTGATAAGAAACTCGATTGCCAACCTCGTATTATATATGACATGTTCTCGACATATGTGGTAAATGTTTAAAACAACTATCAGAAATAAAATAAGTAAATAAAACTACGAAGACTTATCTGTACCGCCTTTATTTACCTATTTACTTTTTGCTTTTCTCCTTCTTTATTTGAATAGCCGCGCTAATTTCCAATATATTTTATAAACGTCCAGGAATAATCTCTGGATATTTTTATAAAATTACAGGCTAAATTTTATTTTTAAAACTATTAATATTCATCAAAGAATATTTCTGCTTCCTTGTTCATTTGCTGAATATAGCAATTACAATTGCGTTTTAAAATACACGTCGAATTTCGTAGTTTAACTTTTTGCCCTCTTTTTATTTTCCTCGTGAAAATCGAAAAGGACTTGCCCTTCGCACGTCGTCTTCTCCCCCCCCCCCAATAATTTGGTGTAGTAGGCGCTCCTGTTTCTGCAATGATTCGAATGTATAGCTTGTAATCACATCGCTTGGTGATGTTACGTAATTTCTTATTAGAAAATGAACTGTCTGTTGATCAGCTTATAAAGAAAAAAAAATAAAACGAAAAGAAGTCAGTGATCATCGTAAATATTCAGAAGTAACTTTCAATGAATGTTTGTATGATATTTAAAACAAATTTAATTCGATTGGCAACCCATTTAATAGGTCTTTTTTATGTCTTTACTGATGAACTGTTAATGGAAGAAAAAGAAACTAATTAACACATCAACGGATTTCAGATTACAATCTTTTAAAATAATAGCTTTATATTTTTTTATTTAAAAGCAAAAAAAAAAAGAATAATAATAATAATTTCCACCTCTCAGTAAGAGTTTTTAAAATTCCACCATTTTCCATCACATTTTTCGGTAATCGAGGATTTTTACTTTATCCTTGTTTTAGATCGAAATTCAGAAATAAACTCGAAGACGAACGAGATTTACGAATATGTTTGAATAATGTTGAGCCAAATATTGCAATCCTTTGTTCAAATGAAAACAAAATCAAACATCGAAATTAAGTTTTTAATTGTGTTCTATATTAAACATCTTCAACGTTTTAACTTAGGCCTATTTCTTTGAAAAAACTACAAAAATTACAGAATAAATACATTTGGCTATTAGACTTAAAAATAAATTCTTCTCATATCAACTTCCAGCCTTACACTTTACACCATACCCATGTCAACCCCAACCATTATGGAATTGTAACCATTTAACAATTATTTGATTTCAAAATAGGTATACTAATGCTTCAAATAGTTAAACTGAACTTACACACAGATATCATTGAATTGAATTTACATACCTATCGCTACAATACGAGACACTGAAAAAGAGCTTAAATTATAGTGGTCCTGAATATTGGAATACACTGCCAGCTGAGGTAAGTACAATAAATAACCTAGATTTATTTAAAAACAAACTTAAAAAATATTTGCTAAGATAATTAAAAAATAATAATAACTTAAAACACATTGTTTACAATATAACTAATATTTAACATTACTGCTGTGTTTTATTGAACCTGAGTTTGCTTGCCTATTTTCTTGAAAAATCAGGGCTTCTCAGGACTCGGAGGCCTTCTTCCAGATTTTCCCAGCTGTTCTTATGAAATAAAAATGATTTATGTATATTCACAAAGCCTACATTGTAACAGCAGAAATAAAAAAAAATATTATTATTATTATATCGAATGTACTATATTCATGAAAATTCGCACGGTAAAGGCATTTAATATGAAGTTATTCAGATAAACTATTTTAAAATTAGTCTGTAGTTTTATATTCATTTTAGGTTTCATAATTATGGTTACTAAAATTTTACGTTTCTTAATAATAATTTCATAATTCTAATTTTAATTTGAAACTTTTTTCTACGTCCTTACTATCTTGGGAGTACGCAAAACATGTTGTTTTGTGAAAGGGGTTTGCTGAGCGAAAAACTGTGAGTTTAATATAGACCTATGGTATGATCACCGAGAGAACTCCCATATGATACTGTCTGTGAGCATCTTACTGTTGAGACTCCGGTGTGGGGACAAAATCTCTTGCGACAATCAATGATCCCTCACAGGCATTGGGTGCAATTGGGCCAATCAGGAATATATGGACACTGTTTTCCGTCCTTTGGTCTCATAGTACTCTTGAAGAGCATGCCAATCATCAAATTCCATCACGACGATGCCTGACTACATATTGCGCATATTATTGACAACTTTTCCTGTGCTATCAAGACGAGCGAGTTCGATGGATCAGTTACCGATTGAGCTCGCATTGGGCTTCATAAATGGACGTCTGAGAACAGAACTGACTCTAGCTCATAACATGGAGGTTCCTGTGGTGCAAGTGCAATAATCAGCACCCTTTTCGACTCGGTTTCTAACACTATGAGTTCTTGCGAGAGAACTTAACTCATCATACTAATATTTTCTTAATACTCATATATCTGCATGACTTGTCAGGCCCCAAATATATTCCTTTGTTATTTTCTCTACCTCTTTTGATCCCTGAAGATTGTAACGTACACCAGATATTCCTCCTGAGTAAGACCCTATCTTTTTTTATTTGGCTTGGAGTGTACACTGTAAAAAAAATCTGCAATTCATGAGCTATCTCGTAAATTAACAAAGCATATTCCTGATACAATCTTTTCAGTGAAATGCCGGGGGTGTGGGGAACTTGAATTTCGCGGATACATTGTATGCCAGGAAAATTATTCATTATCTAAGATCTTTCCGCAATTTCTTTCGTATATTGACTGCATGGGCATATATAAAAAAAATGTTCGGGGTGCGGGAATGAAAATTGAAGTTTCTAAAATCCATCAGGACAAAATAAAAATTAATGAAAAATAGAAGAAAAAAATTGAAACATTATTTTCTATTGTAAGTTGATGCATCTTTATTAAATTAAAGCATGTTTTCGAACGTAAAAAAAATTAAAATCGCACTTTAACAAAGAAATGAAACACTTTCAAGGGCCTAAGTCCCACTTGACCACTCTTGAAATACGCCCATGATTGACAGCAAACTGCCATTTTTAGCACGACTTTTGTAAAAAAAGATCGTGCTTCTGTTATCGGTTTGTCCGTCCGTCCGCCTGTACCCACGATATCTCTGCAACCGTTAGTCCGATTTGAAAATTTTTTTTTGCATTCAGAAGCTTGAAACATGCAAATGATGATCCTTTATTTCGTTTTTTTTTTTTACGATGTACAATTTCACCGTTAGAGGGCGTAAATGCAGATGATGTCGAATTCAAAAATAGATTTTATTCCACATATTTGCTTCTAAACATCCGATTGAAAAATATTTTTATCTTTCCATTCCATTTATGTCGAAGAGTATTTTAGACATAGTTACTTTTTCAAATTACGCACAGATTTTCCGCTTGGGGGCGAAAAAGTAAATTACGTTTTGCCCGATAACTCTACTTCTAAAACTCCAATTTGAAAATTGTTTTCTTCAGCGGGTACATCTTCTGATAGAAAATCTTTTGCATATAATTTCAAATTTTTGGTAAAGAATACTTTGGTCACCAGGGGCGAAAGTGTTAATTTTTTGCTCCTAATGTATTTGCCATAAAATCGGAGCTTCTAAGATATCGATTGAAAGCATTCTGTCGTGGACTGATGGCACTCACATCGATAAATCTTTTCGGAATATTTTCTTCTTAAAATATTGCAGTTTCTCCACCAGGGGACGTAGATGAACATCCTTTTTTTGTCAATATCTCTACTTCTAGGAGTCCGATTTGAAAAATTCCTTCTTTGTTGGATAGTGTTTTCCGTGTGACATGTTTTTCATATAATTTCAAAATTTTCAAGTAATTCATAGACTTTCCGCTAGGGGGCGTAGTGGTAAATTGCGTTTCCCCCTATACCTCTGCTTCTAAATCTCCGATTTGAAAACTCTTTCTGCGCCGGATACAGTTCCTGATGGGAAATCGTTTGTACATAATTTCTAATTTTTGTAAAAACATAATTTGGCCTCCAGGGGGCGTAAATCTTAATTTCTGCTTGTGCTGTATTTGCAGCAAAATATGAGCTTCTAAATTTTCGATTGAAAAAAACGTCGTTTGTTGACCGATACTATTCATGTCGACAAACCTTTTAGAATCATTTCTTCTTAAAATAGTGCATGGTTTCTACTCCAGGGGCTGTAGATGTATATCTTATTTTTGTCAATATCTGTACTTCTAGGAATCCGATTTGAAAAATTCCTTCTTTGTTGGATAGTGTTTCTAGTGTGACATGTGGTTCATATAATTTCAAAATTTTCAAGTCATTCACAGATTTTCCGCTAGGTGGCGTAAATGTATATTGCGTTTTCCCCTATATCTCTGCTTCTAAATCTCAGATTTGAAACATTCTTTCTGCAACGCATACAGCTCCTGATGGGAAATCGTTTGCACATAATTTCTAATTTTTTGTAAGAAATGGTTTCGCCACCAGGTGGCATAAGTTTTAATTTTCGCATCTGTTGTATTTGCAGCAAAATATGAGCTTCTAAAATCTCGATTGAAAAGAAAGTCGTTTGTTGAGCGATACTACTCATGTCGACAAACCTTTTAGGAAATTTTTTTCTTGAAAAAATGCATGGTTTCTACGCCAGGGGGCGTAGATATATATCTTATTTTTGTCAATATCTCTACTTCTAATAGTACGATTTGAAAAATTCCTTCTTTGTTGGATAGCGTTTCCGATGCGAAATGTTTTTCCTATAAATTCAAAATTTTCAAATAGATCATAGACTTTCCGCTAGGTGTCACAGTGGTAAATTGCGTTTTCTTCGTTATTTCTGCTCCTAAAGCTCTGATTTGAAAAATGCTTCCTGTATCGCATACAAGACCTGATGGAAAATATTTTTCACATTATTTCTAATGTTTGGTAAGGGATGGTTTAGCCACCAGGGGTCATAAGTGTTAATTTCTGCTTCTAAAGTATTTGTTGCAAAATCTGGGCTCCTGAAAACTGGACTAATTTTTTTTTTCTTCGACTGATACCGCTTATATGGATAAACCTTTTGAGAATACTTTCTTCCTAAAATAATGCATGGTTTTTTCACCCGGGCACGTAAAGTCACATCTTATTTTTGTTGATATCTCTGTTTCTAAGAGTTCGTAAGCTCACGATTCCGTTAACAGCAATATCTGAGGGATTAAAAACCTGATTGAGAATCTTCTTTATTTCGTCAGACCTATTGTTTTCCATACCAGTTCCATTGACTTTAAATAGCTTTGATATATTTAATTTGCGTCAGAACGAATTCAAAAGACGTGCTTATTACACCCGAAAATTTGGTGTCATCTTTCTTGTTAAGAGGTGTTAACGGAAAATTTTGAATTTTCAGAAACCTGTCCGGATTCTGTTTCCTATATTAACGGAATATTTCTGTTCTCACTTTTTCTGTATCCATACGACCGAAAATTTCCGGAAATAAGATCGATTCGGGAGATTATGCTTCCGGTTTGATTAACTATTAAACTTCAATTGTCTCTCCGAGGTCGTATTTTGAAGTTCTGTTGCGAGATCGGATATTCTGGATAGCATATTTCATGAAATTTCAGCTATTGTGACACAAGATATTTCTTCCACTCTCCCCCATTTTGCTCAGCAGATATTGAACATTGTGTTCCCGAAGAAACCGAGTACTTAAATTATTGTACAGATGATTTTATGATATGTATTTATCATTACTCCTGGTCAATTGTGATTAGACCATCTCTCATGCTCCATAACTCCTCGCTATTCATTCATGGTTCCCGCTCGTACGCTGAGACAACCTCCCCTCTCAAAATTTACTCCTTCCCTTCAACGCCTCCACTTCGCTCTACTCACGTCAGACGCATTCTCCCCTAACACACGTCATTATTCCTACCCTCGAAGTCTCGTTCTCCTATTGTCTTCCGCACTACTTCCAAAAAACCAGCCTGAAGCCTCTGTCCGAACACCTTCTTCTCATTCCGTCTCCATCTCCATTCCTAATCACCACCCCGAAGGAAATCCCTTCTCGAGAACGGAAGTCCTTCCTAATGAGTCGCTTTAAAACTCTAAAAAAGTCTTCTTCTATAATAGCTATTCATACACGAAATACTGTGTTTTGTCTACTCCAGGAAGTTTGTCGATAACTAATCGTTTCCGATGACTTACTGGCTCTCCCAAATCGAACTCAAAAATCATATCCTTAGAAGTTTCCCACGATTACTTTTAAAACATTCTAAAACTGCAAGGATTCTTAATTATTTACATATTCATTAAAATTCAACGATTAAAAGATATTTTCATTACATTACATTTCATGAAATAAACATTCCCGTTCCATTACGCTGTTATTAAAGGTTATTTACAATTACCACTATTACATTCCAAAGCATTCTGTTAATTCGAAAAGTCACGAAGAAAAAATTTCAAAATTTGTAGTATGTCTTATAGAAAAAAAGAGTTATTACAAGCCTACTAAGAAGAAGAATAAGCTCCGACAGAAAATTAAATGACTAACTCAGCTGCATTAACAATAAAAAAAAATCATCACCCCGCGATGAGAGTTTTACTTTACACACAAGGCACGGCATGAGTCTTTCCGGCTGAACGGTAGCAAGTGCGGTTCCCGTGCAAAGGTCTCTGGTTCGAAACTCACCAGGCACAAAAGGGAAAAGGAGTCGTAGAAGAGCCGACAAAGTCAAAAATTTTGCAAAATTTCTGTATAAATACGGAAAAACCCGCAACGGACTTTTCCGAAATAAGTAGAATTATTGTCTACGGAAATTTTGTCAAAATACTTAAATTAAAATAAACGGAAGCATTCGAAAACGGAAATTTCATGAAAAGACTGACACCTAGCGGCAACTTTGCTGCACATCAAACAAAAGTCATCGCTCTTTCTACGTCTTTAACAGTGAGTCACGAAAAAATTCTCATCGGCGGCCACCGGCAATCGAACCCTGGGTCTTCCTGTTACGCGCCGAAAATGCTGTCACAGCGGCCTCGAATACTCGAGACTCGCATACGACTGTCAAACCACATGTCAGGTTGCTTCCTGGAGCCCCGCGCAATGCTTGGGAGTCACCAAAGATAGAAAGCAGCAACTGAACAAATAATTAGGAGGCGAATGAATAATTAATACACACTATAGACGTGGATTAGGAACATCAAACAGAAGTCATCGCTCTTTCCACGTTTTAATTGAAAGTTGTCTTTGGTGAATCCCCAGACTTGCGCGAGGATCCAAGAAGCAACCTGCCATGTATTTTGGCAGTTAGTCGTATGTGAGCCTGGAAAATTCGAGGCCGCTGTGGTGCAGTAGTAGCATGACCGGTGCGTAACTGGAAGACACTGGGTTCGATTCCCGGTGGCTGCCGATGATAATTTTTCCGTGACTCACTTATAAAACGTGGAAAGGGACATTACTTCTGTTTGATATTCGTAATCCACGTTTATAGAGTGTATTACTTTCCTGCACGTTATTTTCAGTGAATTCACATTACTTATCTTTTTACAGTATATTTTGCATACTTAAAAATTGTTCGCAAAGAACTGCAAAAATTGCAAAACAAATTTTCATATCTAATTTCTGGGTTATTTTGACTGTTTATCGCTTAGAAATTCAATTATGCGTGTAGGAGCATCTTACAGAGGAACTTTCAATTAAAGAAACAGAATTTATAGTGAAAAGAAATATACAGAACCCATAGCGGCGAGATAGAAAAAACCGGTGCTTCGCCTTTTTCAGGGAGTAAAATAAATAAAATTGTAGCACACTTTGCAGCATTCGCACACAAAAGTAGCAGTTTTCGATTTCCCTTAGTGATAATATTATTTCCTTTGCAATGCCACGCTACAGCACAGGTGGGATTGTCGTGCGCGAGAAAAATACCCTCTCATTTCTGAGTAATGTAATAAAAATGGATGTTCACAGAAATGTAAGGGTGATATATATATATATATATATATATTTCCGAAAATAGAAGAACGGGGAATATCTGAGAAAAAATGTAGGAATGATTTATTCATATTTGTCGAAATATCGGAATGCTGCATTCTTGTGATAATGTAAGAGCTAGGCCATTCGGAGAAATGTTGAAGGAAGGAAGGAAAGTAAGTTCAGTATGTGCTTTTTTGAATTTACATCTTTGCATTTAGACATTTTTACTGATTTTAGAAAACGGGAAGAATCGATTCGGTAACTAAAAAGTAGGAAAAACCAATGAAACGTTAAGAATGATTCAATATCATGAAGACATCTTAAATGCTCCTTTTTTGTGAATGCGTCCTTTGGGTATTTCAAAAAATGATGAATATTATGGGAAATTGCCTGAATACATCTGATGGAACTTGCGAGTGTATCACACTTGTGGAAGTGCAGAGAAAATCATTTCTATTGAAACATGAGAAGAAATGACGGATGACGCATGTTTACGGAAATATTTTAGACTATACAGAATTGCGTTTTATGAAGGAGTGTGTGTGTTCCCTTATAGAAGAGATATTATTCGCACATAAAAAGTAGCAATTTTACATAGTGTACTCTTATAATACAGAGAGTCACCTGCAAATGAGACAAACTTGGGGATCTATATAACCCCTTTCTTGGAGAATGCAAAGAGAGAAATGTGCACTCACTCTGTTTCATGTGATATTGGAATACAGAGATCAGGGCACATTAGGGTGCGTGATGCGATATCTGTGATGGGTCAAGCCATAGATATTCATTCGCAGGGCGGTCTAAGTCACATTGGTATTTTCACGCTTCCTAACGTAGCAGAGAATGAAGCATTACTTGCGGATGCGATGTGCTCTGTAAATTCAAGAATGTCTTCTACTTTTGTGTAGCATACTTTGCCTTCCGCATTTCCTCACTGAAAACAAAATAAAACAAAATGTTAAGCTATCTCAGTGTCCAAGAAATTCCTTCATCTCTGCGCATGCATGAAGAAAGAAGAGGACATCACCCGACCAGTCAGGAGCAGTCCCATCCTGTTAGAAAATTATGGCTTCTTGGCAGTCCCCTAATTTTGGTGCCACAAAGAGTTGAAGATTATCTGAGTACTCAATATCTGCCAGATTCTTTTGCAAAGAGCATTACCTCGGCAAACCCGTTTCACGTAACACCGCATGAAACGTTGACATCCTGATTGCTTCTTTTGTCCTTTTAGGTGGGATGTGGGTTTTCCGTTTCCAAAAACCAACAGTTTGGTTGAATATATTGTGCTGACGTGTGTAATTTTATCTCATCGGAAACGAGCTGGTTGATTTTTTTATTCGAGGTTTAATGACGACCGTGAGCAACTCAATTGGCTGTAAGCAGTCGCCCGTCCCTAATTTAGGGCCACTGGTTGCAAGGAAGGGAAAGAACCATAAGAGAGAGAGTTACGTATGATAATAGCACGGCCATAATGTGTAACCCATATTTTTCCCTTTGGTGTGATCATTAAATGTTACCTTATGAATGAATCGACTGAAGTTTATATCGATGGAGCACTAACCCAGTATGCAGCAACGTATGGTTAGTTACACGTGGAATTTGTAACGCGTTACTGTAGAGACAGATGAACTTCCTCGGGCTAATTTGGAGTATGCATTGAGTATCCCCATATATGTACAGTATCTTATTTTCCAGATTTTTTAGTAATTCCTCAACTTACTGTTTCAGAACTTTGTCACTTTCCTTCTCTTTCTTATTCATGAGCACTGATCTGTTCTCCTTGGTGGCGTTTATCTAAGTGCTTTGAGAAATCGTCATCGTACTAAATATAGAGACTTAAATACATTACCCTTGCATGTTCAAATGTACACAGATGTTATGTTTCCTATATTATATGAAATTCAAACATTCTGGCTGAAATCTGCGTGCATAATAATCATCTTTTTGGGGGTTTTTTATTAAAAAGGTTAAAGTGGTCTGTGTTTCATTTCCATGTAGACACGCTAAATATTCACGAAACGGAACAATGTAATCGGCCCCACCGTTTAAATAAGATACGGAAATATTTAGTCACAGTTGTTTAAACATGGCAGCTGAAACAATTGTAGAAAAAAAAAAAACCTTTTACCCATGCGTTGTAAACATCTTTTGCTTTCTCTCTCTATATGTATATCATCATTCTTATTTTCAGGCCCGGTTCTGTATTGAGTCGTAACATTCACTTTTCTGAATAAAGATTTGAAACATAACCGACTTTAAGCCGATCGGACGGATTGCACCCAACTGGGCCTCGCGGTAGCATAAACCAGTTTAATCATGTCAAATACACACTAGTGCATATTGATATATACACCTAATACCACATCACGGAGAACATAAACGATACGGATGATATCGTTACATCTTCCGTATATCAAAACGGTATAACAAACGAGCAAGTATGAGTCATTTTCTTGAAGGACTTCCGTCCAAACTGAATAGATTTTAGGTCCCAGCCACCTACAGCGAGTTCGCCTTTTGGGCAGGACACAGAAACTGAAGGAATGAGAGCAAGTCTAGTGACTTTGACAGAGCAGTTTGTAGTGAGATTAGAGTACAGTAGATGGCTGCACCGTACAAGTACGATGTTGCACATAGAGGGGTGAGAGAATTTCAGGGAGGGGCATAGGAAAGGATATCCATTTAACCAGTGGGTCCAGCTTGGGGAGCCGTCACTTAACGTGCTCGTCAGATGCACGTTAAGTTCAATTCAGTTATTGTTAGCAAATCACATCACATCCGCAATATCAGCCCAGGATCGAACCTGAGGACCTTTCATTGGTAGTCTGAATTGCTAACCACTCAGCCATTCGCGGCTGGTATAACAAACGATATCAACGATATCGGTATATATCAGAGACGACATCAACCATTTCGATATATATCAGAAACGATATCGTTTCTGTTCTCCGTAGAACGATATAGTTTTAGCATAACAGAAACTATTTTAGATTTCGGTATGTTTATACACTGTACGTCAGCAGGAAGTAGGTTGAGGCCGACTATTCCACGGTTAGCTTGATAATCCTTACACTCCTTATCCCAAGCTTAGCCAACACCATCTAGGTGGCTTTGATTTACAACCAAAACCATCCGGTAGAACAGCTTTCAGGGTGCAATGTTTTGATCACGTGATAGATACAGCACTGCAAACACTTGAGCCACGGTTTGAACAACTGATAAAGCATAACAATTTATTTGGATTTTTGTGGAATTTTCAGGACCTGTCCGAGGATGCCATAAGGAACTGCGCAAGAGATCTGGAAGTGGTACTGACAGAAGTCAAACTAGAACAGGAAAAAGAACAAGTAAATACCATAAAACCGGCTGATATAGATGGTCACATGCTTTGTGAAGAAATAAAGGCACTAAAGCCAATTCTGCTAGCTGATATTACAAAACTCATGAAAATGCTTGTGTTCTTCGCTTGCAACAACAGGTTTACTGGATTTCCGAATTGATTTGTTGCCCTTCGGATTTTCTTGAAAATCATAGTGACTGTGGCATCAGGAGAAATGAGTTTTTCCAAGCTTAAACTGAGCAAAATTTATTTGAGATAATCAATGCAGCTCAAACGCTTGAACAGTTTGGCCATTATGTCCATTGAATATGAAATTAGCTGGAGTTTAAACTTAAGCAAAATCCTAAAAGACTTTGCAGTGAAAAAAGCAAAAAAAGATAACTTTTCACATTAAAGAAGCCTTAATAGTAATAATATGCCTTTTATTATTTAATAATAATGTGGCTTTTATTATTTAATAATAATAGTATGATTTATTATTTAATAATAACAATATCCCTATTTATTATTTTTTCATATAAAGTGATTTTTAATTAAGTTTTGGAAGTATAAACTAAACAGAAATTATTTTTTAATAATGCTGTTCTTGCATTTTTGTTTAAAAAATAAATGTTATATTTTCACAATATCATTGCACAGTTGATAAAACAAGTAGTCTTGTAACTACTTAGACTCTTCAAAGTGTAATCAACTTATTTTGTGTGTTTACTTTGTAGGCTTACGAATAAGTAATTTTATATTGAAATGTGTTTTGATCCATTTGGCCCATTAAATCGCATGCACTTTTTACACGAATATTTTGATTGATTTCCATTGTGAAGTGGATATATAAAGTCCATAATAAACTTTATTTACCAGTATAGATTCTACAGATTTTGGCTGTGAACCTAGGTCTCCCCAAAATATGTTCCCGATTGGGTCCTGCAACTCCTAAGGCCGGCACTGTAAAAAAATTACTGTAGATTTTACGGTTTTAAACCGTTTTCCAGGGTGCCAACACAAAACCGTAAAATCTACAGTTTTATGCCGTGTTGGAGCAAAGCTATAGCTTTGCTCCAACACAATCAACACATTCGTTCCAACCAAATTTTTGTGTTTTCGTGATTATTTGGACTGTGACTCGCTCCAGCCAAATTCTGTGCTGTTTTCTTCATTAAATGCGTTGTTGGAGCAAAGCTATAGCTTTGCTCCAACACGGCGTAAAACTGTAGATTTTACGGTTTTGTGTTGGCACCCTGGAAAACGGTTTAAAACCGTAAAATCTGCAATTTTTTTTTTTACAGTGTGGTTTAACGACCATCGTGAGCAACTCAATGGGATATAAGAGGTCACCCCACCCTAACTTAGAGCCACTGGTTCCAGAGAAGGGAGATAGTCCCAGCGCCGGAAGACAAATACTTGATCTATGTCTCACCCGGGATTCGAACCGGGACCCATCTCAGGCGAACGGTCAGAAACCAGAGCTTCGACTACGGTGGCCACATTTCTTACAGGCCTCTTTTATGAGGGTTGTATTTAAAGTAATGCAAAAGTGGGAATAACTTTTTTATTAACTGACAGGTGTCGTTCAAATTGCACATGTTGGTAGAGTAACACTTTATCTATACAAAGGTACTACTCAACATAGTCTCCATAACAAGCGATGAATTTGCGCCATCGTTGAACCCAACTTTCGAATCCTCTTTGAAAAAACTCAGGTGTGGACTGTTGTACCCACTTATTCACAGCCACTTTCACCTGGTATGTGTCATCAAATCGTTGTTCCCGGATAATGTCCTTCATTGGACCGAACAGGTTACAGTCGGTGGGCGCCAGATCTGGGAGGTACGGTGGATGGAGAACCACCTACACTCCTAATATGCTGATCCTTTATTTGTTGCCAAAGATGTGTGTGGTCTCGCATTGTCATGGTTAATGTGGATCCTTTTCATATTCTTGTTTGGTCTCTTCCTCCTTATGGCTTCTGTAAGCTTCTTGAGCGTCTCAATGCATTGCTCGCTGGTCACGGTACGGCCACGTTCCAGGAATTCAAGGAGAATGACACCTTTGTCATCCCAGAAAACAGCCACTGTGACTTTCTGTGCTGATGGCTGACTCTTGAACTTCTTAGACCTTGGTGAAGAGGTGTGACGCCATTCCATGGATTGATTCTTCGTTTTCGGATCGTAAAGATACGCCCATGTTTCATCGACTGTCACCAACTAGAAAAAAAAACGTGTCTTCATTGGCTTCAAACGCTTCCAGCAGACCAGAGCAGACTTCCAGCCTTCCCTTATTCAAATTGGGTGTCAACTGCCGAGGTATCCACTTGCACACAGTTACCGATACCTTAAGTCTTTCTATCACCATCTCCTGCACTATGACCACAGTCCAGTTATGCATCAGGCTCACGAATTGCGACTCGTCTCTTCTCGCGAATTAATACATCCACCCGCTGACGATTCGTGTCAGTGGTCGCAGATGATGGTCTTTCATTGCGTGGTTTGTCTTCAATGCTGGCTTCCCCTTCTTTAAACTTCTTCATCCATCTGGGCACATTGCTCTTGTCAATGGTGTCATCTTCTTAAGCATTATGTAGCCTTCTGTGGATGTCTGACAGCCTGCACCTTTCCTTCGTCAAGAAGTCAATGACGGCACGTTGCTTCTGCTT
This sequence comes from Macrothele yani, assembly GCA_039090855.1. NCBI lineage: Eukaryota > Metazoa > Arthropoda > Arachnida > Araneae > Macrothelidae > Macrothele > Macrothele yani. Next base: position 185,166,850 of record CM076995.1, on the reverse strand, counting down.
TGAATCCATTATTTGCCTGCAATGAAGAGGGTTATTTTAGAGGAAGATTTACTCTATTAATATGTGCAACTTGAACGACCTCTGTCACTTAATACGTTATGCCCATTTTTGCATTACTTTCGGTACAACTCTCTTATTTCAACTGTTATGCTACCTGTGATAACTCTCCATAGGCTTTTTGTGAGAGTGCATTTTATAATGTTTTAACCCATTTAGTATAATAAAATTTCAGAATTGTTTATTTTCGAAAAACAATGAAATTACATTAGCTAACACAAATTTTCTGGAAAGTCGACAGTTAGAAGCACGGAACATATGACTAATCATTCGAGTTGGGCCTCGCTCAAATCCTGGATGAAGCAGGGATGGTGTGCTCGTCCCCGAAGTGTTGGTCCTCCTTTCCTTTGAACTAGTGGCTCTAAACTAGATGTGTGACTGCTCATAGCCTCAGATGCTTAAGCGGATTGTTAATTCTCGAAACTTAATAGAAAACAGTGCTCAAAACTCGGGGAAATATCATACTTGTGACCATCTTTCGATAAAAGTCCATTGGTACTACCATATGATAAACACATGAAAAATACAGGGCGGTTTCACTCGTACTCGGCCTCTGATTTTCCCTTATAATTTGCAAAGTAATGGGCGTAATTCCATTAACTTTGACACTGGCCTACCTTGGTGTATGGGGAGCATGGCCTGACAACTGCCGAGGACAACGAACACCCAATCGGCCTTCACTTCGCGCAGGCGAGACACACGAGCGCGAGAGTAGCGGTAGGAGGCATTAGATTCCCAGAATTGCCGTATTTTGGCAAGTGGGAATTCTAACATTGTGCATGAGACACCTCTTTATGATTCCCAGAATAGCCGAATTTGGGCTAGTGGGAATCCTAACACCGTGCACAAAACACCTCTTCATGATTCCCAGAATAGCCGTATTTGGGCTAGTGGGGATCCCAGCACCGTGCATGAGACACCTCTTCATGATTTCCAGAATAGCCGTATTTGGGCTAGTGGGGATCCCAGCACCGTGCATGAGACACCTCTTTATGATTCCCAGAATAGCTATATTTGGGCTAGTGGGAATCCCAACACCGTGTAGGAGACACCTCTTCATGATTCGCAGAATAGCCGTATTTGGGCTAGTGGGGATCCCAGCACCGTGCATGAGACACCTCTTCATGATTCCCAGAATAGTCGTATTTGGGCTAGTGGGAATCGTAACACCGTGCATGAGACACCTCTTCATGATTTCCAGAATAGCCGTATTTGGGCTAGTTTGAATCCTAACACCGTGCAGGCGACACCTCTTCATGATTCCCAGAATAGCCGTATTTGGGCTAGTGAGAATCCCAACACCGTGCACGAAACACCTCTTCATGATTCCCAGAATAGCCGTATTTGGGCTAGTGGGGATCCCAGCACCTTGCATGAGACACCTCTTCATGATTCCCAGAATAGCCGTATTTGGGCTAGTGGGAATCGTAACACCATGCATGAGACACCTCTTCATGATTTCCAGAATAGCCGTATTTGGGCTAGTGGGGATCCCAGCACCGTGCATGAGACACCTCTTTATGATTCCCAGAATCGCTGTATTTGGGTTAGTGGGAATCCCAACACCGTGTAGGAGACACCTCTTCATGATTCCCAGAATAGCCGTTTTTGGACTGGTGGGAATCCCAACACCGTGCACATGAGACACCTCTTCATGATTCCCAGAATAGCCGTATTTGGGCTAGTGGGAATCGTAACACCGTGCATGAGACACCTCTTAATGATTTCCAGAATAGCCGTATTTGGGCTAGTGGGGATCCCAGCACCGTGCATGAGACACCTCTTCAAGATTCCCAGAATAGCCGTATTTGGGCTAGTGGGAATCATAGCACCGTGCATGAGACACCACTTCATGATTCCCAGAATAGCCGTATTTGGGCTAGTGGGAATCCTAACACCGTGCATGAGACACCTCGTCATGATGAAACAATAGGTTCTGGCGTGCTGTGTTACGGCGCCGCATTATTGGCCCAATCTTCTCCCATACAACGGTGGATACCGCAGTCTGCATGAAAATTTTTCATGAGTTTGTGAATGCGTTGGACGACGTGGAAATCCGTACTGGCTATGTACAGCAGGATGCTGTCACCTGCCACACCTCCAATGTCAGCACGGCTGACATTGTTTTCTTCTTTGAAGATTGTGTCCCTTTTAAGGCACTTGGGGCACCAAGTTCACCTGATCTTACCCCACCTGATTTCTTCTTATGGAGCATGCTGTGAAAGGAAAAGTGAAGAAGCTACGGTCTCTCAGAACTGCGGGAAAATATTTGGCGTAAAATTGAGACTGTGACTCCCAGTGTGTTTGTGAATACCTTCCGTAACATGGAGGGGCGTGTGCAGGAATGCCTTGATGCTAATGGCGACCACTGTAAACACTTTCTCTGAGATCATCGTGCTTCTCATACACCAAGGTTGAGTCTCCCTGCTGCGCAGTGGTCTAAGCGATGACTTCTCACCATTCGTCCGAGATGAGTCTGGGTTCGAATCCTGGTTGGGATGGATGTTGTGTTTGTATTACGGTCTCTCTCTCTCTCTCTCTTCCTTGGAACCAGGGGCCTTAAATTAGAGACGGGCGACTGCTTATAGCCCATTGAGTTGCTCAAGGTGGTCGGCAAACCTCAAAACAAAAACAAAAAAAACCACCAAGATCGGTCCGTGTCGAATTTCACTGAACTATGCCCTTTAGCGTACACGTTATATGGGAAGTTGAGGGGACATGAGAGAGGTGACACACTCTGTATTATTATTAAGCTTTTCTGATTTCCGACATGGTGGATTTGATTCACGTACGATCTGATTTCTCTGCTGCACAGTTTTATACCTAGGAAGCTCCGTGTTGTATTTGCATCTTGAAACATACTAGAATCGTTGGAATAGTTTATATTCGAACATTTACAAGAATGCTGTGCCATTATGATTCCTTACTTTTCTTTGAGATTGTCCCTGGCTGCTGCAACGCAGTTCCCACATGGATGATCTAGTACGCTTATGCAGGTGGAAAAAGATATTTAATTTGGACTGTCAATAGAGCGACTACAGCTGTAAAACCACCTCATAGTCGAATTCATATCGCTACCCACAGATATTTTTTTCAGCTGGGGAATAAATAAGTCACAAAGCGCAAGTTCTAGAGAATATGGTGGGTGAAGAAACAATTGAAATCCTACAGTCTCCGTCGTTGCAGTCTAGGGAGTGTGATTATCTGCATTGTCAAGAAGCGATAAGTCACTAATTTGCAGTTATCAACGCTTCTTTTCTTTGATGGCTGCACGAAATTTGCCTATCAGGTTGCGTGAAGATGCACAAGTGATAGGTGTGCCCCTTTTCAGGTAGTGAATCAAGATATTGAGTCCTGCATCCCCCCAAAGCTTCGGTGTCCGCATTTTTCCAGCTGACGAAGAAACACGGGACTTCTTTGTAGGCTCACAAAATATTCTGGGTCAAAGTAACGCAGTATGCTACGTCCATTATAGTATTCGCGAACTGGAAATTCATGGGATCCTCACAATGCATATTGAAGTCGGTTAGGTACATTCACTTACGGCATTCGTTTTTCCAACCTGTCAAAATTCGTTTCACCCATAGAGAACTGAACCTTTTTATCTTCAATAATTCTTCACGAATGAATCGACACTCCCGACTGCAGTGCCTACTTTGGCTTGGTTTCGCCAACTTTGTCTTGCTTGTCAAGTTATGGTGGCAAGATTTGTTGACCCCGAGCGGAAATTAAGATGTTAGCTGACCGCATGGACGACAGGTGATATCAAATGAGTTGCTCGTTCCTCACGTATTGGAGCAGGAAAAAACAAAAGGGATTAACACGCACTTAAAATCTTTTTTCTTCTGAAGGTGGGAATAGGGAGATATTGATGTATCAAGATATTTGTCACTTCCAGTGGGGAGATGAGGTATTTTGGACTATTTTTTTATTTTTTCGCCTAAAATTTGCTCTGTTTTCTTTCTGTCTACATCCCGTAGAAGATATCATTACGTCTCGACAGATGTCTTAGTTTCGACTCTCCATAACTACAACTTTGTATTTCAACTCCTCATTCATTTTCTTTTTTATTTCGGAAGGAAGTCCCTGCAATGTGTTCCTCGACGCAACATTTTGTTAACTGGCATCTCTTGTGTGCGGGGGAGTGGGGGCGTAGGTTCACACCCAAAAGGTTCTCCCACTGGCAGCTGCTGTAAAATTCGCTCCACCATAGAGATTTTCAACTGATTTATAACTTCATTGGTTTGGTAATATCCCAAACAAGAAAGTTTGTCCCTTCTACCGAAGGAATGAAGGAGGGGCGAGATTTTTCCTTCTTTCGTAATAGTTGTTGGGTGCGGTTTGTGAAAGGATCCGAGTTTGCGGATTTAAGTGCATTTATTTGAGCTAAAACTCGCTCTGCTTTTCTAGATGTTCGATCTGGTTCACTCTCTCAGGATATGGTGTAGCTGATATTGAAACATATCCCTATGACACCTACAGACTCAGCTGCACCATCAGCAGTTGAACATCTCACGATAATTAACACAGCAATCAGACATCACTGAATTGCATGTATTTACTGTTCTTCACGTAATATCAATCACATCAGAGAACTTGAAAATTTCATCGTACTGGAGCAGGAATCGAACCCACATCTTCCTATTACCGTTCGGGAACGCTAACCGTTACACCACCCAAGACTATAAAGTCACAAGTATCTGAGCAGCGGCCAGTGCGACATGAAGGCAGAGGGTGCTAAGAATCCCCGGAGAACCGGACTAGGCTGCCATCTGATGCTGACCTTGGCTACTTACAATGGACGCTCCCTATCTTCTGATTCAAGGCTTCTTGAATTGGAAGAGGAACTACAAAGGATCAAGTGGGACATCGTGGGGCTAAGTGAGGTAAGGAGAAAAGGAGAAGATCTCATCGAACTGAAAAGTGGACATCTCTTCTACTATCGTGGGACAGATACTGGCAGAACTAGTGGTGTTGGATTTATAATAAACAAGAAACTGAAGGATAAAGTTGTAGAAGTTGAAAGTTCCTCTGACAGAGCTGCACGACTTGTTATCCAACTCTCGAAAAGATACCAGGCTCAGATTATTCAAACTTATGCACCCACCACAAGTCATCCTGAAGAAGAAATTGAAGAATTTTATGAGGAAATTTGTCATCTAAATAATAAAGGTAAGCAGCACTTGAAAATAATTATGGGAGATTTCAATGCAAAAATAGGGCAACAGCAACAGAATGAAACTTCAGTAGGTAAATTCGGTCATGGCAACAGAAACCAGCGTGGAAATACTCTCGTTGAGTTTGCAGAGGCAGAAGGGTTTTTCATCTTGAACTCCTTCTTCAAGAAAAAGCCACACAGGAAATGGACATGGAGACATCCAAATGGGACGACAAGTGAAATTGATTTTATTATGTGTAACAAAAAATTCGTCATAGAAGACTGCAGTGTGCTAAACAAGTTCAACACAGGTAGTGACCATAGATTGGTGAGATGTAAGATGCACCTCAACACTAAACTTGAACGTGGCAAGCTCATAAGACAAACAAAATCTATTGACATAACCAACCTTAAAAAACACCATAATACCTTCAAGTTAGAACTGAAGAACAGGTTCTCTGCTTTAGAAGGCCTAACATCGGAAGAAGTGGACATCTCTGAAGTTAACAGAAAAGTAACCAAAGCTCTTATGGAAACAGCAACAAAATTAGCTGGGTCTAAGAACAAGTTGCATGTGAACAAATTATCAGGAAAAACCAAAATGTTGATGCAAAAAAGAAGAGAGATGAGGACAACTAAAGATGTGACTTCCAAAGTGGAATATATAGAGCTATGCAAGACAGTAAGAAAAAGTATCACTGAAGACGTAAGGAAATTCAACTGTGAACTAGTGAGGAAAGCAATTGAAAACAACCAAAGCCTAAAGATAGCAAAGGGACATCTCAGTAAGGGAAGAAAACAGATTATGGCACTGAGAAAAGAAGATGGTTCTGTAACAAGAAATAGAGGAGAAATTTTGACAAGAGTGAAAGATTTCTACTCCAAATTATATGAAAGGGATGATATATGCACTCCAGACATCATGAAAGATACCAGTACCAGAGTTCCTCCAGTCCTTCCAGCAGAAGTTGCACATGCAATCAAGAACATGAAGAGAGGAAAAGCTCCAGGAGAAGATGGAATTACTGTAGACATCATACAAGAAGCAAGTGGAGAAATCGAAACAGTACTCGCCCAAATTTTCACTCGATGCCTTAATGAAGGAAAGATTCCTGAGGATTGGAACACCGCTACAATGATCCTGCTACATAAGAAAGGTGACATTGAGGATCTCGGAAACTACAGACCTATCAGCCTCCTATCAGTAGTTTATAAAATCTTCACTAAAGTTCTTTCACACCGCTTGAAGGTAACACTGGACATGGCTCAACCGAGAGAACAAGCTGGATTCAGGAGTGGCTACAGCACAATAGATCATATCCACGTGCTGAGAGAACTAATTGAAAGAGCGAGGGAATATGAACTTCCATTGTGCATGGCTTTTATCGATTATGAAAAAGCCTTTGATTCGGTGAAACCATCAGCAGTTACAATGGCTCTGAAAACCTGCGGTATTGAAGATGCATACATTAATATTATTAATAACATCTATGAAAATGCAAGTGCAAAGATTAGGCTGTTTGAAAATACAACACACGTAAAAATTGGAAAGGGAGTGAGACAAGGTGACACCATATCTCCGAAGCTCTTCAATGCCACATTGGAGGGTGTTTTTCAGTCGCTGAGCTGGGAAAACAAGGGGATAAAGATTAATGGAGATTATCTAACCCACCTTCGTTTTGCTGATGACGTAGTCATTTTTGCAACTACCCCATCAGAGCTGCAGAGTATGATCCAGGAACTTGCGGACAAGAGTAAAGAAGTGGGATTAAAAATGAACTTTCAGAAGACAAAAGTGATGTTCAATGCTTTTACAAGAAATGAAGATTTATCGATTGATGGAAAAAAGCTGGAGATAACAGACACGTTCGTTTATCTTGGACAGCAGATATCAAGTGAGGGTCACATTGATGAAGAAATTAATCGGCGTACAAAACTTGCCTGGAGAGCTTTTGGAAGAAACAGCATAATTTTCAAGAGCAATATGCCATTATGTCTTAAAAGAAAAGTGTTTGATCAATGCATCCTTCCAGTGCTTACGTATGGTGCAGAGACGTGGACCTTAACTAAAAGAGACATACAAAGGCTCCAGACAACTCAAAGAAGCATGGAGAGGTGCATGCTTGGGGTAACCAGGAGAGATAAGAAGAGGAACTCGTGGATCCGAAAAATGACAAGAGTGGAAGACATCATGATCAGAGTTAAATCCCTGAAATGGCAATGGGCTGGACATACTGCCAGAAGGACAGATCATCGATGGACAGCCGAAATTTTAGATTGGATTCCAAGGGACAAGAAAAGACCCAGAAGAAGACCACATGGGAGATGGGTGGATGAAATTCGAAAGTATGCAGGGGTGACATGGAGGAGACTGGCACAAGAGAGACCGTTGTGGAGGAAACTTGGGGAGACCTTCGTCCAGCAGTGGATTGATAATGGTTGACAATGATGATGATGATGATCTGAGTGTAAAGAGCATCGGAATGTAGTCCGACCGCATTCTTAATCGAAGCAAAGTGTGCTGCCATCTAGCGTTGCTAAGCATAGCACCAGTCGTCCAAATATATAGTGTGGAAGAAATATTTTTCTCATAGTACGTGGAAAATACGTCATGATAATTAACACAGCAATTAGACATCTCTTGATTGACTGTATTTACTGTTCTTCACGTAATATCAATCACATCAGAAAACGTGAATATTGATCGCCTTGGAGAGCTTTGAATCAAACCCGCACCTCCCGATTGCCGTTCGAGTATGCTGACCTGCATGATGTACTGAAACTCCGATATTTGTGACTTTATCATCTTGGGTGGTGTAACGGTTAGCATATAAGAATGAAAATCAGGTAATGCGGGTTCAATTCCCGCTACAGTGCGATGAAATTTTGAAGTTCTCTGATGTGATTGATATTACGTGACGAACAGTAAATACAGTCAATCCAGAGATGCCTGATTGCTGTGTTAATTATCATGACGTATTTTCCACATATCATGGAAAGAATATTTCTTCCACATTATGTAGTCGTTCATCTGTCTCGCACCATGAGATCATTTACATTGTTGATGTTTTCTTCAGTATGAAATGTCGTCCAAAATGATGTGAGTTATCGAAATACACTGGCTGAAAATGAAAAAAGAACACCAAGAAGGAGACGTCTGATACCAACTAAATTTATAAAGCATAATAGCGGAATACAGAGAATAACGTGTTCAAAACATTAGGGCAAAATACAGCTGTATTTGCTGGTAAACTGAAAAATAACATTTCCATGTAACATGGTTAGTACGAGGTTGAACAGTCATGAACTGAGTCACAATGTGCAATTCTGGCATGGAGTCTGTCGTACAGATGTTGGATGTAAGTTTGGGGTATTGAGTTCCAAGCATCCTCAACGTGGGCGCATAAATCGGGAATGGTCGTAGAGACTGGATAAGTCGTTGTCCCATGAAATCCCACACGTGCACAATGGGGGACAAATCCGGTGAACGTGCAGGCCATGGAAGTCGTCTCACACCCTGAAGTGCATGTTGTGTTGCACGTGCCGTATGTGGGCGTGCGTTATCTTGCTGTAAAACACCACGATTTACCGACCATACAAATGGCACAACAACGGGTTGACTGATGTTGTTGATGTAGGAGGTGTTGTTTAACCTACCCGGTGCAAACACTAGTTGTGTACGGGAGTGATAGCTGATCGCTCCCCACATCAGGAGACCAGGTGTAGGCCCTGTGTGTCGCTGGAGGATGCAAGAAGGGTGGAGACGCTCCCCTGTGTGTCTGCGAATACGCATACGGCCATCGGAGTCTCCCAAGCAGAATCTGCTTTCATCGCTGAACACGACAGATCGCTATTGCGTTCTCCAGTGCAGACAATGGCGACACCACTGCAGCCGTTCCTGACGGTGGGCTGGAGTCTGAGGTACATATGCCAGAGGCACACGTACACGTAGTCCTGCATTCAGTAGACGGTTGCGGATTGTTCGCACAGTCACCTCAGGTGCAACGGCAACTCGGATTTGCGTCGCAGTAGATTTCTGCTTGACAACGCCGCTCTTCTTATGCGTCGATCGGTCCGCTCATCAGTCCGTCTGTGCCTCCCGGTTCCACGTCTTCTCGCGTGGGAGTGTTCCTCGGTCCATCTTCGCCACCATCGTACCACCACCGATACTGCCCGTCCAATTCGCTCCGCAATACGACGATACGACCACTCGGCCTCGCGGAGTCCGACTAGACGACCTCGCTTAAAGTCCGATAACTGCTGAAATCGTATACGTCTTCCATGTCCAGGCATTGCAGCTTCTTCAGTGTCTTCGCACGTGTCCTTACGCCGACGACTGATTACATTCACTTCACCGTACTCCTTAAATACCACCGACGATAATTTGCATATTATGCCGTGCTGTGGCGTAAGCACTCACAGGTCGGTCCCGAAATTAACATCACAACTACGTAAATTCGAGCCCATTACCATATGTAAATTTCATGATCGTCCGCCAATTCCTTCTTGGTGCTCTTTTTTCACTTTCCGCCAGTGTATTTCCTGCCACAGTAACTTTTCATATGCCACTTAGTAACTGTGGGGTACGTAGAAGCCTTGTTCAAAATTTCTACACCACATGATATCTACCTGGCTAGGGAACATATGTGTTATCAACCCCCGTACTTCCATTTTTTTTAATTTCCTAAGCCTCTGCGGTTTAGTGCACGACGACACGTGGAAAAAAACAGAACAAACAGATCTATGGCATTGAAAATTGACACAGCGAAATACAGGAATATGTGCAACCCGAAGAAAAAAGACTGCATTATCATATATACTGAAACACAAACTTTTCAAACGCCGGTGCTCTTTACAAAAGCAAATTAAAAAAACAGTCCTTTTGCGCTCGACTCCGATAAGCTTAACCACACCTCTCTTGTCCTTTTTTAGCTATCCTGATGCAACGTGTTTACAAATAGCAGTAAAAGTTTAGATATTTTGTCCGGCGGTATCTTGTCCTCTCGCGTAAGGGTTGAATATTTTCTTTTAATATTGTCTTTTCTCACGTTGGGTTCTATTGAATTACTTTAATATTGACAAGCTCTAACCCTCTCGCCCCAATAGAGCAGTGATCTAAACTCTGGCTTGCGACCGTTCTTTCGAGATGGGTCCGCCCTTCGAATCCCGGTGAAAATTGGATGTTTTGTTTGTCTTACGCCACTGGATCTCTCCCTTTTCCTGGAACCAGTGACCCTAAATTAGGAACGGGCAACTTCTTATAGCCCGGCGAGTTGTTCACGGTGGTCGTTAAACGTCCAAATCAAGCTCTAAATAAAAGAAATATTATCCTGACCGCCCACATTTCCAAGAAAATTTATTTTAGCACTAGAATGCGCAGCAATATATTTGAACTTTTCACTTTATTATATCTTCATTTGGTATTAATTAGTACGGCAAACTATTTGCGTACATTTTTTAAATCTTCTGTTGCAAATAATTCGTATTTAGGAGAGTAACAATAGATCTTTTCGTTAGAAACGTACAGAAGACGTGATCAAAAATTTAATATCATCCTTGGCGTATGAAGTAGTGTTTACCACAAAAGATGTCTTGAATCCCTAGCGTATGGAGCAGTTTTACTACGAAAGATGTCTTGGATGCTTTCAAATATTGTTAAACTATATCTTAGACATGTGAAAATGAAATTGTATGCACGTAGAAATTAATGATGGAGTGCTGATACACCTATAAATGGTTTTATATTTTTTGCTGTAAATATTTTTCATCTTTTGCTTCGTTTGCTCTTGAGCACATTAAACTCATTTTTCAGAAACATTCGGTAATTCTGAAATTTCTTTAAATATGTATTATATGTCTGTGTATGCGTATATAACTTTGCATTTTCGCTTCTAAGTACTAATGGATATGTCGAACCGAAGCCCTATAATAAGAGGTCCAATGGCAATATTTATACCAGATTATTTCAGTACTTATCATGAATAACGGCACAATAAAATACTTTGGGTACATTTATTTCATTCTGAAAGATATCTCAAAATAGGGTAACCTGATTGATTTTCTGGAAGAGAAAACGTTAGTAAGTTTCAGATGAAAGCTTTGAAAGTTTTCTGCTGAAGATATTTAACATACACTAGTGTGCAAAAATTAAGGACGAAAAACAGAAATCAGCATAACAGCGGAACAAGCTGGCAGAACGGACCGAAAGACCACTCAGGAGATAGACTAGGGTCCGGTACGGTAGGGCATGCGCATATATGCAGCATGACGCAGGGGGAGGGAGTGTCGGAAGGGTATAAAGCACACGGACGGTGTACGCTCAGCAATTCGGTGAAAGCTATTGCACGGTGTACATCGGTTTGAACGACGTCGAGTTGCTGCTACCGTGTGATATGGCCAACAGGCAATCCAGTAGACGACATCTGGATGACTTTACCCGAGGTCGCGTCATTGGGAACTTGGAAGAAGGTCGAAGTGTGACTAGTGTGGCCGAGGAGTTTGGAATCGCTCACAGCATCGTGTCACGAGCTTGGAGAGCATTTCAAACGACAGGAACAGCTGTACAAGAGTTTAGCAGTGGTCGTCCACGGGCAACCACGGCAGCCTACGACCGGTATATTGTCCTACAGGCGAGAAAAGACAGACGGCAAACAGCGGTGGAAATCGCAAGGCACATGCAACAGACAACTGGACGTCCGTTATCGCGTTTTACCGTGGCCAGGAGGCTGCACAAAGATGGTATATTTGCACGACGACCAGTACGGTGTGTGCCATTAAAGCCTGCTAATCCGAGAAGGCGGTTTCTGTGGTGCCAGGAACACAAGAACGGGACACATCAGCAATGTGGTGGAGTTCTCTTTACGGATGAGAGCCGATTTAGTCTGACGAGCGATTCTGGACGTACACATCGGGAGAGCGCAGGGAACACGCAATCACACCTCCAACATTATTGAAAGGTGCCGGTTTGGAGGTGGTGGAGTTCTCGTTTGGGGTGGTATGATGCTTGGTAGTCGTACTGACCTCCACATCTTCCAAGGAGGTTCAGTCACTGGTGTCCGCTATTGTACCGCGGTTCTGCTGCCTCACGTGCGTCTGTTTAGAGGTGCTGGGGGTTCTGAGTTCCTCTTCATGGACGACAACGCTACACCTCATCGTACAGTGGCTGTCGCAGAGCTGTTGGAGAGTGACGATATTGAACGCATGGATTGGCCCGAAAGGTCGCCGGACCTAAATCCAATCGAACACGTGTGAGACCTTCTCGGGAGACGCTTGGCAGCACGTCACCAGTCGCCAGCAACGACACCGCAGCTGCGATTGGCGCTACAAGAGGAATGGGCCGCGATAACTCAACAGCCTTTGACAACCCCGTCCTCAGCATGGAGAGACGTTGTAAATCCTGCAACGCAGTCAGGGATGATCATATCCAATACTAAAGACTGGAGTTTTCTTTGCAGCCGCCTGTCACATGGACGTTTCTGTCTTCTGTCCAGTTGTGCTCGAAGCTACCTTTTCAATTAAGTGCCGTTGTATCCTTTGGATTCCTTGTTTGGACGGTTTTGCTCACTTGTCCCATATTCTTACATCTTTGGGATCTTATGGTATGATTTGAGTCGATGTGAAACACTTCTGCGCGACGTTACGTTCGAAAAACCCTCTCGTCCTTAATGTTTGCATGCCAGTGTACCTCCTAACCTTTGAATGCTTCGAAATATTACCTGAGCTAATTTCAAATGTTTTCTGTTGTTTTTTCTTTTTTTTGGTGTTCCTGTCACGTTCTTCATAATGTCTTAAAACAGTTACGAAAAGAATCTCTTTAAATATTCTTAGCTTTGAGATCATAAAAGAAATCTTCACCAAAACGTGAAAAACTCTGCATGTGCGATAGATGACTCATAAGCACCAGTGTTTTAATTTTTTATGAAGTCGTTTATGGTTTAATGTCAGTATTTTTGTTTCGAAGCTAAACAGTTATCATTTCTCGAGCACGAAGTGCATTTGTATATTTCAACTCTAGTTGATATATTAACATTCATATACTCGGCATAAAATTATTTTTTACGCTTCACTACAAATTGGTACGAATGCCAAATCGTTATTTGTCTGAACATAATTGAGCATCTATCCTTTAGGGCACAGATTTGAAAGTTTCGCAATTTATTTTAACATCAACATGTAATAAACTGTACTATTGGATATGAACATGTATAAACACCACGTGGAATGAATTTTTCGGACATAACTTTTTGTGCTTCTCTTCTAGTTAGCATTAGTTCTGTATGCACTTAAAACATTTAGCAATAATGTTTCTGAGACGAAATTTTGCATTAATAAGCTGATATGCAGTATAATAACTACTAATGAAAAAAATAAACTAATATCTACTACGCAAAATATTTGCATAGTATATAAACTAATGTCTAACAAAGCTCTCCATAACTACGCTGGACAAAATTAGAAAGAAGAAAAATATATTCCAGCGCCTGAATTTTTAGTGTCCTTATAATATTTTTATTGCAAAATATTTTTAAACTTACAAAATTTTTAAGGCAGTGAATAGAATATTAAGCATTGCTTTGCTTGCTGTTCAACACGTAACTTTAATATCAGATATGTTGAAAATCACATCGCCCGCCCTGGAGCTGGAATCGAACCCGCATATTCCGATTTCCGTTCAAGCATGCTACCCGTCACACCACCCAGGACGACGAAGTCCCAAATATTTAAGGGTTAAGAATCCTACAGTTGTTCCATGCATTTGCGAAGAAACTTTCTTCCACAATCTCCGTGTTTGAAGTACTGGTGATTTTCTTAAACTTTATGACGAAGCAGAATATGGGCTTTGACAGGCGAAAATCGGAGAATGTTCTGATCCTTAACACTCGGTTACATGGAACTTCGTCGTCATAAGCGGTGTAACGGATGGCTTAGGAACTTTTTTGAAGTTCTCCATGGTATGCAATTAAACTGCTAAGTGATGAAAAAGTGTGCTGGCTTAGGTATTCATTTTTCCAACACCTGAGATGGAATTTTTTTTACGCTTTCCAACCGTAGGTTGAAGAAGTGTATATGCTCCAGCTTTGTCCATCTATTTGCCCGTCCGAACGATAACTCGCGCAAAAATGGTTGGATTTCGATAAAATTTTAGTATGTAATAAGGGACAACATATGGATGAATGCTAATGAAGATGAACGAAATGGTATCAAAGGCCAGGACATAGGATCGGGATCCATTCCATCGCCCTTATGCGTTAGAACTTACGTAAAAATGCTTCGATTGCGACAAAACTTTAGTATGTTGTTCCAGAGGTAAACTGAACCAATTTTGTTTAATATAATCGAAATGGGGTCAAAGATCAAAGCATAGAAGCGAGATTTATTCCACAGCGATTATCCTCATAACTTGAGTAATGATTTCTGGTATGTTGGAAAGCGTATCATAATCAAATCATTGCATGATTTTACTAACTGATTTCTTCTTTTTACATCAAATCTCTCTTACCATAAACATTTGCGTGGATTTTCCACTTGTGATATTGCGACGTTTTTGCACTAGAGATGTAAATATCTATTTAGTTTCATGTTCGTGTTAATCAAAGCCGACTGATGTTTTTTCTTCCCATCAAAATACACTGGCGAAAAGTGAAAAAAGAACAAGAAGGAATTGGCGGATGATCATGAAATTCACATATGTTAATAGGGTTGAATTAACGTAGGTGTGATGTTAATTTTCGGGACCAACCTGTGAGCGCTTACGCCACAGCACGGCATAATATGCAAATTATCGTCGGTGGAATTTAAGGAGTACGGTGAAGTGAATGTAATCAGTCGTCGGTATACGGACACATGCGAAGACCCTGAAGAAGCTGCAATGCCTGGACATGGAAGACGTGTACGATTTCAGCAGTTATCGGACTTTGAGAGAGGTCGTCTAGTCGGACTCCGCGAGGCCTGGTGGTCGTATCGTCGTATTGCCGAAGGAATTGGACGGGAAATATCGGTGGTGGTACGATGGTGGCGTAGATGGTCCGAGGAATATACCCACACGAGAAGACGTGGAACCGGGAGTCACAGGTGGACTGATGAGCGGACCGATCGACGCATAAGAAGAGCGGCGTTGCCAAGCAGAACATTCGAGCTGCCGTTGCACCTGAGGTGACTGTGCGAACAATCCGCAACCGTCTACTGGATGCAGGACTACGTGCACGTGTGCCTCTGTACCTCTGACTCCAGCCCACCGTCAGGAACGACTGCAGTGGTGTCGCCATTGTCTGCACTGGAGAACGCAATGGCGATCTGTCGTGTTCAGCGATGAAAGCAGATTCTGCTTGGGGGCCTCCGATGGCTGTATGCGTGTTCGCAGACGCACAGGGGAGCGTCTCCACCCTTCTTGCATCCTCCAGCGACACACAGGGCCTACACCTGGTCTTCTGGTGTGGGGAGCGATCAGCTATCACTCCCGTACACAACTAGTGTTTGCACCGGGTAGGTTAAACAACACCTCCTACATCAACATCATCATTCAGCCCGTTGTTGTGTCATTTGTAAGGTCGGTCCATCGCGGTGTTTTACAGCAAGATAGCGCACGCCCACACACGGTACGTGCAACGCAACATGCACTTCAGGGTGTGAGACAACTTCCATGGCCTGCACGTTCGCCGGATTTGTTCCCCATTGAGGACGTGTGGGATTTTATGGGACAACGACTTATCCGGTCTCCACGGCCAGCCACGACCATTCCCGATTTACGCGTCCAGGTTGAGGATGCTTGGAACTCAATACCCCAAACTTACATCCAACATCTGTACGACATACTCCATGCCAGAATTGCACAGTGTGACGCAGTTTATGGCGGTTCATCCTCGTACTAACCATGTTACATGGAAATGTTATTTTTTAGTTTACCAGCAAATACAGCTGTATTTTGCCATAATGTTTTGATCACGTTATCCTCTGTATTCCGTTATTATGCTGTATAAATTTCGTTGGTATCAGACGTCTTCTTCCTGGTGTTCTATTTTCACTTTCCGGCAGTGTATTTGTTACGAACGTTCTGCTGTTAATCATCATTTCTTGATTTTAGGAATTTGTAAGGGATAAAGGTTCGATAATAATACGTTTTTTACTTTTACGTAAAACCAAAAACGTTCTCACTGAACTTCAAAATTTGATGATATATTCCTCTTTTAGTTAGTTTTCTTTTGCTAAAATTTTGACATTTATAGGGTCTCGTATCAATCGAAGTTTAAAGACATCGACACAAGCATGTTTTGAGTGTCGTAAAATTCTTGTCTGCAGAAAAAATGAAAATAAAATATTTCATTTATATTTCTGTAGTGCTTGAAAAGATATCAAAAATAGAAAGATAGGCCAAATTCGAAATCTCCACTTTATCATCGACACCTTCCAAAACACACATAAATCTTCAAGATCTTTGAAGATCCTATATTTCAAACATTGCAGATTTTATCTGATGTCCATTGAGAATTCGATGTTGAAGGCTTTTAGATAAATGTTTTTATAATAATGGTTCTGTTTGTCAAAGCAGACTGCCTTTTCACTGGAAACATATTTATGTCGTTGGATACCGCAAGTTTAGGACTAGGGGAACTGAACTACAAAGTCGTTGCTGCATTGCAGATAAAAGTATTGAACATCTCAAAAAGAGATTAACTAAGAACTGTTTTTAGCACAGTTGCACAGTAAATATTTTTCTGCCTTTCGAGTGTTTACTGAGGCTTAAGGGTTTCCAAGTAACAAGTTTTCGGCCCACATCGGCGTAAATCTTTCGACCTCCCGTCGTGTCCCTCCCTGCCCGCAGCCTAAAAGGGAAAGAAATTTCCGCAGATCGCTTACTCAGCAGACTGATAGGATCGCATTTATAAAGGAAACTGTTTTTATGGGGCTTTGAAACAGAAGAACGCCTCGGGAGATTTCACCCCAGGGAGACAGCTCCTCAGTGAAGCACTTCTGGGTCACTTGTCATCGCAAGACGAGAGTTTTCTAATTGATGGTCAAGTGGGGAGCCAAAAATAAGAGTAATGGAACACGACATCTTTTTATAAGTGGAGAGTACCAAAATGTAAGCTCTGATATAAATGGATTGCGTTCGAAGGTACAGATTTTAAACGCGATCCTACAACGTCAGCTTTCGATATTACGAATGATAATACGTCTCTCCCATTCATTGGCGGTCATAATGTGGAAAGCAAAGGGGGTGGATGTGAGCCATAAAATTTATCTTGTACATTCATGCTGCAAGTTGTTGTTTTTTCCCTACTTTGTTTCGTTGTCTTGCCATCAAACGAAGATTGGCTAAGAGCACTAACACTCTACTTTTTATATCCTTCCCATTGGGTGTTTGTACCCAACGTTTGAGCATGTCGTTCTTCAAAATCGATTTGTTTAACGATTCCGGACTGCTGATTCCCTTGAAATCGTCCGGTTTTGGTATCGATGGATTTCAAACAAGGTCGGTCTGCAGCTCAGTTTGACAGTCGAATTTTCATAAAGTGCTTCCCATATAGCACAGTAACGTTGTTGAAGCGTAGAAATTTGGTTTCGGTTGTTGATAAGTGGTTTCTGGGTGGTTCAAGATCTTTTAAAACGTTTATGCGGTTAAATAGGTGTATGTTGAAACAGTGGAAGTTGCGGAACGTTTCTGAAACGTACATATATATTTGATGCATACGTATTGAAATCGCAAAGTTTTTAAAACCTTTTTAAAACGTCGAAAATCGGGCTTAGCTTTCAACGCCATCTACCAGCAAAAATTATAAACTAATGATAAATGCATCGATTTTTAATAGAAAGCGGTCATTTTTTTAAATGTCTAAATAATAATATATTTTTTAAATGTCTAAATAATAAGTATTGCATATCTAAAGGAAAATAAATTGCGTGTTGAAAGACCCACAATTTCTAGCAAGACATTATATTGTAATAGTGGTTAATGCAAATAACCTTTAATAACAGCGTAAGTGAACGGGAATATTTATTTTATGAAATGTAATGTACCCAGCAAAAACAGTTTTGCTGGGCCAGCACTGCCAGCAATGGCCCAGCACTATGTTGCCGCTGCCGAACCGTGAATAAAATGTCCGGGTGGCCAACAGAAGGGCCAGCAGTTCAGGCCAACAGCTGGCCAACAGTTGGCACCCCATCAGCTGTCATATGCCACAACAGGGCCAGCAGTTCAGGCCAACAGCTGGCCAACAGTTGGCACCCCATCAGTTGTCATATGCCACAACAGGGCCAACAGTTGGCACCCCATCAGTTGTCATATGCCACAACATGGCCATCAGTGGTCCATCACAGGCAGTAGCTGCCACAAGTGGCCCTTCAGTGGTCCTGCAAGCACGTGCCAGAAATGATGGCTAGCCTAATGTGGTCCGCTAGTGGGCCGTTAGTGGCAGCCAGCAACCACGTGACATAACTGGTGGCTTGCCGAATCTTGTCCGCCAATTTCCCAGTAGTAGCCATAAAAAAAGCAAGGATAACCGCAGTTTCCCAACGCTACAATTTTTTTTTCTACCCTTACGTAGCTTGTGAATTAACGTACTGCGCTGAGGAAATTTTCTCAACAGACCGGAAAAACACCCGTTTGCATGTGACTAGATTTCATCCTGGGCCGTTTACGTGGAAGCCGCGCTCGCTACCGACCAGACTAATTCACTACGCTCGGACATGTGCTGGAAGCTATCTGTTTGGTATGCAATTTGTAATCTAATGCTTCCCTCTTTCATTTCACAATATTGAGAGGTATTTTTCATAAAAGTCAGTTTCATATAATTGATAAATAAATTTTTTCAACGTAACGATAGTTTTTTTTTACCTTAAGGGAACTTCACTCATTTTCAAAGCGCGTTCATACTTAGTCGCTTTCCAAAGTTTTGTACTGTCCTTGCCGTCTTGAAAAGAGATTGTTGAATAAATATATATTTACCCGGGTTCATGTCACATTCTGTTACATTTTTAACGTTGTGTCTTTCCTTTCCGTTGTCTGAAGCTACATTTGTTTTAAAGAGTAAAAGATATTTTATTTTACTTCTCGTTATTTTTAGAAGCGAATTCCTCCCAGTCTTGTGTATTCAACATATGGATGAGTACACCACATAGCGTTGCTTTTTTTTTCTTTCAAATAATTAATAAATTTTGTACGCGTATAATTCTTTTTTTCCCCAACAAACGCTGTTTTAATGGTTTTCCAGGATATGTGTTTCAAACGGTTTCAAATTTTTTCTTGTTATTCATCCACTCCATTCCATGAATTGTTATTCATGGGAATGGAGAGGGTGTTTTTCATGGCTGTAATCTAGTATTTCACTGCTTAATCTGTTATCTTTGTCGACGTAAAATTTCATTAGGAAATTAATTCGCCTCTCCACATATGGATTTTTTTCTTAACATCCACTAAAATAATACGATGGCGATAGCGTCGTCTTCAACTAACTGGTACCATGAGAGACACAGCAAGTGTTGCTTCTGCGCATGCGCAGTCCCGATGCTTCCATCTGCTGCTGGGGGTTGCATTGGTTGCCAGCAGCGGGCCACTAGTGACACTTGTTTGGAGGCCCACAATTCACGGCGATGATGCAGGGCAATCAATGGGTTGCCAACTGATAGCGCTGCCATCAACGGACCACTACCGGGCCGTGAGCGGCAGATTTCAGCCAGCAGTGACCCATCACTGCCAGCTGGTGGCCAGCAGTTTCCCAGCACTTGTGTTTTTGCTGGGGTAATGTAAATATCTTTTAATTGTTGAATTTTAATTAATATCTACATAATTAAGAACCCCTGCAGTTTTAGAATGTTTTAAAAGTAATTTTTGAGTTCGATTTGGGAGAGCCAGTAAGCCACCGAAAACGATTAGTATATCGGCGGACTTCCTGAGATGGACAGCACGCAGGATTTCGTGTGTAGATAGCGACAATAGAAGGCTTTTTTCACGCTTTCCAACCGTAGGTTGAAAAAGCGTATATGCTCCAGCTTTGTGCGCCCGCCCGCCCGAAAACTCGAGTAAAAATTGTTCTATTTCGATGAAATTTTAGCATGTGGTAGGGAACACCCTGGGGACAAACCCTATTGAAAATGGACTAAATGGGGTCAAAGGTCACGACATAGGAGAGGGATCGATTCCATTGCCCTTATAGTTCATAACTTGCGTAAAAATGTTTTGATTTCGATGAAATTTTCGTATGGGGTAGCTGGGGGACCATCGTGCAATGAATTCTATTAAAAATGGACGAAATGGGGTCAAAGGTCAGGACATAGGAGTGAGATTCATTCCACTGCCCTTATGCGTCATAACTTGCGTAAAAATGTTTCGATTTCGAGGAAATTTTAGTATGTGGTAGGGGACCACCTGGGGTCTAATGTTATTGAAAATAGACGAAATGGGGTCAAAGATTATCACATAGGAGCGGGATCCATTCCATTGCCCTTATGCTTCATAACTTACGTAAAAAAGCTTCGATGCCGCCCCGGTAGCGCAGTGGTCTAAGCGATGGCCTCTGATCATTCGTCCGAACGGGGTCCGGGTTCGAATCCCGGTGAGGCATGGATGTTGTATTTGTCTTACGGCACAGGCTCTCTCCCTTCCCTGGAACCAGTGACCCTAAATTAGGGACGGGCGACTGCTCATAGCCCATTGAGTTGCTCACGGTGGTCGTTAAACCTCTAATCAAAAAAAAAAAAAAAAAAAGGCTTCGATTGCGACAAAACTTAATCATGTTGTTCCAGATATACACTGAACCGGTTCTGTTGAATATCATCGAAATGGGGTCGAAGGTCAGGACACAAGAGCGAGATTTAGTCCACAGCCATTACCCTGATAACTTGAATAAAAATGCTTAGATTGCGACAAAACTTTATCATGTTGTTAGGAGGTACACTGAATCGGTTCTGTATAATATAATCGAATTTGGATCAAAGGTCAGGACATAGGAGCGATATTTATTTCACAGCCATTATCCTCATAACTTGAGTAATGATTTCCGGCATATTGGAAAGCGTATCATAATCAATGCATTGCATGATTTTACTAACTTGTTTAGAGTTTTAAAGCGACTCATTAGGAAGGATTTTCGTTCTCGAGTGATTCGGGTGATGATTAGGCAACGGACTTTAGGACGCAGGGAAAAAAGAGTGGTTTTCGGACAGAGGCTGGAGGCGCGTTTTTAAAAGGAGTTACGGAGACAATGGAACGAGACTTCCAAGGTAGGAGGATGACGTGTTTGAGGGGAGAATGCGACTGACTATAGTAGAGCGAAGTAGGGAGACCTTTTGGAGGTTGAGGAGGCTTCGTGGTCTCCGCGTCCGACCGGTAAGCATGAAAAAAACAACACTGTGACAATATTATTTTTCTTGTCTATTGTCAGTTCTTTCCATAAAGCATAATCTAACGCCCTCTATTTGTCTGCATCAGCGACCCCCAAACTGGCGCACGCGTCAGGACCTGGGACCTCTTCAATGGGATTCGAGGGTGTGCCCGCTCTGAAACTTGTCTTGCCCACCCTGTCGCTCACCCAGTTCAAAATGTGCTATTTCTTTCAGTATATTAACCTTAAAATATAATCTGCACTTTGCCAAGTAATAAGTCTTGGTTTTATTTCACGTAGCCTGATGTATCTTCCCCTTGAAGTCCGTTGTTTACGTCCCCAAAAAACGTCATCGAAGCAGCATCAGGAGGGCCACGAAAATTCAATTGTATTCCATTCTTCGAATTCCTTTATTTAAGCCTCTGCTTCATGTTTGCACAGGCAGGGCGCTAATGAGGAGAGTGGATACGA
Source organism: Macrothele yani (assembly GCA_039090855.1). NCBI lineage: Eukaryota > Metazoa > Arthropoda > Arachnida > Araneae > Macrothelidae > Macrothele > Macrothele yani. Next base: position 185,144,848 of record CM076995.1, on the reverse strand, counting down.
ATTCACTCAGGGGGTCAACTAATTGCTCCGTTTGTTTTTTGCGAAATAGAGGATTTCAACACGAAAAGTGGAGTCCAAAGCTACTTTAGCGCTTATAAGACTGCTCGGGGACACAGAAAGTGGTATGAAGGAGTAAATTTCTCCATCTTTTTTTATGTCAGGGGCAGGATTCGAACCTGCTACTCTCGGCTCCGAAGCTTCGAGTAATATCCACTATACAACACTGGCGAGTGCTCTCACTGCTATCTGCTTTTATCTCATGTGCGTCCTGCGGGGCAGACACTTCACACTGGCTGACGACTGCTCTGTAGGAGAGGAGTGCAAGGTAAATTCGCTGGCTCGAAGGAAGATAATTAAGGAGGGGGCGGTATTGTGTCTGCGTGGCACGACGTTAAAATTTTATTTTGATAAACAAAAACGGCATTATCCTTTAAATACATTGTTCAAATACATTGCTATTTTCGTAAGCAAAATGCAAAATTTCGAAAAACAATTTAATTTCAGAACAAGCAAAAAGTTGAAGGCGACATTTTACCAACGCTAACATCTTACATCAGTGGCGTAACTAGTCAGATCCATGTATGGATGTGTGTCCAGGTGGAGGGGTCAGTATTGCGCAAATTTCTTTGTACTCAGTAGTTAAAAGCTGACGCAGTGGTGTAAGCGTTGGCTTATGACCATTCTTCCCGAGAAGGGTCCAGGTTCGAATCCCGGTGAGGCATAAGTTTTGTGTTGTCTTACGGCACGAGTTCTCTCCTTTCCCTGGAACCAGTGACTTTAAATTAGTGACGGGCGACTGCTTATAGTCACTGAATTACTGACGGAGGTCGTTAAACCTTCAAATAAATAAAAAAAAAAAACGTTAAAAATTCGTTCTTTAATTGTATCGTAAAAACAAAAAGTTGCTATCGTGCTCGTTCCACAAAAAATAAAGCTTGCGCACCCGTCGCCCATCCTGCTTTCGAAGTCTAGCGACGTCCCTAGTCTGGACGAACAGCGGTACGTAAAAAATATTTAGGATTGACGGAAGACATATTTGAACTGCGTAAGAAACAAGTCCAAAATTGTGAAAATAATTGAACACTGTGGAGAAGACTGCCGTTTCCTTCTTCTTTTTTTTTTTTTTTTTTATTTTCTTTCAAGTACCGTTGCTCAATCACTTATTTATATTTTATAATACACAAATTGAACAATTAATCAGATGACAAAAACTTCGTTAATTAACCATTAGAAAAGCATGCGTCTCCCTTGTTCTTTTATTTTGGTGAATGGTACCGCTCTTTTATTTTGGAGAATCCTTAAAAGTGTGTGTCAACCCGGCCCGCTCAGTAAGTACGTTCAACAGTTAATAATGAACGAATGAGTTCTTCCGGGTTTTTCTTATGCGCTGTAGTTTTTGTCATCTGATTAATTGTTCAATTCGGGTATTATAAAATATGTATCAGAACAGGCACATTAAAAAAAACTAAAACATAATGAGGAAAGTGGTCTATCTCCAACTACTTCACATGGCACTCTATACACTTTAATGAAGTACAGTGAAAAGACACAATCTTCAGTTCCACATATAGGGTAAAGAGAGAAATACTGTTTACAATACACGAGGTATATATTTCCATTTATAGGAGATGAGGTAGTCCTAAGCCCCAGTGTGTGCTGTGCTGGGAAGTATCACCCGGTGGTAGCATGAGAAACTCACCTCTTGAGGCATTTACAAACAAAACACACCAGTCATAAAAACAAAGACATCGGTTCTTTTTTCAGCGCCTATCAAAACATCGAAATGTGATATCGTACTTCTCGTCAGCTAACAAAGATAACGAAAATGCCGTAGAAGCCTCCTACTGTATTAGGTATCATATTGCTAAATGTGGCGAAAATCATACTGTAATTGAGAATTTGACTTGTATAAAAGAGGCCGTCTGTGCACGCTCGGAGAAGAACATGTTCGAAAAATGAACAGAATCCCTCATTCGAACAAGGCTACTTCTCGGAGAATTCAGGTCATGTCTTTAAATGTTGAGACGACTGGAATAGGTTGAATTAAAAAAAGTAAATACAGGGTGACCGAATAATGACTGTGCACTGAATGTACGAATTGTAGTAATGTAATAATAAAGAAATATTGAATGGAGTCACTGAAGATGTGACCCGCCACGTGGAACTACTTAATGTAATAATAAAGAAATTTTGAATGGAGTCACTGAAGATGTGACCCGCCACGTGGAACTGCTATGTGTCTGGTAAAGTTCATGTCTCCCCACCCCGAGGCGCGCGCAGCTGTCATTCCGAGCCAAGGTCATTCCCGAACGCATGTTTGATGGATGCAGATGTTTCGATTGATCACTCGTCTCGGCGCAAGGACAATGGTGTTGACGGTTGAACAGAGAGGGTTTTTGGTGGAACGTGTCTTTCGCCATGACGACAAGTACTCGGACGAAGTGCAAGACCGGTTCGCTAGGAAATTTCGTGATGCAAACATCCCCCACTGTGACGCGGTACGTCATCTCATAGCAAAGTATCGGGAAACTAGCAGTGTTCTGGATGCTTCCCGCCCCGTTAGGCCATCCACGGCAGACGAGATTGTACAGGATATCCAGGACAGCATACAGAGGAGTACACACAAGTCTGTGAGGTGGCTGTCGCAATAAGCTGATGTGCAGAAAGTACCGCCGACGATTTTCTGAAAGGAAGTTGCGTTTCTACCCGTACTAAGTGTGTGTCGTGCATCAGCTGAAAGAAACAGACCACGAGACCCGTGTTTGGTACTGCAGGTGGATCCATGAGTTCCTGCATAAAGAAGGTGAGGACATTCTGGACGTTTCGGCTGTTGATGTACCCGAACAGTTGATCTGTTCGGGTACATCATCAGCCGAAACATTTGTCTGAGGGGTAATGAAAGTCCCCAAGAATTTAAGGAAGTACCTCTCCACAACCAGATGGTCTGTGTTTGGTGTGCCATCACACGTACGCCCATTATTGGGCTCATTTTCGTCAGTGAAACAATTAACTCAGAGCGGTACCGTGTTTAGAAAATCCAGCCATTCATATCCGAAATCGGGAAATAGAAAAACAAAGCAGAATGGATCCAGCAAGACAGTAAACTGCTCACACCGCTGGCACATTAATACAGCTTCAGGAGGAATTCTTCGAAAATCGCATCATCTCTCGGGTACTGCGGCCTGCCCAATCACCAGATCTGATACCGACTGATTTTTTTTCCTGTGGAGAGCACTGAACAGAAAGGTGTACGCACCTAAACCGCATGCACTTCAAGAGCTACAGGCTGCAATAACGACCCACATCCAACAAATCACGCAACATACCCTGCGAAAAGTCTTCACCAACACGCGGAAGCATGTGCAGTCATGTCTGGACGTCGGTTGGGCCCGTTTCCAACGCCTCTTGTAAAAACCAGTTCGACATGCTAAGTGTTACTATCAGTGTACAGTTATTTTTCGAGCATCCTGTATTTCGCCATTCAAGTTGACGAAAGTACATATGCTCCTAATTTCGCTGTTTCGCTTGTTATTTCTGGGTATTTGATAGGCAATGAAGTTGAAGAAAGTCTTTTACTTTTGTCGTCCTCTGCTAGAGCAGACAAGAGGTGAGGATATAGGATATTAATTGGTGTAATTGTTTTTGCTTATGCACTGACGGAGGAAACTCGATGTCACGTTGTTACCCCGGTCTTCGCTCTTATGTTACAAATGTAACTCCCAATATAACCTCAGGTCACTGCTGCATCAATAGGCAGAGCCTTGCGTCTAAGCACCTTCATGGTGAATTAAGTCTTTCTTGATGAACCTACGAAAGTGGTTAATTTTACAGGGTGATTAACTCGGGACTAAATATATTTTTTTATAAACTTTTATAAACTCACGATTGTAAAATCACATTTGAATTAAATGAATGTAAAACATACCTTGACCCATGACAAAAAGGAATGTCTCACAGAAGATCCTGGAAGTGCCCACCGCCAGCGTTCTGGCACACATTTACATGACGCTCTATATTGGCGAATGTGCAATGTAGCGTATCGTCGTCAATGGCAACAATTTTACGTGTGATGTTGTCTTCCAGTTACTCAATCGTTCTTGGCTTGTTGGCATAAACCTTGTTTTTTAAAATCCCCAATGAAGGAAATCTGGGGGGTGTCAGGTCAGGAGACATAGGCGTCCACATGTCTTTGGAGATAATCCTGTCCTGGAAAAAGCTAAGAATTTCTGCAATGCTCTTACTGGAGGTGTGTCACGTTGTACCGTCCTGTTGAAAGTAAAAATCTGCAAGTTTCTGATCATTCAGATGATTCACAAACTCATTAAAGATTTTAAAGTATCTGTCTGTATTCACCGAGTCTTTAAAAAGATTGGCCCAATGATACGGCATCTGGACACCGCACACCGGACATCGAATTTCCCTGGATGCAATGGCTCTTCATGGATGGCGTGGGGATTGGCCCACCGCAGTGTATTTTGTGACTTTACATAGCCGGATAAATGGAACCATGCTTCGTCACTAAACCATGTTATGTCCAACAAGGCATGGTTTTCGGCGAAAAAATTGGCAAACCAATATGCCAATCGCTTTGCAAAATCCGGTGGCTGTAACTCGTTTATAGCCGTGATACGGTTTGGCGTAATCTTTGCCTGTTTGGCTGCTTTTTGACATGTCGAATACGATCGTCCAATCCCTTGGGATAGCCGCCGAATAGATTTTCGTGGGGATGCCAATCATAGCTGCTTCACATCCTCTATTGTGTCCTCCGCCCGCATGCTAATCCACCAAGCTCTTCGTAATCTCGAGCTTCGCCAATTTCGAAATGGTGGCTCTGGTGGGTGGTTTGCGCCCACCAAATTTCTTCAGAAACTCTTTCTGACATTGTTTGAAGGAACCAGTCACCCAGTATTGACGCACAATGAACACACGCTCTTTAATTGAGTACACCATCGTCATTCGACCTCCTCGCTTAAACTGTCTACGGGAACAAGCTATTCTCCCACGACTACTAGACAGATGGCGCGTCAGTGCGGCGTCACCCAGCTGCCGGGTAGACATTTTATTCACAGGTAATGCATGTCGACTGCTACGTCAGGGAATAAAAAAACCGCTCCGTTTGGGTTTCACGCTCATCAAATGTTCCCCATTTTATATTTTCCACATAAGTGTCCAATCCCGAATTAATCACCCTGTATGAAGTCAAAGGCCACAAACTCGAGGTTGAGTCTTCAATATTCACTGCTGCTTTGTACAGAATTAAGGTGGCTCTCTCGAGATAGGGTTCACAGTCAGTGTATACGAAAAATGTTATGTACAAGGAAGTGTTGACGAAATAGGGACTAAAGGTTTTACAAAACACATAACAAACAGACAGCCCGTCGTATCAAATTCCATAACCGACTGCTCGGGAAATTTTCAGAAAACTGTGAGCCAACGTCGCCATCTATTGACGTGGAACTCAAGAATTCAGTATCATTAATTTTAACTCAAAAACTTCTGTATCATAAATTTTATTTTCCCCCGTCATTATTGACGGGCTTATATCTAATACCTCATAAGTATGCAAAACTCTGAAGCCAGTCACAGTCGTGTAACTTGGAAACAAGTTGGCAAGGGTGCTTTAAAAAACAAACAAAAAACAATAATAATAAAAAGCTAATCCTCATGTCTAAGTTTTAAAATTTATGATACAGAAGTTTTTGAGTTAAAATTTATGATATTGAGTTTTTGAGTTCCACGTCAATAGATGGCGACGTTGGCTCACAGTTTTCTGAAAATTTCCCGAGCAGTCGGTTTTGGAATTTGATACGACGAGATGTCTGTTTGTTATGTGTTTTGTAAAACCTTTAGTCCCTATTTCGTCAACACTTCCTTGTGCACAACATTTTTCGTATACACTGACTGTGAACCCTGTATCAATTTCCCTTGTTTTGTCCGTGAACTATTCATTTTCTTAATGAATGACATTATATCGGTTTTTTGGTCTATTGTAAACGGGATTAGTGCTTGTATGTTTAAGATTATTATATTAGATATATTTGAGGTGGTAGAGCCTTTGTTTCCTCTTGGAGTAAATAATTAGTACTGAATGTTATAAATTTATATTAAACTTGGTGATACTACTGTGGTTTCATGTTTTTATTCCATGGTGACAATATCGTGTTAATATCTAAATTTAGTTTAGTACATATGATAATTCTTGATGTTTGTGTTTTGTTAAATCTAGATGTACTGTGTTGTGTGGCAGAATTTTCATTAAATTCAAATTCAAAATTTTTATCTTGACGTCGTCAGATCTTCGTACTTTTGACGTTGCCACATACAGATGGCTAAACACTGGTTCAGGTAGTGAACCAAAATTCCAGATGTAAAGTTTTCGTATCTCTAAAGAGTTGACCGTGTGACGTAACGCATCTCTGACGTCATGTGAAGATGATTTGGATTAGATGAAGTCACACCAGCAGCTGTTTTTTTTTTTTTGTTGCTATGACAACAGAACAAAGTGATATACGCGCAGACTATGCGCGTATAGGTGATGACGTCACCTACACGATAAGCTAAGCGTGACGTCACAAACATTTGTTTCTCGGTTGTTGCTATGACGACTTAAAAAGTGGCACGGAGGAGGGTTCTAGAAAATTATATATTAGGATTTTCCTACAAATAAACAAATTAAATGTGGCACTTTGGAATAGCTCGGTAAGGATCTTTAATGTTTAAAAAAATTGATTTTATGATTTAAAAATTAGAGTTTTGGAGATCGTGTACTGAAAAAGGCCCGCCTGAGGTATTTGAAATTCTGCACAATTTACAATCTGAGAATAAGCAGCACCTCTCCCAAGAATTGAGCGAGAAATTTATTGAATACTTGAAAGGTCTAAAGTCATCTTTCGAGAAGACAACAACTGGATTGCAAAATTCTTTAAAGAAGAATATTTCCAAGCAGCCAGGTGATCTATCAAGGAGGCAGAAAAATTGATCGAGCTTTCAACTGGTACTACTTTATTTAGGAGCTGAATTCAAAGGAAAATCCCTTATTAGCTTTTGGGCAGACACCAGCCGAGAATATGAAAGGCTCACCTACAAGATGCTCAAGTTTCTGTCGTCATTTACAAATACGGAACTGGTGGAGAGGGTATTCTCTTCTTATGCCTTTACAAAAATAAAAAAACATAGTAAGCAAAATGCATCTCCAGATTTAAGAGTTATATTTTACATCACTGATTTAAAAAAAATACGCGCTTAAAAAAAGCTGAAGGACCGAACTGAACATTTGTTGTGTGTTTTATAAAAAATGACTTCAATTTCTAATGTGTTAATTTTTTATTATAGCTCATGATTTTTTAATATATAAATATATGCACTGTTTGTTAAACGTATTCTTACATTATTTTTAATCCCATTATTGGCCCATTCATTTCCAGCTACGACCTTTTAAAAATTATACTAATTACAAACATTTTACTAAAATTATAGATTCACTTCATAAAAGCAGGCTGCCAAGCGGTATGCCAGTGTAACCAGTTAGTAAAATCCTGCAAAATGCCTTGTTTATGATACGCTTTCCAGCATACCAGAAATCGTGCGCAGACAAACCCTCCTCCCCACCCTGACTATATTTCGTTCTTGGGAACAACATACTAAAGTTCTGTCGCAATAGAAGCCTTTTTACTCAACCCAGCAAAAACACAAGTGCTGGGAAACTGTTGGGCTACCAGCTGGCAGTGATGGGTTACTGCTGGCTGAAATCTGCCGCTCACGGCCCGGCAGCGGTCCGTTGGTGGCAGCGCTATCAGTTGGCGAGCCATGATGGCCCTGCAGCATCGCCGTGAATTGTGGGCCCCCAAGCAAGTGCCACTAGTGGCCCGTTGCTATCAACCAATGCAACTCCAACAGCAGGTGGAAACAACGGTACTGCGCATGCGCAGATGCAATTTATGGTACCAGTTAGTTGAAGACGACGCTATCGCCATCGTGTTATTTTAATGGATGTTAAGAAAAAAAAAACCATATGTAGAGAGGCGAATTAATTTCCTAATGAAATTCCACGTCGACGAAGATATCAGATTAAGACATGAAATACTAGATTACAGCCATGAAAAACACTCACTCCATTTTCATGAATAACAATTCATGGGAATGGAGTGGGTGAATAACAAGAAAAAATTTGAAACCGCTGGAAACAAATGTCCTTAAAAACCATTAAAACAACGTTTGTTGAAAAAAAAAAAAAAACAACTATACGCGTACAAATTTTATTAATTATTTGAAAAAAAAAAAAAAAAAAAGCAACGCTATGTAGAGTACTCATCCATGGGTTGAATACACAAGACTGGGAGGAATTCGTTTCTAAAAATAACGAGAAGTAAAGTGAAATATATTTCCTCTTTAATACAAATGTAACTTCGGACAACGGAAAGGAAAGGAAAGACACAACGTTAAAAATGTAATAGAATGTGACATGAACCCGGGTAAATATATGTTTATTCAACAATCTCTTTTCAAGACGGCAAGGACAGTACAAAACTTTGGAAAGCGACTCTAAGTGTGTGCACCTTGAAAATGAATGAAATTCCCTTAAGGTAAAAAAAAACAACTATCGTTACGTTGAAAAAATTAATTTATGAATTATATGAAACTGACTTTTATGAAAAATTCCTCGCAATATTGTAAAATGAACGAGGGGAGCATTCGATTACACATTACGTACGAAACAGATAGCTTCAGGCATACATTCAAGCATGGCAAATTAGTCCGGTCGGTAGAGAGCTCAGCTACCACGCTAACGGCCTTGGTTCAAATCCACTCAGATAGAAGCGGACGTTTTTTCGGTCTGTTGAGAAAATTTCCCCAGAGCAGTGCGATAATTCACAAGTTTCGTAAAGGTAGAAAAAAAGTTGTAGCTTTGGAAAAGTGCGGTTATCCTTGATTTTTTTTTTATTATTATTATTACGGCTACTTCTGGAAAATTGGCGGAAAAGATTCGGCAAGCCAACAGTTACGTCACGTGGTTGCGGGCTTCCACTACCGGCAAACTAGCGGACCACATTAGGCTAGCCATCATTTCTGGCACGTGCTTGCAGGGCCACTGTAGGGCTACTTGTGGCAGCTGCTGCCTGTGATGGACAACTGATGGCCCTGTTGTGGCATATGACAACTGATGGGGTGCCAGCTGTTGGCCAGCTGTTGGCCTGAACTGCTGGCCATTCTGTTGGCTTCCCGGACATTTTATTGACGGTTCGGCAGCGGCAACATAGTGCTGGGCCAGCAAGACTGTTTTTGCTGGGAACTTATAAGGATAGTGGCTGTGGAATAAATCTCGCTCTTATGTCCTGAACTTTGACCCAATTTCGATGAAATTAAACAAAATTGGTTCGGTATATTTCAAGAATAACATACTAAAGTTTTGTGGCAAAAGAAGAATTTTTAGCCGCCCCGGTGGCGCAGTGGTCTAAGGCGATGGCCCCTGATCATTCGTCCGAAAGGGATCAGGGTTCGATTCCCGGTGAGGCATGGATGTTGTGTTTGTCTTACGGCACTGGCTCTCTCCCTTCCCTGGAACCAGTGACCCTAAATTAGGGACGGGCGACTGCTTATAGCCCATTGAGTTGCTCACGGTGGTCGTTAAACCTCCAATCAAAAAAAAAAAAAAAAAAAAAGAAGAATTTTTACTCAAGCTATTACTCAAGTTATGAGGAGGATAATGGCTGTGGAAAAAATATCACACCCGTGCCCTTACTTTTTACCCCATTTTGATGATATTCAACAGAACCGATTCAGTATACCTCCGGAACAACATGATAAAGTTTTGCCGCAGTCGTAGCATTTTTACGTAAGTTATGACGCATAAGGGCGATGGAATGGATCCCGCTCCTATGTCCTGACCTTTGACCCCATTTTGCCCATTTTCAATAGGTTTCGTCTCCAGGTTGTGCCCTGCCACATACTAAAATTTCGTGGAAATCGAACCATTTTTACGCGAATTATCGTGAGGACGGACAAAGCTGGAGCCGCTGAAATGCGTCGTAGGATGATTGTGCAATATGGGGATAACAATTGTATGAGCCAGAGACATGTATACAAGTGGATAGAAAGCATTCAAGCTGGTAGAACAGAATGTGTTTGATGAAGCTCCCTCGGGCCGGCCGTCGACCTCTCGCACAAAGGACAATCTGGATCGCATCGATGCGCTCATTAAAGAAGATCGCCGGGTTATTCTGTCTGAGATCGCCCAAAAAGGAAACATTAGCTCTGATTCTGCATTCTCAATAGTGCATGGCAATCTCGGAGATATATATATACAGTATATATAGGCATGGAGAGGTGCATGCTTGGTGTAACCAGGAGAGGTAAGAAGACGAACTAGTGGATCCGAAAAATGACAGAGTGAAAGACATCATGATCAGAGTTAAATCCCTGAAATGGCAATGGGCTGGACATACTGCCAGAAGGACAGATTATCGATGGACAGCCGAAATTTTAGATTGGATTCAAGGGACAGGAAAAGGCCGAGAAGAAGTCCACATGGGAGATGGGTGGATGAAATACGAAAGTATGCGGGAGTAACATGGATGAGACTTGCACAAGACAGACCGTTGTGGAAGAGGCTTGGAGAGACCTTCGTCCAGCAGTGGATTGATAATGGTTGACAATGATGATGATGATGATGATATACATAGTGCATGACGATTTCGGATATCATATATATAGTGCATGACGATATCGGATATCATATATATATTTAGTGCATGATGATCTCTGATATCATAAAGTACGTGCCAAATGGGTGCCACGGCAGTTGTTGTCTGATGCGCACAAGCAGTTTACGAACACCCTGTATATACCTGCGTCCGTAAGGCATCTGGAGCCACTTCTTCGTTCCGGGATTAGAATGGTAGCCATTGATTTAGGGGATTTACCAACATCAAGACCTCTCTCTCGGAAATAATTCTTGATGAAGTTTGAAACCCTAGGAATGTAGGAAATAGCACCAACAAATTTTAATGCTGCCTTTCCCTTTACTATAGTTTGTTTGTTTGCCTCCGTTTTCCCTATGATGTCTTCCACTCGGGAGGTGTCGAATCCTCCAACTATGGCGAGATCTTTCAGATTTCCAATTTTGGTTTCATAGTCTGCTTTCTCACTACATAGATCTCTGGCCCTTTTAGTTCTGTAATTGAAAAGTGCGTATTTAACGGCTGTTGGGTTGGCTGAGGTGGCAGAATGGGATTATTCACGTGCGTGGGCTTATAGTACACTTTGGTACTAATTCCACCCGATACCAAACTTTTCACGAGTACATCCAAGAAAGGCAACTCTCTTTGGCATTCCATTTCAACAGCAAATTTTATATCATTGTGTACGTTGTTCATAGAAACGACAAAGTCCTGCAAGTAATCTTCTCTATGTTCCCAGACAAAAATGACATCATCTGCATAGCGTAACCATAATTTTAGGGTTCTGGGTAGAGTAGTCTAGTGAGTATGGTGTCCTCTAGCCGTCTCATCACAACCTCCGCAATGTATGCCTCTTAGTTTCTTTAATATACAACATTGACCTTACTTTTTGATTTATCCTTTTAGTTTATGCAGAATGTGCGTATATAACAAAAAGAAAAGAAAAAGCAACGATATTGCCTCTTTCCTTTTCTCTAAGCACTTCAGATTAACAGACATTCTACAATTATATCATATTTCTGGGAAAAATTAACAATCAAAAACACAGAAGAGAGATATGTTTCATTTAAAAACTATTATTTGTGCCTCCAAATTTTCTGCCCATGTTGATGCAAATCCCTGAAATAATGCAACTTGTTTCAAAAATCTATATTATGTGGTCGCTACAATTATGGTAACGCCAGACATTTTTTTATTAAGCAGCACTGCTAGAGCAAAGAGAAAAGTCCTGTGAAATGGGAACATTGCTAGAGCAAAGAGAAAAGTCCTGTGAAATGGGAACACTGCTAGAGCAAAGAGAAAAGTCTTGTGAAATGGGAACACTGCTAGAGCAAAGAGAAAAGTCCTGTGAAATGGGAATCTGTGCAGTAAATACAATGGCGAACTGGCCCACTGGAAAATGGGACAATTTTCTGTAGCACTCGAGAAATGGCTCACTTCCTCCTATCCTTTCTGTCTGAATTTTCCGGAAAGAACGAATAACTATTTTTGTACTTATGAATAGTAATCGTCAACTACATTTGATTTTTTGCTCTGCCTCTGTAGTTATTTCTTTAAAAATAGAGGCACTTCCTTCTCTCTTTATGGTTGGCTTTTGCTCTGAAATGACATAGCAAACTTTTCCGCACTTTTGGTGATGAAAGTGCCGTTGGACCAAGCACACTGTTATCAATTAAGCTAAAGCTAACAATTAGACGTAGGTCGGTGGACTTGGGACCCCAGGGTCACTGGCAGGCCCTACCTTCCTTTTGTAATCTTGAAGTTGTAACTACTACCAATTATTACCGCCCATCATCCCAACCCCTTATTCACAAACTGGCATATAAAGAGATCCTCCACCTGAGATATTTCGAAATCTCGAAATTACTGTTTACCAGTTCAGTGTCCCACCCACACTGATCTTAAAGGAAGATACACTTTACCAGTACAAATTCACAGGTTCAAATAATGGGTACACTTAAAAATGCGTCTACTCGTGGAAGAGCTAGAGTTTGGTGCAGAAATTCATTCTGTTTTATTTCACGAGTGTTTCCCAGGTCAGTAGTGACGGTGCAGATGGCCAGTTTTATATCAAAATGTCGCCAGTAATATCGTGTATCTTAATCATATTGCGTTGTATGATTGTGGCTAATGGTTTTTCGGTTTTCAGGTCCGGAAGTATGGGGTTTCAAGTAGAGAGAAATGAACATTTCCGCCATCTGCTCCTCTGCGGGTTTAATAAGGGATCCACAGCCGCCGAGGCCATTCGACAAATTTGTGCTGTCTATGCAGAGGATGTTATTGCTCCCAGGACAGCCCACAAATGGTTTGAGCGGTTCCGAGGTGGCAATTTGTAACTCAACGACTCTCCACGCTCAGGTCGTCCATCTCACTTTGATGAGGATCGTTTGAACCATCTCATCCACTTGAATCCGCATCGCACCGTACGCGAATCGGCCACTGAGATGGACTGTGATCGGGCCAGCTGGAATGTATAGGAGAGGTCCAGAATTTGGGCACTTGAACGTGTTACACTGTCACCGAGGACAACAAGAATCAGCGTGTTGCCATATGTGGCTGCTTGCTCGCCCGTTGTTGCGAATGTTCCCAGCAACACACACTCGTCCTGTCACGGATTGTTACGGGCGATGAAAAGTGGTGCCTGTATGTGAATTTAAGGCATCGGAGGGCAAGGTGAAGCCCAAACAAGGCGCCCACACCACGTCCAAAACATGACCTTCATCCTGGGAAGATCATGTTATGTATCTGGTGGGACATGGAAGGCATTATTCACTGGAAAATGCTGCCGAAGAATCAGACCATCAACGCTGCAATCTATTGTGAGCAACTCCGCCGTGTGGAGGAAGTAATTCGGCAGAAACGTCCACATCGGCACCATGGTGTCCTTCTCCAGCATAACACACGCCCTCACATTGCAAACATGACCAAAATGATCATTCAGGACATGAAATGGGAGCTCCTTCTACATCCGGCCTATTCCCGAGATCCTACTCCTTCAGACTATCACCTGTTCCGATCTCTGGCGAATGCACTTCGTGGCAGAACGTTCAACAATGATGTTGATCTTTAGAATTTCCTTTATGATTTCTTCGCAACAAAACCAGCACGTTTTTCCACTAATGGCATTGCACACTTATTCCGACGTTGAGACACCATCGTAAACAATGGGCGGGGGAATATGTAGTTGATTGATTCCGTTTTCCCTTCTGATGTAATACATTCCTGTAGTGCGGTGAAAAAAAGGCATGAATTTATGCATCAACTCAATACCAATATCATTGTTCAGCTAGCGATCAGAGACCAGACAAATTTAAAAAATTAACTGCGTAGGAAAATTGCTACGTGGCATGTGAACTTTTCCAATTTCAGAATAATCTTCGTGGTGATTTGGATGGGAATATGGTCTTCAAGCGACTCCTGATGATAGTTTCTCTTTTCTCATTTTTATTTTCAAAACCAAATTTTCCAAAAGAAAATAATCATATGATACCACTCCCCCCCCCTTCCTCCCCATTTTTTTGATACTACATACAGTCATGAGGAGATTTGTAATATTCTTTCATTGTTAAAATCTGCTGAAGACTGAATTTATTTTACAATGCATATTTCAAAAGTTCTCTTTCATGTGGCACCTAACAGCATTTTTTTTCCACAAGAGATTTTATAAGGTATTCTCCTGTAGGTACACATTCTTTTGTAGAATACTCCGAGGATAAATTTACGATCGGATCTCGTTGTCCCAATCCGTTCCTGAATGAAACATAGAGATAGATTTCGACCCTATTTTGTGAACGTTAAGACCCGTATGTGGTAGAACTCTGTCCGGCGAATATGAACGGCCTATTGCGTAGAACAGTGAACTCCGTACAGCAAATCACAACGTCCACGCCGTGGAACTCTGAATATTGAACCTAAATTGCCTGTGAACTGGAACTGTATACAAAAAAAATGTATATGACCTATGCAGTAGAAACCTGCGGATTTCATTCGAGTCCAACTACATGCAGCACATCTAAACGGTTTATAGAGACGAATGTCATTTAACAAGAGAGATTCCAGCGATAAGTGCGTAAACGTAAAGCATAAAATGCATTTCTCTGGGTCTCCATAAGAACACTTTAAGGTAAACAAAGTACAGAGTAATTTTGATTGCATTTCTTTTCCACGCTTCTTCGTAATTTGGTTGCTTAGAAAATTTCTTGCTTCGAGAGCTTTCCTGGAAAAGCGATAAACATTGCGCAAATTCTTTGCTCTCTAAACAAGTTTCGCTAGTAAACTAAATTACATGAAAACTGCGGCGGAAGAATAGCACGAGCTTATATGATATTCCATCAGTAGAGAAGATGTTTTTACATTTCGCTGTAAATTCTAACATGCTGATCAGATAAACTCGTCTCATAACTTCAAGACGCTATTACCTCAGTATGCACAGAGAAGGTTTTTGTAATGCAACGTGCACAAGTTAAAGAGATAACAATATTCTTTAGTGTACACGTATTCATTTTATTTCTGTTTTATTTTCCCATTCTTTCCACAATACCTTTATTCCTTTTTATTCCCCACTTATTAGAAGTTGCACGCTCTGACTTTTTAGCAACTCTTTTGTGAAGAAAGATCGTGCTGATGTTACCAGTTTGTCCGTCAGTCCGACTGTGGGAACCATATCTCTGCAACTATTTGTCCAATTTGAAAAATTATTTTTGCATTGGAAAGCTTGAAATGTGCGAATGATTATCCTCCATTTTGTTTTTCTTTTTAAGATGCACAATCTCGCCGCTACAGAGCGTAAATGAGTATGATATCAAATTCAAAATACATTTTATTCCATATATTTCCTTATAAACATTCGATTGAAAAAATGATTTTACCTTTCAATTCCATTTATGCTAAAGACTGTTTTAGTTGTAGTCACTTTTTCAAGTTACGCATATATTTTTCGCCTGGGGGCGTAAAAATAAATCGCGTTTCCTCCGATATCTCTGCTTCTCAAACTTCGATTTGAATTTTTTTTTTCTGCAGCTAATACAGCCCCTGATCTTAAATCATTTGCATAAAATTTCAATTTTTTGGTAAAAAAGGGTTTGACCGCCTGGGGGAGAAACTCTTAGTTTGTGCTCCCAATGTATTTACAGGAAAATGTGAGCTCCTAAAATCTCGATTGAAAAAATCTTTCGTGGACAACTCACCTAGTTTAATTTTTTCCGAATATTTTCTTCTTAAAATGTTGCATGGTTTCTCCGCGAGGGAACGTAAAGCTATATATTATTTTTGTCAATATATCTGCTTCTAAAGGTCGGATTTGAAAAATTCCTTCCTTTTTTTTTTTTTTCGGTAGCTTTTCCGATGCGACATGTTTTTCATATAATTTTAAAAGTTTCAAATAATTCATAGACTTTCAGCTAGGGCGCGTAAATTTCTTGGATATCTCTGCTTCTAAAATTCCGATTTGAAAAATTCTTTCTGCAGCTTTTACAGCTCCTGATGAGAAACGCTTTGCATATAATTTCTAATATTTGGCAAAGAATACATTGGCCACCAGGAGACGTAAGCGTTAATTTCTTCTTCTGATGTATTTGAAGCAAAATATAAGCTCCTGAAAACTCGATTGAAATAATTCTTTCGGGGACCGATACCGCTCACATCGAAAAACATTTTGGGAATACTTTCTTCTTAAAAGAATGCATGGTTTTCACTCCAGGGGGAAAGAAGCATATATTATTTTTGTCGATATCTTTGCTTCTAAGAGTCCTATTTGAAAAAACTATTTCTTTGTTGAAGAGCGTTTCCGCTGCGAAATGTTTCTTATATAATTTCAAATTTTTCTTGACGCACAAGTCTGCCAGGAGAAGGCATAATTTCATGTTTAAGTTTACAGCAATATCTGTCGAAATAAAAAATTGATTGAAAAACTTCCTTCTTCGGTCAGATGCCACCAACTACGTAAACCCTGTGCGCGTATTTTCTTCTCAAAATAATGCACAATTTTGGTGATAGAGGGCGCAAATGTTTAATATGATTTTCTCAATATCTCTGCTTCTATAACCTAAATTTGAAAAATTATTTTGTAGAATTCTTTAGGGTAGTACATGAGGAATTTTTTCGTTCACGGTTCTGTCGGTAAGTGATGCTTCTGTACTTTAGTTTTTAGCTGTATCGCCGCTTCTAAAAACATTGAGAAATTTCTTCATTACCGTATGCCATACGCTACAGTAGAGATGTGGAGGAGCATTGTCGTATTAAATAGTACGTAAAGGAGGAGCCTTTTCTTTTCGCTATCTATGCTTCCGCGAGACGCATTTGAAAAGTTATTTCTCCTTAGCATAGCTTTTTCCATGAAAAATATTTTTCGCGTCTTTACAAATTATTCGTTATGCAAAATTCTTCCTTTAGCAGACGTAGACTTATGTCATGTTTTCTTCTATATTTCTTCTTTTAACTGTTCGATTTGAAAATCTCTTTGTTTCTGGTACCTTTCTTGTGCTATGAGACACTTTTTGTGCGCCATTTGTGAATCTCCGTATCGTGCTTTTTGCCGCTGGTGGATCTAAGTATTAAGTGTACATATAAGTTTTAAAACGTTTTATTCTGTAACGCATGCCGCTAATTTACATATCCGACATTTCCCCGCGTTGTTGTCATGTGACCGTAACTGGTCCAGAGTATAAAATGTGACACAGAAGTTTGCCCAACAGTCAAAACGCACTTGCACATCAATAGGTGAAAGATGGTAAGCGACCCTGCATTTATTCGACACTGCATTAGTTACGAATTTTATCAAGGAAAAAGTGCTGCAAAAGCATGTGCATCGATCTGTTCTGTTCAGAGGGAGAGTATTGTTTCCAAAATCACGTGCGTTTTTGGTACAGACGGTTTAAAGCAGGTGATTTTGATGTTAGCAATCGAGAACTTAGCGGCTCCCCGCAGAAGGTTGCACATGAGGAACTACTAGCATTGCTAGATGAAGATTCATCTCAAACTCAAAAAGAACTAGCTTAACAACTGGGGTAACTCAACAAATCATTTCCAATCGTTTACACGCATTGGAAAAGATTCAGAAGGAAGAAAGGTGGGTACCACATGACCTGAGCCAGAGGAACAAGAATGAGCGTGTCATGAAGTGTTTGTATCTGTCAAATAAACAACACAGAAAGTCTTTCTTGCGGAAAATCGTTACGGGTGATGAAAAATGGATATCATACGACGATCCCTAACGCAAAAATCACTGGCTAGACCACGGTGAATAAACGACTTCGACACCGAAACGCAATATTCACTCCAAGAAAGTTCTGCTGTGCATCTGGTGGGATATGAAGGATGTGCTCTATTATGAACTGTTGGAAGAGGGTCAAACTGTTACTGCTGATCACTACAAGCAACAATTGCTGCGATTGAACTAGGAAATCTGTTGGAAACGTCCATTCACAGGCAAATGAGTGCGTCCTGTGAAATTACTGCATGACAACTCTAGGCCGCATGTCGTGCAATTGGTTAAGGAAACGTTATTGACGCTTGTCTGGGAGATTTTGGAGCACCCGGTGTATATATCCGACATAACCCCTTCACACTATCAGTTGTTCTGATCGATGGAACATGGTTTGTCTGTTATACGGCTCCGGATATGTGACGAAGTGCAAAAATGTTTTGACGACTTCATTGCGCCACACGACGAAGTAATTTCTTCATGGCTGGAATCCATCAGCTGCCCGACCGATGGCAGAAGGTGATAGATAATGACGGCGTATATTTTGATTCGTAAAGGTATTGTTGTTTTCTTTCAAATTATAATACATGTTGCGTTGTCTTAAAACGCTTTAAAACTTATTTGTACACCTATTAGATGTTACTATTTATGGATGTTTTACCGATTGTAGAAACTGGTTGGTTGTTTTCCAAACCAGTGTCATTAACTTTGAATAGCTTTGATAAATTTAATTCGCGTCAGAACGGATTCAAAAGACGTGATGATTACAACCGAAAATTCGGTTGTCGTGTCGTCTTTTTTAGTTTTGTTTTTCTTTGATCTTGGAATGGTGTGAAAGACGTTACTCATTTCTCAGTAATTCTTTTTCCTTTCGTTACTATCATATATCTTTACGAAAATATGTTCATGTCAACTTTTCTCCAAAATCTGTAAACCCTTTTGCGCTACGGGATACATCAGAAAATTCTATGATGAGGAAGTCACTGCTTGGCTCCGCCCACGTGATCTCTGCAATAAATAGCATATTCACTTAATTTTTTTCGTATAGTTTTTTCCATTTAAATATCGTAAAAAAGCCTGTTGCAATATGTGTTCAACATAAGCTGCTTCTTTATATTGATGTCCTATTAACAAGAAAAGTAGGCCTTCTCCAATGTACCCTAACTTGTTTTGCGCCTCACACAGGAAATGTTACACCACATTTTGTAACGTTACGATATTTCAAGGGTAAAATATTTGCTTCCCGTAAATTGCTGTAAAGGTCTATCCTTGTGAATCCATTGGAAAAAATTATCTATAATCTCCACTCTTCACACGGAAAGATTCAATGCAAATGTAAATAGATGATGTGATCGCTCTTCCCATGTTTTTTTTTTTTTTTATAAATAACGCATAGCAACTGAAAAGCTGCTGTTCCGACACCGCTGGGATCGAACCCCAGATCTCTCGATAACTGGCCGAGTGCATTCGCTTTACGCTACGGTGCAAACTGGCTTATCAGTCAGCATCCGACTACACAAATCCATATTGAAGGGCTCAGCAACTGATGTGTCGCCATCTAGTGGCAATTCAACAAAGCAAACTCTTTGATTACAGCTGATAAATCCAAAGGGCAATAGAAATGGTGAATATATTTCAAATACGTGGAGATAATGTAAATAGACAATGTCATTGTTCTGTCATGTCTATAGACAATGTCATGTAAATAGACAATGTCATCGTTATTTTATAAACAACTCATAGCAACTGAAAAATTGTTCCGACAAGTCAGTTGCTGAGCTGATATTTTTTAGTTACTGTGCGTTGTTTATAACATAACGTGGATAGAACGATGATATCGTCTATTTATATTATCTCCACGTATTTGAAATATATTCACTACTCGATGCAAATATTCACATGCAAATTTGCGATACTGCGTGTGACAGGATAAAAGCTCCAACGATCAATCTGCTGGTAGTATCATTATGGTTGTTCAAAGAAAGAACGCCGCCCCGGTGGCGCAGTGGTCTAAGGCGCTGGCCTCTGATCATTCATCCGTCTGGGGTCCGGGTTCGAATCCCGGTGAGGCATGGATGTTGTGTTTGTCTTACGGCACTGGCTCTCTCCCTTCCCTGGAACCAGTGACCCTAAATTAGGGACGGGCGACTGCTTATAGCCCATTGAGTTGCTCACGGTGGTCGTTAAACCTCCAATCAAAAAAAAAAAAAAAAAAAAAAAAAAAAGAAAGAACATCTGCTACTGGTAAAATTTCATTATCGGCATCAGAGTATTGCCAATATTGCACTACGCCAGTATCACGAAATTGAAGGATTACACAGAGGGGCCGCATACACCTGCGGCGTTGAGAAGGATGATACTGAAGTTCGATGACTCCCGAGAATTTGGCATAGCGTCTGAAAAATAACGTGCACCAATATTGTTAAATGTCTTGGATGAATTTGAATTTGCCAATGCCGACATGACAAGCCGGAATGCAGCCGGCACTGCACATTCAGAGAAATATCTCAGTAGAACATTCTGCAAGCAACTATATTTTCTTTTAATACATAGCAAGACGGAATACAGCCGACACAGCACTTCCAGAGTTATATCTCAGTAGAATCTTCACCAATGAATTCATAATTTCTCGACGGTTTCCGCAGTCCAGACAATCCCCGCTCACCGGACCTCACTATTTGTGACCTCTGGATCCGGGTATATTGAATTGTCAGTGCTGACACAGCACTTCCAGAGGAATATTCCAGTTGAAAAATGGGCAATGAACTCATAATTTATCGAGGGTTTCGGGTTTCCGCAGTCCTGACCATCCCGCTCACCGGACTTCTGACGTTGGGAATATCTGAAAGACAGAATTTATCGAAACGACATACGCTTTCTCTCAGATGTGAAAAATAGTATCAGACGTTAAGTGGCCAACATCGACGTGACATGCTGCAAACGACCGTGTCGCATACCGTTCTTAGTTTACTGCATGTCATCTCTATTGATGGCCAGTATATTGAGCAGATTTTGTCATGAAACGTTTAGCCTGCCAATAAACAGTAAATTGACAAACGTGTCTATTCATTTCCTGCGTTTGCAGTGCGATTGGTCCCCTAGCGGTGCGATATTTAACTATATTTTTTTACACTAAACCATTTCCCATTTCTTCAGCAAGCTGCCTACTAAGTTTTCGTCACGTTATCACCATTTCGGGCTTTTTAGACACCTCAAAATAAGGATGCTTATTCTATTACGGGTATGCACAAGTTTCCGCCGCCTCCGCTAGCGGGAGCTGTAGGGTTCCAGCCGGCCGACGACCCGCGCTGTCAGTCCGTACATGAAGCCAAGCATGGCGGTCGAAAAAGTTCATTGCCGCCCCGGTGGCGCAGTGGTCTAAGGCGTTGGCCTCTGATCATTCGTCCGTAAGGGGTCCGAGTTCGAATCCCGGTCAGGCATGGATGTAGTGTTTGTCTTACGGCACTGGCTCTCTCCCTTCCCTGGAACCAGTGACCCTAAATTAGGGACGGGCGACTGCTTATAGCCCATTGAGTTGCTCAAGGTGGTCGTTAAACCTCCAATAAAAAAAAAAAGTTCATTTGCGGCACTGTTTGTTATTCATGTTCAATTTAGGGAAAAGTGAGAATGAATCATACGGTTCAATATGTCAGGCGTATGGTGAAACGGTTATGGGTGAGCGGATGTATCGAGAATGGTTTGCCAGAGTTAACAAAGGTGGTCCAAACTTGGAAGACAAGCCACGTGCAGGCAGACCGCAGGAACTCGCAGACGAGGAGTTGGAATCGTTGCTGCAAGAGGATGCCATACAATTGACCACGCAACTGGCGAAACGTTTGAAAGTGGCTCTATCGACGGTGGTACGGCGTCTACAGGCCTTTGGGGAAGATTCAGAAGATTGGTAAGTGGATTCCGCATAGTTTATCAGAGCGTAATATTGGTCAACGATTGGGTATCTGCATGTCGTTGCTGAAGAGGTTTCAAGGGAAGAATTTCTTGTATAAGGTGGTCACCGGAGATGAAAAATGAGTCTACTGGCGACAACCCCGTACGCAAACGATCTTGGGTCAGCCCAGGCCAGCCGTCAACATCCACTGCAAAACAGGTTACCCACGGGAACAAAGTGTTGTTGTGTATGTGATGGGATATGCATGGAGTGCAGTACTTCGAACTGTTGAAACAGGGCTAAACAATCACTGCACGGCGATATAGCGATCAGTTGATGAAACTAAATGCCTTAATCGAGCAAAAACGCTCATGAACAGGTAAAGGACGCCGCCCAGTCATCCCGTTACACGATAATGCTAGACCACATGTCGGTGCCACCACGAAATCAATACTTGAACAGTTACACTGGGAGGTTTCACCGCACCCACCCTCAGATTTTGATCTGTTTAGCTCTATGCAACATGCCCTAGCCTAACAGCGGTTTACCACAGTTCCAGAGAAGGAAAATTTCGTCACTGCGTTATTCAGTTCAAAACCTGAGTCCTATCAAAGGGGCATTCATTTGTTGCCTGAAAAATGGCAAAAAGTCATTGATGCTAACGGACAATATTTCGTTGAAGAAATGTGTACTGGTTTCCTGATTGTTCCTCTCTTTTCTCCTTAAAACGGCGGAAACTTTTGTATACTATAAATATAATCGTCCTATACAATGGATGACCGATTCGCCCAAGTTGTTTGCATCGAATTACGGTCGTGATTCTCGTCTGTATATTTTCATTTACCAAATTAAAAAGTCCTTTGAAATACTCTTAGCTTCAAATAACATTTTACACACATTTTCAGATTCAAATAATCCGCATGTTTCCAGCTGTTGAGTCTAACGATATATAACATTTTCCTAGATATTTAGAATTCCTATTTGAAAAATAATTTTCAGATAAGGTACCTTTAATTATGAGGAACATTTTATGTGCGATTATTTTATTTTTCAAAACGCACAGTACATGTAAAAATGAATCAGCATGTGCATATTTCCACTTTCTGATGAATTTCTGCTTCTAAAGCTCGGTTGAAAACGCACATTTTGTAACTGTACCATTATGTACTTCATCGTGCACATTTAATGTTCTATTTTATTGCTCGGGAGCGTTATGCGCCTTCTACTTTCCTTAGTTATCAGCATTTTTAAAAATGTGATTTGAAAAAAAATCATTGTATGCAGAAAAGCGTCTATTACATAAAAAAGTTCCGTGCAGCCGTTTTTATTTCCGATACGCTGTTGAGACCTTTATAGTAGGTTACACCGAAGACTGGTGCTACACCAGCTACACCGCCTTTAGAGCTAAAATAAACCCTTGCGTGGTACATGAAACACAGAATAACCTAACATAATGGTTGTAACTTCGCATCAATGAGGTTGGATACCATGCCATGGTGAAAAATTGCAAGAGTATTTTTGTGTTTCTTGCACTAAATAACGGTTCACCTTTGACTCCGAAGAGTTGGTGCCGCTGGTGTGGCACCACGATTTGATAAAACATACCATTTTTTTTTTTTTTAAGTGAAAGGCACACTTCTGCTACTAAGGAGTGGAAATGCATATGCTTGCATTTGAATTCCTCGTTTCGCTTGCAAAACATTGGTTGAAATATAAAAATTCGTCTGCACAAGACGTGAGTCACTATAGCGAAGAGGTTTGCTTTAATGATGCTCTAGTGGGCATTTACTTATCTTATTTTTTAACTATATCTCCATTTTCGAAGATCTAACCGAAAACAATTTGGTCTGCTCGCAACGCATTTTTTTCGTTTTCCTTCAATTTTCTGTTACCATAGCTGAATTTTCCGAACAAGGCCCAAAAGAATATTTGCATCGGTTTCTCTGCTTCTGAGAGACCAATTTATAGAATTCTTTTCGCACCAGCCTATATTTCCTACAAAAAACATTTTGTTAGTTATCTTTAACTCCTAAGGATGACATTCCTCATGCTAGTTAATGTTTGCTGATTATTGAATTTTTACATTTTCGCACATATCTCAGAGTAAAAAAAACCTATTCAGTCGACCGATAATTCGGTGTCATCTATCTTCTCATATACACCGAAGAGCAATTGAATTAGAGGCAGCTGGCGTTATGCAAATGTGGCGCTGTGGGTGGCCTTGTAAACGGAAACGACATGACGTATGCAGAGATCCGACAATGTAAGGAGTAATGCGACGGGAATCAGTATTAGTCGGACGCAGTATGGATAAGACGAAGGATCTAAGCGCATTTGATCGTGGGCAAATTGTCGGGGCCTGACGAATGGGTCACTCCATCTCGGAAGTCGTGTAGATACTGGGATTTTAACGAGCCGCTGTATCACGGGTGCACCGTTAGTACATCGAATCCGGTAAAACCATCTCTGCAAGGCCCAACTGCCGTGGACAACAGCGTGTGGATGAGCGGGGTCATCGTCGGCTAGCTCGCATTGTAACAGCGGATAGACGGGCCACAGTGCAAGAAATCACTCGGCAATTTAACGCTGCTGCACAAAAACGTGTAAGCAGCCACACCATCCAGAACCATCTCCTCGCTATGGGGTACAGAAGCCATCGTCCCATGAGGGTACCGCTACTGACCGCACATCACAGGGTGCAAAGATTAGCATGGGAGCGGGAACGTCGCCAGTGGACCCTAGACATGTGGGAAAATGTTGCCTGGACTGATGAGTCGAGATTCACGTTGGTGCATGCGGATGGCAGGATACGAGTACGGCGCAAACCATATGAAGCGACGGATCCTTCTTTCCAGCAGGATACTATTCAAGCTGGTGGGGGTGGTATTCTCGTCTGGGGACTGTTTACGTGGACTAAAATGGGATCCCTGGTTGGTGTGGCATCGTCTCTCACAGTTCAACGTTACCTGGATATCCTGGACGACCATTTGCTCCCGTTTGTGCGTCTTCAACATCCCACTGGGGATCTCATCCTGCAACAAGACAATGCACCGTGCTATCGCTCCCGAATTGTATCCGAATGGTTGGATGAACACTCCACTGACGTGACCTCGCTTCCTTGGCCAGCTAGGTCACCTGACCTCAATCCCATCGAGCACATCTGGTATGCCATCGAGAGAGATGTTCGAGGTTCTGACCCTCCTCCATCAAATCTTCGTGAACTGTGGGAGCTTGTTCAGGAGTCGTGGCTCCGTATGGCTTCCCAACGCTGCCGGTGTCTTGTCGAGTCCATGCCGAGACGAATCGCAGCCGTCATCAGGGCGAAAGGTGGTGCTACACGTTACTAGGCAGGTATCTCTAATTCAATTGCTCTTCAGTGTAATGTCACTGGTAAGCTTAAAGAGATCCGCATGAGATGTAAGTAGCGATCCCCGTTCTACAAAATTTCTTCTTCAGCCTTATAATTCTTCTTTTAATCACATTAATAACAATTATGACAATATTCTTTCTCTGAGTGCTACGAACTTGCAGTCAAGGACTTAAATTTTCATCCATGTACAAGTTCTGTCATTGTGCTATGTGAAATTAAAATAATCTTATACTATAAATGAATATATATATACTTAAATTAAACGAATGTTGCATGCGATTAAGTCACTACATTTACAATAAATTAATAAACATATCATCTCTATATATATAAAAGTTAAAGTATGCTTGTACATTTGTATGTTTGTTCCGCATACGTTCCAAAACGGTTTTATGGATTTGCCCCAAAATTGACATACATACCCTTCATTCCATCCCTAAGGAGGTCAAAAGGGGTCAAATGTGTTTTTAGGGGACCTTCTATGGACTGGGTGAAAGACGGCTGCTGGTTCATTACTTCGCATTTCAGAGCAATAGTCGTCTGTTGACGCCTCACTCCTCAAAAGCTTCTTCGGTTCAGGCATACAGGGAAGAGTCCGAATGGTTACGCATCATTCTCAACGGTTTTCTAAGCGATTTTCAGAAAGTGCCTTATATACACTCTAGTAAACTGAATGTGGAGTGCAGGAAGTGAATTGCTGTACATGTTTGCTGTTTCGAGTTTTTACGGCTCAGAACGGCCATTATAAATTGTGATAATGTGTTGTCCGAACGGCAGGTCCAAATAAATCACTGCTTTGTGATTCCGCGTGGTGAATACTTTTGAACTTATCTTTTCATCAAGTGTGGTGAAATGCCTCCAAAAAAAAAAAAAAAAAAAAAAAAAAACGGAAAGCAGTCGCACAAGTACAGCCGAAAACGAAGAAAGTAAAATTACTTCGAGGGCAACGCCGGGTACCTACCCTAGTAAAATATGTAGAAAAATATGATTTAGGCTTGTGCCAAATAACTTTTAGATATTTAGTTCCGCAGTAAAATCGTAGTTTTAAAATGACGGGGGTACGGAGAACTGGCCACCGGAGAACTGGCCATCGGAGAAAGTGGCAACCGGAGAACTGGACACATTGCAATTTCAGTGACATAAAATTGTTCTGCATAAACAAATTTCGTGTGGCTATATTCCCCACTACTTGAGCAACTTCTGTTCATAATTTTTTTTTTAATATTTCATTTTCAGTAAGAAATTTAGACATTTCTATGATTTTCGGAGCTAAGCCTAAGCGGAGAACTGGCCACCGGAGAACTGGCCACAGGAGAACTGACCACCGGAGAAGTGGCCACCGGAGAACTGGACACATTGCAATTTCAGTGCCATAAAACTGTTCTGCATAAACAAATTTCGTGTGGCTGGTTCATAATTTTTTTTTTAATATTTCATTTTCAGTAAGAAATTTAAGACATTTCTATTATTTTCGGAGCTAAGCCTAAGCGGAGAACTGGCCACCGCAGAACTGACCACCGGAGAACTGACCACCGGAGAAGTGGCCACCGGAGAACTGGCCACCCGGCCAGTTCTCCAAAGTCTCCAAAGCTCTCTAATTTCAAAAGTGTAAAATATGATGAATTTCTCGTCCGATCGTAAGATTTTTGGCATTTACAACTGGACACATTATTCGAGGGTATGTGCCTACTCTCAGGAAACCTGTACGTGCGTGTGTGTGTGTGTGGGGGGGATTTTTCAAATTTTCGGATAGGGAGAGAAATTCTTCATATTTTACAGTTTTGGTATTAACTCCCCCTCCCCCTCCCGCCCGACAGGTTTCCAGAGTAGGCATATACGCTCTGATAATATGTCGAGTTGTAACTTGTAAATACTGAAAATATCCTGATCGGACGAGTGATTCTTCATATCTTACACTTTTGGCACCCCCCCCCCCCGAAGGGTTTGCAGAGTAGGCACATGCCCTCAGATAATCAGATAATGTGTCGAGTTGTACGTGCCTTGTAAATGCTGAAAATCTCCAGATCGGACGAGAAAATTTTCATATTTTACAGTTTTGGCATAACCCCCATCCCTGACATTATGCTGAGTAGGCATATGCCGTTAGAAAATTTGCTTAGTTGTAGCTTATAAATACTGAAAATCTTCCGATCGGACGAGAAATTTTTCATATGTTACGCTTTTGGTATTAACCCCCACCCCCACGATAGGTTTCCAGAGTAGGCACATACGCTCAGATAATGTATCGAGTTGTAGCTTGTAAATGCTGAAAATCATCTTCGGATGGGTCGAGAAATTCTTCATATTTTACACTTTTGGTATTAACCCCTCCCCATCCCCGGTTTTCATTGTAGGCACATGCCCTCAGAAAATGTGTTGATTTGTACGTAGCTTGTAAATGCTGAAAATCTCCCGATCGGACGAGAAATGTTTCATATTTTACAGTTTTGGTAACCCCCCCCCCCCCCGACAGTTTTCCAGAGTAGGCACATGCGCTAAGAAAATGTGTCGAGTTGTAGCTTGTAAATGATGAAAACCTCCCGATCGGACCAGGAATGTTTTATATTTTACACGGTTGGTACACCCCCCCCCGAGAAGTTTTGTGAGTCAGCACATGCGCTCAAAAAATTTGCAGACTTGTAGTTTGAAAACCCTGAAATCTTCTGTTGAAATGTACGTCATAAACATTTTTTCTAAAAAATTACATTAATTATCGCAATTAAGAAAAGACGAAATTACGGAAACTTTATAGGACTCAAATAACCGACCTCTGGGGGTCGTGGACATGAAGCGGTCAAAAACGCAATTTTTATACGACCCCTTAAAATTTTTGTGGCCAGTTCTCCGTGTGGCCACTTCTCCGGTGGCCAGTTCTCCTACACCCAAAATGACGTTATTAAAACCTCACGTGGACGCACGTAACTAGGTCCCAGGCACACGGGAGGGGGTGGGGTGGGGTGGTGTTGAAATGCTATTTGGGGAGGTTCAAATATAAATTTTGACGAATACAAGTGCAAGTATTCAATTTTTTTTCGCTATCTTTGTTAATTTACTTCACTAGCGAATAATTTCTCCATGCTAATGTAATAGTGGTAAATGTAAAAAAACCTTTAATAATAGCGTAATTGAACGGGAATATGTATTTTTGTGAAATGTAATGTAATGTAAGTATCTTTTAGATGTTGAAATTTAATGAATATGTAAATAATTAAGACTCCTAGCAGTTTTAGAATGCTTTAAAAGTAATTGTGGGAAACTTCTTAAGGATATGATTTTTAGTTCGGTTTGGTAGAGCCCGTAAGTCACCGGAAACGATAGTTTATCGGCTTACTTCCTGGAGAGGACAAAGCACAGGATTTCATGTATAGATAGCTACAATAGAAGAAGACTTTTTTAGAGTTTTAAAGCGACTCATTAGGATGGACTTCCGTCCTTCCGGTGGTCATTAGGAATCGAGATGGTGACGCAATGAGAAGGTGTCCGAAAGAAGCTGGAGGCGCGTTTTGAGAAGTAGTTACAGACACAATAGGAAAACGCGACTTCTGAAGGTGGAATGATGACGTGTGTTAGGGGAGAATGGACTGACTTGAGTAGAGCAAAGTGGCAAGACGTTTCAGGGAAGGAGTGAATTTGGAGAGAGGAGGTTGTCTCCGCGTACGAGCGGTAAACAGGAATGAATAACAAGGAGTTATGGAACATAAGAGATGGTCTAATCACAGGTGACCCGAAGTAATAATTAAGTAAGCAAAATCACGAAAATAAAGGATTTTATCAAATGTCAAATCGTTTCTGTTGAATAAATTACTACTACTCTATTGATGTGTACAGTGCTCATGAAACCTTGCAATCTTCTGATTCTAACATACTTCGGTAATTAAGGAAAGAGTTAAAACAGCACTGCTACACTAAAACGCAAAAGTAGTAAAATACAATACAAAATGCGGGAAACAAGAGTGTGTAACAAAACTCAACTCTCTTGAAATATAAAAAAAACACATTTTTTTTTGAATTTACTTGATTATAGGTAAGTTGCAGTTCTCTTATTGCTGGATAAGCTATTTAATTTTCTTGTTTAGTAATTTGACCCTTTTTAATGGATCCGCGCAACATCATCGAGCAGTTATTGATATTGTATTGTTGAAACTTACTTCTCTTCTTCGGTTCCACTTTTTCTAAATCTTTAATTACAATTTGTCCTTTGCTGGTGTTCGGCTACAGTCTTTTATTGCCATGTTCAGCAGCCAAACATCCTGCCTTCCTAACTCAAGAACCCTATATTCACGCCAGCAAAACCTTTTTCTCCCTAACACATGCGTCTCAAAACTGATCCCAAAGCAATGAAGTGGAAGAAGTCGTAAGCTCTCTCTCTCGCACAAGGGGTTTCCCTTTAACACTCTTTTTCGAAAACGTAGGGAAATGCATATTTAGCTACCTTTCAACACCTACTCTGAACAGAACTTCTGTACACGCAAGTAACTATGTAGGTGTTCCTAAACAGCGCTTAGCATGAGATAATCACTTACCAAATGACGAGCAGTGCTTTATTTTTCCAAACAAATACGCATCTACCCCGTTGGGGGTTTTTCTTCGTTCTTCCGTATTTTCGTTCCTCTGGAAAAAAGAACATTTCTCTCTTCTCTGACCCTTAACGCCAACAAGCCTGTGTTGTTAATTTCACAAATTTGTTGGTGACGGGGATCGAATCTTCGCTCTGAAGCCAGATGTTCTAACCGACTAAACTTCATCGACGGATATATCGCTGCAAATTTGTCGTCTTGACACGTGCTTCACCTCTGTAGTACGTCATAGTGTGGTTAAGAACTATTGGCGCAGATGCTGTTTTTTTGTTTTTAATTTATTGGGGATTTAACTACCATCGTGAGCAACCCAATCGGCTATGAGCTGTCGCCCGTCCCTAAGGCACTGACTCCAGGGAAGAAAGAGCCAGTGCCGTAAGAGAAACACAACATCCATGGCTCACTGGGATTTGAACCCTGGCCCATTTCGGGCGGTTGATCAGACGCAGCTGTTTCTACTGATTCACCCCAAGAAATAATTTCTTTTGAGTTACATATCGTTTGTGCTGTTACATCCCAATTATTCTATTGAAAAGAAGTTCATTACTCAAATAAATTAGGTATTTATGTTTATTATGAAATGCAAAAATTATTTTTATTAACCACCGAAAAAGAAATTTCAGAGAATTAGCGACAACGTTCACCTTCAAGGGGATGGACTTACATGCTTTTGAAAGTGAGGGCGGTGGGAGCTTGCTTGCTTTTCTCCCTGCTAGATTCGACCCTGAGTGGATCTTACCCGCCCCCGCCTACCGCTACATCCGGAGTATAAGAAAATACGTCGTTTAAATATTTATAAATCTATGTTTATTTTTTTCCAACAGATATCTTTTATGAATGACAATAGACAACGAACATTCGTGGCGTAATGTTTTCCTCTTTCGTAAGGCTTGTTGAAACGACTTTGTTCACGTGACGTAAGCAGCTCTGACGTCAAGTCAGAATACTTTGGATGAGATGGCGTCCCTGAAGCAGCTGAGAAATTCCGTTTTTTTTCCTATGACAACAACGCAGTCTTTCCGTGTGGATTTACGACGGAATTTACATAAGAGAATTTCCTGCAAAAGTAAGCATTAACACAATATTTTTGAAACTTTATCAAAAGTAACAAGAAAAATTCACCTGTTCAAAACTTTAGCTTCAAAATTCGCTCTGGAAATTAATAAAAAAGATTCAATTTTGATGGTTTTTAGCGGACCCATCAAGTTGTGCATTTCCCATGAGACCGTTATTTGCAGTGCTACAGTCACGTGGCGTTTTCACGCAGAAATAACATTAAGTGTAACAAATAAGGGGATCTCGCTGTGTTTATTTTTAGGGTTGGGGGTAAAGATCCCCATGTGTCTCTAGTGCTGTAAGGAGGCGACAATTCTTTATTGGAGACTGGATCAGAGGTTTATCCGGGTTTCGAAAAAGGGCTCGACTTGGAGCATGAATCCAGAATCCTCATCCTCTGGCCATCGCAACGCCCAGGGAAATACTATCTATAAGTTATGAAACCATATATCTACGAGTATTGCTAATTTTAATGAAGAAATGAACAGAATATTGATTGTCTGATGTGGCGAGAAAGCGTTCATCGTATTCAATAATCCATTATTCTTGAAAGCATCTACTAATTTGTTTGTTTTTCAATTTTTTTATTAATCATAATTTTTTTATAGTCGTGAAATTAATCATTTTAAATTTCTACTAAGGTATTAGAAACGTTTCTACTGTGTTGAGAATGTTTTATAAATAGCAGCTATTGTAACATGCAGTCTGAATTAAAATTAACAAAAGCTAAACTACTACTTTTTTATTTGTACCATCTGATGTTAATTCAAACACAAAAAGAACTGAACTTTAAATTAAAAGGTCCAAATTATATGCTACCAGAATGTCTGCATTTCAGGCATTTTGATTTCTTTTGTGTTCTTTAATTTCAGGGATGTAGAAGATTAAAAGAAAAACTGATTAAAAAATAGTCAAGTTTTGTCTATATCTCATACAAAAATACATTCTCTTTTCAGTTCTGTTATTTCAAATGAGAGTTTTTAATGTAGGCTAGCTCATATAATTCGAGTATGAAACTATTTTTTCATTTGGTGCAGACCCAAATTTACTGCAAATATTTTGTTTTTTAAATGCCAGGAGAATTTTATTTACAATTGTATACAGAAGGGAAGAATGATATTCTTTGTTTCATTTTCCTAACATAGGTTTTAGTTTTCCGGCGTCCATGATTAAAAGTGGTCAACAAATTGCAGATAGCTTGAAAAGTATTTGGTCGATAAAACTACCGGGTGGTTATAAAATGAGTATCTGTATTCTCTGGTGTCTAGACACACGAGAAACTGAGATAATGCGATGAAAGTTCGTACGTAGCTTATTAAGGACATGTAGAAACAGTTTACAAAGACAACAAGTTAGTGAAATCATGCAATTCATTGATTATGATACGTTTTCTAACAAAATCATTACTGAAGTTATTGAAATGTTACTCAAGTTATGAGGAAAATGGCTGTGAAATAAATCTCGCAGCTGTGTCCTGACCTTTGACCCCACTTCGATGATATTCAACAGAACCGGTTCAGTATACCTACAGAACAACATGTTTAAGTTTTGTCACAATCGAAGCATTTTTACATAAGTTATGACGCATAAGGGCGATGGAATTGATTCCTTTCCTATGTCCTGACCTTTGATCCCATTTCGCCCATTTTCAATAGGGTTCGTCCCCCGGTGGTCCCCTACGACATACTAAACGTTAATCGAAATCGAACCATTTTCACGCGAGTTATCATTAGGTCCGACGGACGGATAGACAGACGGACAAAGCTGGAGCATATACGCTTCTTCAACCTACGGTTGGAAAGCGTAAAAAAGAAATATGTTCAAATTTACGCCGCTAGAAGGAGAATGGTGCAGAAAAGGATACAAACGAGAGTGAATTTGCTGTTTATTGACAGAACAAATGTTTCAGAACAAAATCTGTTCAATATTCTGGCCATCAGAAGAGATGACATGCTGCAAAAAAAGAATGGCATGTGATCTGCCTGCTCACAGCATCCAGCGGCTGATGTTGGCCACTTTACACCTGATAATTGTTTTCCGTCTTCTGAGGAAGCGTATGGTGTTCCGATAAATTGCCTTTCAGGTATCCTCAAAGCCAGAAATCACGAATAGTAGTACGGTCCAATGGGAGGGCCGGTGAGGACTGTACAAACCCTCGAGAATTATGTGTTCATTGCCGAATGTTTGGCTGAGCAATTCCTTCACGCCGTCCCTGTGGCGCAGTAGTGCAAGCGCTGACGTGTGACCAATCGTACGAGATAGGTCCGGGTTCGGATCCTGTTGAAGCATGGATGTTGTGTTTGTCTTATCGTACTGGCTTTCTCCCTTCCCTGGAACCAGTGGACCTAAATTAGAGACTAGTGACTGCTTATAGCCCATTCAATTGCTCCAGGTTGTCGCTAAACCTCCAAAAAAATTATTTCTTCTGATGACAGATATGTGGAGGTTAACCGTCTCGCATGACCACAGTTCTTGCTTGCAAAGCAGGAATAATATATTATCGCACAAGAACTCAGTACCGCTCGATGGATATAATGTACGTTACTGCAACCAAGAGTGTAGTGGTTACGAAGGGCAATGGTCCAATGATGAAATTTCCTGTGAAGCTACACCATATCCTCACTATGGAATCTGTAAAGATCTTTCATGAATAGCAGCTGGTTGTGCAGTTCACTATATTCGACGTAGCCCCAGTAATTGCGAAATGTGCCTCATCTGATGACATGATAGAGGCAGATTTCACATCTCAGTACATTGAATAAACCATTCTCGTCAGACATACAGGCTGTCAATCTCTATCAAGGCCAGGAATCGGAAAACGACACCCAAGCGGCGTTTCTTTTGTCTCGGTAGCGGTTCTGGCATCACACGTGTTGTGTAAGGATGCGAGGCCGCAGTACTTTCCGAAGTGTTTGTAACGGAAAGTGCAACTGTAGGGCCAGAGCTCTAGCACTACTGAATGAGAGGGCGTTCGGGCTTACCCTTTCGGCACAGGCAACTTCATCCACTACATTTTGGTAAACTGTCGGACATTCTCTTTCCGTTGCAATACACAATTCTCCCGCGAATTCGAACTTCCGTATCATCCTCCTGAACGCCACGGATATAAAGCTTCTTTTTTCGTAATCCTTCGGTTCGTCGACATAGTGCACCTATGGAGTTACTCTTGTAATAAAATTTTACTAGTACCGCGCGTTCCTTCTCTGCAAGATTGCTGGCGGTATTATCATTGCCGCTTTGCATGTGAACATTTGCTTACGAAACTTTTCCATATAAATGATATGCAATTTCGTGGATTCCTGAATTGATGCTTCTACTGCGTATCATAACTAACCTCTTGTGATGTCCGGCATCAGAGCAGATTTTGTCTTCAAACATTTCTTATTTCAAAACCCAGTAAATTTACGAATGTGTTTATTCTTTTCTTGAACCTGCAGCGGCATTTTTTCTCCCTAGAGGCGCAATTTTGAACTATTTGTGTTCACTAACTTTTCCCATGCCTTCAATAAGCATTTTTCGCTTTTCAGGAACCTCAGAATAGCGATACTCATTTATAGCACCTGGTACACAATACATTGAATGAACCGTTCTCGTCAGTCCTTAACGTTTTGAGTCGTACTTTTCGGTAAGAATTCAACATGAATTTCAAAATATTCGACTGAAGAAAATATTTATCTAAATGCATTACGTAACAACTTCAATTTTGCATATGCAGTGAAATAAACGTGATTACACCTGAACTTGTGAAAGGAAAGGTTTATGATATGAAAGTGAAAGCAACCCTTCTGATCAAAAAACGAACAGCTAATAATATTTCGGAATCACGCAAAAACGTACTACAACATTCCTAACTAATGATTACATTGCATCAAAAGTGAGATATTTTTTAAATATTATTCACTTTAATGTTAACTGGAAACTGTGGAAAGTAGAGAATGTAGAAAATAATTACTTCTATTGGACGCCAAAGGTAATTCTCCCAACAGTTTTCTTACAAACAGAAAACAAAATGGCAAATAAAATTTAAAATACGTAGCGGTAAAACTATATTAGAATATCTGCACTTTTATCAGCGAAAATATCTCGATTCAAAAGTTTCAGAATATTTTAGAATCGTGTGAAACTCGCTATAAAGTCCCAAAGCAATGATGACGTTGTGTCCACAATGTTAACTTTTGTTCTTCTTTAAAAAAATGTCCTTCATGTATGTTATTATGCTAATATAAAAGCAATAAGTGTTGTCTCAGTGGCTGAGAGATCAGGAGGTCATCTTCAGGCTAATAATCAGATTTCGGTCCGGACGCCAGCAACGGGTAGTGCATAGGTGATTATTGGCTTTAGCTAGTCCTGTTCCTTCCTTCAATGCAGTGGCGCAAAATTTCTAGTGGCCGATTCCAAAGGTGCTCCAGATCGTGCGGTGTTTTTTTTTTTGTAGTAAAAGTTTTTATGGTGGAGGGAGTGGGGTATTTGCCCCCCTTAAGAGCATCGACAAGGTACCCTCAATAAACGTTAGGAGAAATTTATCAAGGATACCCGGATGGTACTTTATGGAGAGTACTCTTTACACACTGCAAATGAATAAAGTGACACAAATATCTAGTGCAGATCAAGGAATGCCTTCATTGCCTTTTTTCATAAAATAGAGTCTTATTTCAGCAATAAATTTCCTGGTTTCTTGGTAACATACTGACTCATGTTCAGATACATCATCCTCCTGATCTTCTGATTCCTCTAGGTGTTCTGCTGCAATTTGTTCATCAGTCTTTATTTTCATTATAACATTGAAGATTGTTGTCAATAGATAAAAACACTTCGTAGTTTATGACGTGTTACAGTTCCAAAATTATTTCATTTTCAGTACCGGCCATATCTGGCATCGCCTGTCCAGACGTCTTAAACACACAGTGAGCAAAACAGTTTTGAATCACTTTGCTGCTTACTCTGGCCAGCTATTGGCTGCAAAGTGTTCATAAACAAACTTTCCACTGATTTCTTTGGCTGTTGAACATATCAGTGGATTTTTTTCAATTGCTTCAAGAATGTAAAGTACCTATCTTACCAAGATACAATGCTTTCAAATTTTTATATTATGTCCTTGCCCAGCGATTGCACCAAGGATGTGATGTTAGCAGGAAAATATTCTAGTGGAATAATTTTTAGATAATTCAAATGAGGGTGTGCCGCACAGTCGTCACCAAGCAGAAGCATTTTTCATGATTTCCGTTGCAATTCTGCATTGCAAATCACTAGATATTTCTGAAAAATATCAGAAGTCAGTCACCCATGTATTCTTTTTGTTATAATACAGAACTGAATACCTGTCCTTTCTAATCCATTTAAATCACTGAGGCTTAGCGCTATTCACAATAACAAACAGCTTTTGTTTATCATTTCTTGACATCTTTGACCGCCTCAACACAATTACGCGATCCGTTCCTGTTTTTGAACCCAACTGTGTCGCACGTTTGTAACTCATAAAACTCTCTAAGGTGGAACGGTAAAGTAGACCTGCCTGATCAGCATTTCAGATGTCATCTACGTTACATTTCTGGAGAAAGTCGGGAAGCTTAATGAATTTTCATGGACAGTCTTGATGCTTGGAGCATCAAGACTGTTCTTTACTTTCTTGAATTTAGTTTCATGCCTGGATTTCCATAGAGATAAACAACCACATGTTTTTCTGTAAAACTTGTGCGACCTAGCTTTTTAGTTAACCCTTCTGATTAAGTTTTCTACTTTGGAACACTGACACTCACACACCGTCCAATTACAACAGAAAACAATTGATTGAGCGCCTTCTCAATGTCTGGATCCTTTCCTTTTCGGTTCCGTTTTTAGGATTTTCCCAGTTGTCGGCGCAATTCTCATTGCTCTCGTACTAAGCCTTGCTGGCTCATTACACATGCGATTGTGCACTTTATGGCAGTCCAGTTATCTCTGCCAAATGATGATGACTGGCATTAGACAGTTTGTTTTTGATTTGGTCGATTTTTTTCAGCTTACGCTAGATCTTTCCGTGGCATCTTGGTAGGAGTCTGACAGAAACAAAGAAAAACAAAAAGCAGTGTTTGTAAACCTTTTTAAGGAGCAATTATATTTATCGCACACGCAACGTGCGCACCTGTAGCGATCAAACACACACCACCTATCAGTCAGCAGACACAGAAATCATGCGCTGTTTGAATACGCACCGCGGCCCGGTGGCGCAGTGGTCTAAGCGCTGGCTTATGACTATTCGTCCGAGGAGTGTCCGGGTTCGAATTTCGGTGGGACATGGATGTTGTGTTTGTCTTACGGCCCTGGATCTCCCCCTTCCCTTGAACTAGTGATCTTGAACTAGTGACCTTAAATTAGGGACGGACAACTGCTTATAGGTCATTGTGTTGCTCACGGTGATCTTTAAATCTTCCATAAAAAAAAATACGCGCGTCTTCGTTCTTTGCAATTCGGTACTCAGTGCCTCAAGCAATAGTATCTACGTCACTCGGAGCACGTGGGCCTTCTACAGTCTCTGTCCTGATAAAGCGCAGTGGTGGCTCAAATAAGCATAGAAAATTTAGATTATATTCTCGATGTGTTGGTGTTCCTCAAGATCTGTCCCAAATAAACGGCTGTTTCGATCATCTGATGTTCCAGTTAACTGGAATCTATTGTATCGGTTTTCTTTTTTCATAAAGCGCATGCTAGTGAGAGTGTTTCTACCAGGTCTGGTTGCGTTTCGTCCAGTAGATATTTCGCTACAGGGTTCAGAACATCTCTTCTGTAATTGTGATAATCTGGTATGTAGTTTCTTATTGAAAAATGTCGTGAAAGTCTGTTCATTTTTAATGTTGTCTCCTTGAAGTCGGTGCATTTTCTGGCACGATCCACTACCTTTCGTAATCAGCTTAGATAAAATTCGAAGATCTTAGTTTAAACCACTGTGCTCACTGTGTCCATCACAATATGTCAATTGTTTGAAATATCGATATAGGAAATAGATCGATAGAGCCAAATCTGGTTAGCATGTAGTTGACATATGAATTTTAATCCAGAGTCACTCATAGTTGATTGAGTCATAAACACGCTGTGTGCGACAGTGTCTTCTCCAGATGGGAAGTGATACCACTGGCCCATTTTCTGCTCTTCTTGAGCTTCTGTTCCTCGCTAAAACTTATTATTTGGTTTAAATATAGTATTCTCTCATAGATGTTGGCATCTCCTTGCAGAACATCAAAGGTGATTACTCGTTCTGCATCCTAGAAAATGGATGGCATGAGATGCCCATCGGACTTCTACACGCAAAACTTCTTAAGTCGGAAGAAGAAGAATCTTTCCGAATATCTCATTTCAGGATCATGATGGTACATCTGTATTTGGCCCACAGTGATATACCGCCTTAAAATGCTCAGCTCCATTAACTTCAGAATGATGTAAAATCTCGCGAAAACACTACACTCTTTCCCGCTCCTGATTTGATTTGATGCTTTAATAAGTAAACCTCCATTTTCGAAACCCTTCACCATAATGTCGAATAAAACCTAATTTGACCATAATATCGTAAGGTCGCACATAGGACATGCTACTATATGTTATCTCAGCGTGATTCGGTGCTGCTCTATGGTGCTGAATGATCAGATCATAAATGACATATACATCTGTAGACAACGTTATGGGAACTAATGTCCCATTGTAGTGCTCATTTTCGTTGCAGTCTCTTCCATGCTTAAATTCTGAAACGATTTTTGACCGTACTGTATGAAGGATAAGATTCGCATACTGCTAGCTTCATAGCCTCACGAATTTCTTTCAGAGACATAGCGTCTAAATGCCTCAAAGGTGGTTGAGTGGTCATGGCCGTTGGATCCAGACCATTGATCCCAGCTATGTCAGGGTTCGAGTCCCAATTTGTTAAGGCACAATCCATGTTGAGGTATGGATTCTGTGTTTGCTCCATGGTACTGGCACTGTCCATTCCTTGGGAACACTGGCTTAAAGTTATGAGCAGGCGATTGCTTGCTACTCTGAGTTGCTCATAGTAGTAGTTAAATCCCAAAACAAACAAACAAAACAATTATCTTTAAAAGGTAGTATTCAATGACTACATGGTTCTTGAATCTCATAATACTTGTCATCCTCATTGACCTTCCTCACTTCAACGGTTTCTGTAATGGAAAATAAAATATCTACATATACAATTTTTTTTTTGTGGACACGCAGGAAAGGCCTCAGAACAGCTTAGTGGTATTGTCTCCCACGATAATCTGCGAGCTGTATTGGAATAAAATCGTTTCATCCAAGCCTGTCCTGAGTGACAGGTAATGACGCTCTCGTATTTTAAATCACTGGTATTTTAATTTTGTCAAAACTAGTTTTGCGATATACGTAAAAATGTAATCCACAGCCTGTCTTAAGCACGATAAAACGACAATGAAGGTGAAGATGACAATTTAATTAATAATTCAAATCATCCTTTAAAATACAAGGCTGCAGCTTTTACATCGTTGATCCATCGAGCATTTACACATTCGTTAAATGCAAATTATCGAAATGCAGGGATCAGAAATATAATGCAGATTGCACTACAGCATGGGTATTCCCCAAATGTTATAAGGATATAATATCAAGATACACAAGGTACGGATCCACCACACTTGAAAGAGATGTTAATAACGTCAAATACGTTGGCTCAATAAAACATCAGTCTTTAATTACAAACGCCTTAAGTAATATTTGCCAAAAATATAATATAGATTTTGGGCTGAAAACAAGTAACGTATTTCAAAACATTCGTAAAGGTCGTGATATTACCTTTGAAACCGAGAAGTGTGAGATCTATTGTATATCCGTAAGAAGTTTACATCCTGACAGTAATGATACTTATTACATAGGCTTAACACTTAGAAGCCTTGGAATCCATGTGGCAGAGCACCAATATGCAGCAAGGATTGGCGCATCTAACGCCTCACTTGCCCGCCTCATTCAAAACACTTCATATGTTCCCTTTTGGCCTGAGGCTTATATTTTGATGTGTACTTAAACAAAGACCTCTACACTGCTAGCAGAGAGTTTACTTATTAATCGACATCGGCGACAAAGCTGTATAGAAGACATTTCAACTTATGTTCCACAAGTATGGGTACACATGCTGACACGTCTGCAGAATTGTGTTACTCATGCTTTGAGGTTTCCAATATACTCAAAAGGACAGGACAATCACAGTTTGAATACACTAATGGTCAAGAAAGAAAGATGCGCATGATAGGTAATAATAATAGCATTTGTTACTACACTGGTGTACAAAAATTAAGGACGAGACGGTTTTTCGAATGTAACGTCGTGCAGAAGTGCTCCACATCGACTTAAATCATACCATGAGATCCCCAAGATGTGCGAATATGAGACAAGTGAGAAAAACCGTCCAAACAAGGAATCCATAGGATACAAAGGCGCTTTATTGAAAACGTAGCTTCGAGCGCAACTGGACGGAAGACAGAAACGTCCATGTGACAGGCGGCTGCCAAGAAAAATCCAGTCTTTAGTAGAAGATATGATCACCCCTGACTGCATTGCAGAATTTACAACGTCTGTTCATGCTGAGGACGAGGTTGTCAAAGAGCTGTTGAGGCATCACGGCCCATTCCTCTTGCAGCGCCAATCGCAGCTGCGGAATCGTTGCTGGCGGCTGGTGACGTGCTGCCAAGCGTCTCCAGATAAGGTTCCCCACGTGTTCGATTGGATTTAGGTCCAGGGACCTTGCGGGCCGATCCATGCGTTGAATATCTTCCCTCTCCAACAGCTCTGCAACAGCCACTGTACGATGAGGTGTAGCGTTGTCGTCCATGAAGAGGAACTCAGGACCCACAGCACCTCTAAACAGACGCACGTGAGGCAGGAGAACCGTGGTACAAATAGCGGACACCAGTAACTGAATCTCCTTGGAAGATGTGGAGGTCAGTACGGCTACTAAGCATCATACCACCCCAAACGAAAACTCCGCCACCTATAAACCGGTCCCTTTTAATAATGTTGGAGGTGTGATTTCGTGTTCCCTGCTCTCTCCCGATGTGTATACGTCCATATTCGCTCGTCAGACTAAATCGGCTCTCATCCGTAAAGAGAACTCGACCACATTGCTGATGTGTCCAGTTCTTGGGTTCCTGCCACCACAGAAACCGCCGTATCCGATGAGCAGGCGTTAATGGCACACACCGTACTGGTCGTCGTGCAAATAGACCACCTTTGTGCAGCCTCCTGGCCACGCTAAAACGCGATAACGTACGCCCAATTGTCTGTTGCATGTGCCCTGCGATTTCTCCCGCTGTCTGCCGTCTGTCTCTTCTCGCCTGTATGACAATATACCGGTCGTGGGCCGTCGTGGTTGCTCGTGGACGACCAGTGCTAAACTCTCGGACATCTGTTCCTGTTGTTTGAAATTCTCTTTAAGCTCGTGAAACGATGCTGTGAGCGATCCCGAACTCCTCGGCCACACTAGTCACACTCCGATATTCTTCCAACTTCCCAATGACGTGGCCTCGGGTAAAGTCATCGAGATGTCGTCTACTGGATTGCTTGTTGGCCATAGCACACGGTGGCAGTAACTCGACGTCGTTC
Organism: Macrothele yani; assembly: GCA_039090855.1. Classification (NCBI taxonomy): domain Eukaryota; kingdom Metazoa; phylum Arthropoda; class Arachnida; order Araneae; family Macrothelidae; genus Macrothele; species Macrothele yani. The sequence continues at coordinate 185,103,489 of CM076995.1, read as the reverse complement.
AAACCGATGTACACGGTGCAATAGCTTTCACGGAATTGCCGAGGGTACAGCGCTCGTGTGCTTTTACCCTTCCGACACCCCCCCTCTACGTCATGCTGCATATATGCGCATGCCCTACCGTACCGGACCCTAGTCTATCTCCCGAGTGGTCTTTCGGTTCGTTCTGCCTGCTCGTTCCACTGTTATGCTAATTTCTCCTCTTCGTCCAATACCGAAGTAAATTTCTCCGTCATTTTTATCCGTGCCAGGATCCGAACCCGGGTCCCCTTATTCCGGAATAAGTTGCTCTACCAATTGAGATACCCGGACGTTTTATTCTGATTCCTATCTGCCTGTATGTCGTGTGCGTCCTTCCGGCAGGTACGTCACATCTCCTGGTACGTTACATCATTCCCCCCCCCACCTTTTTTTTTTTTTTTTTCGAAGTGCTGGAAAGGGGTTCTCTTATTTTTCCTATCTCGCGGTGTGTAAAAAACATCACACCATTGCGAGATTTTCAACGGTCGGGTCATCCGGATAGTTCGGGCGCCTTTATAACGAAGTAAATTTTTCCGTCATTTTTATCCGCGCCAGGATTCGAACCCGGGTCCCCTCATTCCGGAATAAGTTGCTCTACCAATTGAGCTACGCGGACGTTTTATTCTGATTCCTATCTGCCTTTATGTCGTGCGCGTCCTTCTGGCAGGTACGTCACATCTCCTGGTACGGGACAGTCCTTAATTTTTGCACAGCAGTGTATTTGTGATCACAATCAGCTTTGAGTAATGAAAATCTAGGAATATTTGACGTCATTTCTCTCTGACTATAAACATACACTGTAACCAATCTCACAGTCTCACACCTGATGATGTAAGGGGAGCCCTTACGAAAGATCTCGTATTTTAATTTTTTGTAGATTTTATAATTAAACTGTCATCTTTACCTTCATTGTGATTTCATCTTGCTGAAGACAGCCTGTGTATTACATTTTTACGTATAATTTTATGGCACGAATTTGGAACGATATTCTTTCTTCCTATTTTTGGGATATGAGTAAACAATACAGCATATAATTGAATCTACATGGCTCGATACTTATAAGATAATTTCATTAAACAATAGCTGCCGAAATTATGATATTTAACTGCTTCCTAAGTATTTTGCTATAGGGAATGAGGCGGAGAAACATTTGACAATTAGTCAGTTTCTTCAGTTCCAGTAGATTTCGCTCCTCTAAGGGAAATGATCCGCCGTGACCGTTGCTGTGCTCCTCATGCGGCAAAAGGATTACTTTCTGGAGTTTCATATGTATTTTAGCTCGACAGAATGATAATTAAAATTTGCTCGGATGAAAGTAAAATCTGTTTTCCTTCTCATTATATAAAGCGTAAATTTCACGTCTTAGAGAAGATTAATGCAAATTTATGCTCCGTGAAGGCTAATACGGTATGCTTTTGTGTCTCGTTATAGACAGTTTTTATTTCTCAGAAAATGAGAAATGATATGTTTTAAGATCTAATCGGCTACATTAGAATGTAGTCACTCTATATAGCGTTTTTTCATCAGGATGACTGAAATACTAAAATGTACACAGTCGTATCAGAACAATATGACAGCCTACCTAATAATGGGAATAACCACCCATGTCCAGGATGACAGCGGCGAGATGGCGTAGCATGGACGCAGTGAGGCCCTGGATGGTTGCCCGAAGTACATGTGCCCATTTGAACTGCAGCAGATCACGGAGGCCCTGGAAATGACGTGGTTGTGGGTGGGCTTTTCGAACCTGTCTATCCAAATAGTCCCACAAGTGATCTATGGGGTTGAGATCGGGCGATTTCGCCGGCTAAGGAAGAACTGAGATATCGTTGTAGTGTTCCTGGAGCCAGTCACGCACCGCCTTATGATGAGGCACGTGCTGTTGGTATTCAATATAGAGTGACAACATAATGTAAACGTCCAACATGAAGTGATGCATGTAGTCGGCGAGGATGCACAAGTAGTCATTGGCGTTCAGAAACACTTCCAGTCGTACCAGCGGTCCCAGGTCATAATAGCAAAATATCCCCCAAACATGCGCACTGCCACCGCCGGCCTGTACTTGATCGAGAAGTATGTCCGGGTGTTGGTTCTCGTGTATCTGACGTCATATCCGCCACCGCCCGTCACTCTTGTGGAGTCTCAACCTCAATTCGGAGGAGGAGGCAACCTTTCTCCACATTTCTACTGTCCAATGGCGGTAGTACGAACTGTAGGCGTCGTTTCCATTGGACCTTGGTTAACAACATGGACTCCTTGACCCAGCGTCGATTCCTTAGACCCATGCGTAACAGAGTTCGCTATACTGTTATCGGGGACACGTCCCTGGGTGCCCCAGTGATCAATGCTACACTGGCCTACCCGGTGGCTCAGTGTTCTAAGCAATGGCTTCTGATAATTCGTCCAAGTTTGGTCCGGATTCGAAGCTCGATGAGGAATGGATGTTTTGTTTTTCTTATGGCGCTGGCTCTCTTCCTTCTCTGGAACCAATGGCCCTAAATTAGGGACGGGCGACTGCTTATATCCCACTGAGATGCTGATGCGGGTCATGAAACCTCCAAAAAAAATTATGTACAGCCGCGTGACGATTGCTCTTTACCAGTCGAAGGAGGTGACGTTCGCCTGTGGGACCGATAGCCTTTACTGCTCCACAGTTATATGACGTCGGGTGTGTCAGCGGTAAATTTGTGTTACACCCTTACTTCAAAACCTCGCGGGGACGGTCCACGAAGTCTGCTGTTTCTGAGATGCTTCCACCCTTGGCGCGGTAGCCGACGAACATTCCTTTTTCAATGCCCGTCAAATCACTACCTCTACCCATTGCGCTCCCGTTACGCACTATGGCTCTTCTGTCCTGGCCGGCAGCTTATATCTCGGCGTGGGCGGACTTCTCACGTGCACTCCGTGACGCGCCTGGAAGGGTACACTGTGATTCCGGGGATGGTCATATTAAGAAGTGACGTACTGCTAGGCGTTGGAAGTTTATCAACTAATTTTATGCGTTTGAGATATCATGAGCTATTCTTAAATAGCTTGCGAGGCCTCAAGAATTGGTGGATCCAGTTTGAAATTGTCCGTCTCATATTTCGGAAAACTGTAAATAAAGGAGGGAGGGGGACTAGCTCTGCCGGAATGATCACAACATTAGGGTGTCACTCTGGATTCGAGGTGGGATTAATCAGTGCAACAATCCCGCACAGTAGTTCTTCAAGCCATGGAGACCTCAAGTGATTGTGGAAAAACCAGGCGCCATGTATAATGTAAGAAAAATTGCAAAACTCTTAAACAGGAATTAATAATACGGATTTGGCATCCATATTTCTGGGAGTGAGCCCCACAAAATCTCTGAAGAGGAATGCTTCTCGTGTTCGTTTTTGGAAATATTTTAAAGAATTAACAGTTTCCAAGCTCTGGCCGTCTCTTAGATCATGGATTTGGATATTTTCAACGAGAAAAACGAAAAGCAGAAAACCAAAGCAAGGTTATTCTTTAACAAATTCCTTAATAGAAGAGAAAGATCATGCGAGGAGAAAAAAAGATATAATAAATTATTTATACTGAGTCATAAATAAATCAAGAGGCAACAAGAGATCAAGATTTATGAGTAACGGTAATGAATTCGTTGTAAATAGTTTACGGGAAATAAAGGGTACGTAGAAAACCCATTTTTTTAGCTTATTACAGATTGCAAATCAACGGAGAATCCAATAATAAATTGCTTCAGCTTTGAAACGAATTGGGATGATTTAACGATGAAAGAGATTGATTGCAAAGTTTTGAAGAAAATAACAAGATTCATTGCTCTGGTGCGATAAACCGTGTAAACTGAAGTAGCAAAATGGGCCAACAATGAAAAATACCAGGGCATAGAATTAACTGGAGATATTCTAAAAGCTATGATTCTAAGTTATTTAGTAATGTTAACAGTTTATGTTCAACATAACAGTACATTCGTTTATTAGCTACGTAAGCATAACTGAGCATTTGGGGGGGGGGGGGGGACGACGCAAAAAATTGTAATTGTTTCTGTACAAGCTAGAAAACAAGAAGGATGACATAGAATTTTCAGTTGTTGTGAGCACCAGAGATGAGACGGACTGAGCCCGACACAGAGCCCGGGCCCGAATCAGGCTCGGGCTCTTAGAGGGAGAGGGAGATAATTGTTTTTATATTTATATGTGACTCTACATGATTTTGCAAAGGAGACACTTCATAGTTGGTAAAGGGAATTCTTCGGCAACTGGTTCTGGTTGGAGAGCGGGTATTCGAGATGGCTATTTATTCCGGGCTTGGGTAGAAAATAGGCCACTCATTAGTGTGTTTCTGCAGAGAAGAAAAAGCTTTTTCGAGAACTACAGATATTGGATATTTAATAGCATGCCGATGATAATTTACCTCCTATCTCCAGGCAGTAATTCCCTGCAAATTCTATTTAGCAACGAACAAATTGCAGGGCATTATGCCGCGATAATATTAGCATTATTGGGGTAACATACAATTGCAGCAGCGCCCGATCATTTTGGATGTCCGGTAGCACGAATCACTCAGGTGGAAACGAACTGTCAAAGAAAAATGTACATTTACACTGTAAAAATAAATAGAGGTCCCTTCCCCATTTGAGAAATACATTCTCTAATCGCAGGAGGAGGAGAGAGTGGAAGTGTGGAAAAGGAGAAGTTTTTTTTATTAATGGTTGAACAGGTTAGCCAGCATTCGGGCTCGTTTGGACCCAGGCTCTTATCTTGCAAATTAAAATTCGGGCTCGGGAAGGCTCGGGCTGATACACCACGGGCTCAGGCTCCGAAAATTGAGCCCGCTCTTAGCTCTAATGAGTACGTCTTACTTGAATCCTTTCCGACGCGAATAATATTTATTAAAGTTATTCAAAGTCAATGGAACTGATTAGAAAATGTTAGAAATCGGATTTCAACAATCGATAAAACATCCAGAAATAGAAACTGCTACATACCAGCGGCTAAAAAATATTTTAGGAAAATCCACATATGTCGCACAAAAGGTTTATCATAGCAGAATAGCATAGAAAAATAGATTTTCAAATCGAACAGTTAAACGAAGAAATATCGAATGAAACCATATAACTCTACTCCTTCTAGCGGAAGAATTTTGCATAATGAATAGATAAATTGAAAATAGGCAAAAAGTATTGTTCATGGCAAAAGCAATGCTAAGGAAAATGAACTTTTCAAATAGTCTCCCCGAAGCAGAGATAGCAAAAAAGTTTTTCACCTTTACGCCCCCTAGCAGAAAATCTGTGCATTACTTAAAGCGGATACTGCTTCCTGTAATTTATTGTAGGCAATGGTATAAAGTAAAATAAGAAATTTATTTAAATGGATTTTGTGAAGTGGAGATACAGCAGCAGCAAACAGAAGCATAAAACACCACCTAGCGAAAAAACTATGAACTGCAAAACTCCTCAAAAACAAACTTTAAGTGTTCCGCAAAGCAAATAGTATCCGATGTTAAAAGACTTTTTAATCGCTCATTTGGAAACAGAGATATTGGTAAAACATATTAAACATTTGCGATCCCTAGCGGTAAAATAGTGCATTATTTTGGGAAGAAATTGCCAAGTTTGTAGTATCTGATCAAAAGATTTTTTTAATCTGTTTTTAGACACGCAGATATTGTTCTAAATGATAAAGTGAACTTGCGCCGTTTAGTGGCAAACTCGTGAGTTAAGAGCAATTTGAAGTTATTAAAAAAACATTTCCCACAGGAAACGTGCTCCAACAAAGAAATAATTTAGTCGAATCGGACTCTTAGAAGCAGAGATATCGACAAAAATAAGATATATATTTACGTTCCCTCGAGGAAAAACTATGCACTATTTTAGCAGGAGATATTCTCAAAAGATTTCCCGAGATAAGCGGTATCGGTCTACGAACGAAAATTTTCAATCTAGTTTACAGAATCTTAGATTTTACGGCAACTACATCTGAAGCAGGAATAAACAATTTACGCTCCCAGGTGATCAAACCATTCTCTACCAAAAACTAGAAATTATATTTAAAACATTTCCCATTAGGAACTGTGTCCGATGAAGGCAGAGCTTTTTTTCAAATCGAACTTTTAAAAGCAGAGATATCGGGGGAAACGCAATTTACTTAACACTCTCTAGTGGAAAATCTATGTATTACTTGATAAAGAGAGTGTACCTAAAATAGTCTTCGATATATATGGCATCGAAATGAAAATTCTTTCAAACTGATATTTAAAAGCGAAATATATGGAATAAAATGCATTTCAATTTCGACATCATCCGTATTTACGCCCTCTAACGGCAAAGTTGTACATCGAAAGAAATCTAGAATGCAATGAAACTCGTCCTCACATTTCAGGTTTCCTAATGCAGAAATTATTTTTCAAAGCGGACTAAATAGTTGCAGAAGTATTGTGTCCGCAGACGGAGGACGGACGAAGTGATAACATAAGCACGACAATCTTTTACAAAAGAGATGTTAAAGTATTGAACTAGCAAATTGCACAAGTTCAAATCGATTCAGATGTGCATCTTACGGATAGCAAGCGTTGAAAACTTTCAAAGCGACATATCACTTTCGTCAGTCTTTTTAAATCTGTGTAATTAGTCGAAGTAAAAACAGTGGAATTAGTCGAAGTAAAAAAAGATTGACGAAAGTATCACTTTCGTCAATCTTTTTTAATCTGTGGAATTAGTCAACGTACTTTTTTTTTGGATTTCGCGAAGAATCTTCTTTATAACTAACTTAATGAATCTGAGATTCGAAATATTTTCTGAAACTAGATTAATAATCCGAATTATTGACGCAAAAATATAATTCAATGTTTCCAGGCTTTTGCACATCAACCAGATGGCGTTTTCAAGGAAGGCCTATCTTGTTGATGTGCGGAAACTTCGAAAAATGTATTTACGTTTTACGCCAACAAACCGGATTACTAGTAAAATTTTATTATTATATATTTACAGTTGGTGTATGTTTCCTCGTTATTAATGGAAAATCTACTTCAAAATAATTGAAATTTAATGATGTGCAAATAGGAAAAATCCTAGAGGAGCAGTTTCTTTCCCTTGCTTCCTTTACACTACGTTTGTCATTTGAAAAATGTCTGGAAGCAATTTCGAGACTATGGCATTTGATATGCAAACGAGAGTTCTTCATAAATACTCCAGTACGGAAGGAGAACAAACCGCGCTTTGGACATACACTGTGAACGACTTACAACAGTCAGAAATGTTTTTTTTTTTTTGATTGGTGGTTTAACGACCACCGTGAGCAACTCAATGGGCTATAAGCAGTCGCCCGTCCCTAATTTAGGGTCACTGGTTCCAGGGAAGGGAGAGAGCCAGTGCCGTAAGACAAACACAACATCCATGCCTGACCGGGATTCAAACCCGGACCCCTTACAGACGAACGATCAGAGGCCAGCGCCTTAGACCACTGCGCCACCGGGGCGGCATCAGAAATGTTTCTGAAACGCGCTTGTAAAAATGTCCTAAACTTTAATCTGCTGCATTTCGTTAATTAATCAACGTACTTTCTAACAACTTTCTTTGTACTTCCGATGACAATGATTCATAAGCGTGCAAGCTACTAAAGGGTGTCACATGTAGGGCTGTATCTAATAGGGGGATAGAGGGGAAGCAGCGCCTCCTGCGACGGAAGACATCACTCCTGGAAAATCGGCATTATAAATGTTTTGAATATTTGTTTCTGGTGGTTAATGAAAACTACTTTTGTATTTTATTTAAAGTACAAAATACTTCACCTTCTTTATAAATATGCGGCTCTTTTAAAGAAAAGCAAAATAGAAATGACAGCACGAACGATGAATAACTCAAAATAAGTAACTTTTCGAGATGAATCAGTAGGAACATCAGGGACAATGATTCTCTCCACATAAATGCAGGGCTTGTTAGTTTTAAGTACCAGGGTAGAAAGAAATGCATAACTCTCTCTCTCCCCCTCTCTCTCTCTCTCTCTCTCTCTCTCTCTCTCTCTCTCTCTCTCTCTCTGTCTCCCTCTCTTCATAAGGCTAGTACATGGTTTGTCACTTTCTAAATAACTATGAGATGCTAAGCTGCTACAAAACTCCCGGGTAGTAAATTATCTTTTAATACGTTTCATCGCGAAGGCCTTTGAGCTAAATGATTTATTTCATGTTTTGGAAAACAGTGCTGAAGGGAAATCCATGTGCGCGCGAGAGAGAGAAAGGGAGAGAGGGGGAAGGAGATAGAGGAGGGAGGAAAATGGAGAGGGGGAGAGAGAGGAGGGAGGAAAATGGAGAGGGGGAAGAGGGAAGGAGGGAGAGCAGAGAGGAAAATGGAGAGGGGCAGAGAGGAAATGGAGATTGAGAGAGGGAGAGGAGAGATAAAGGAGGAGAGAGAAGGGGAATGGAAGAGGGGGAGAGGAAAAAGAGAGGGAGTGGAAGAGGGAGAGAGAGTGGACGAGGGCGGCAGAGGAGAGAGAGTGGAAGTGGGCGGCAGAGTAGAAAGAGTGGAAGAGGGAGAGAGGGTGGCAGAGAGAGAGAGAGTGGAAGATGGAAAGAGAGTGGAAGAGGGAGAGAGGGAGGCAGAGGAGAGAGAGTGGAAGATGGAAAGAGTGGAAGAGGGAGAGAGGGAGGCAGAGAGAGAGAGAGTGGAAGAGGGAGGGAGAGAGGGAGGCAGAGGAAAGAGAATGGAAGGGAAGAGAGGAAGGCAGAGGAGAGAGAGTGGAAGAGGGAGCGAGTGGAAGAGGGAGAGAGGGAGGCAGAGGAGAGAGAGTGGAAGAGGGAGAGAGGGAGGCAGAGGAAAGAGAATGGAAGGGGAGAGAGGGAGGCAGAGGAGAGAGAGTGGAAGAGGGAGAGAGGGAGGCAGAGATGAGAGAGTGGAAGAGGGAGAGGGGGAGGCAGAGGAGAGAGAGGAAGGGAGAGTGAGAGAAGAAGGGAGAGAGAAGGGAAGAGGGAGAGAAAGAGGCAGAGGAGAGAGAGGAAGGGAGAGTGAGAGAAGAAGGGGGAGAGAGGGGGAGAGAGAGAGAGGGGTGCTACACGCAAAGACAAGAGATACACAAAAATATAAAGCCCTAATACACCTGACAAGGAAACAAAAACATATCCCAAAAGCTCCACACGCACACAATAATGACAAGTAGGTGCAGTGACTATCCGTCTGTATCCGACCCCATGCGCAGCAGGGTTCGTTTAACTGTCGTTTCAGGCACACCTCCGGTAGCCCCCTGGTTCATTCGGCAAGTGAGTTGTTTTACTGTAGCGTGTCGATAGGCCCTCACGAATCTTCGAAGCCCGAAGTTCACCTCTTACATCAATGGCACGTGGTGCTCCGCAGTTCACACGTCGCTTATTCGCAATAGTGCCATTTCCCCAATCATGATACACTTTAACCACAGTAGCACGCGAACAGTTCACAAACTGCACTGTTTCAGAAATAATGTCACCCTTGATAAGAAAGCCGATAAGCATCTTTTTTTTGGAAACCTGATAAATCGCTCTTTTTACACATGAGAGCATTGAGTGATATGTTTTTAGAATACCTACAGCACACCTTATATGCCCTCCAAACCAGCTCACGACACGTGCCTTCTTTCATTGGCTACGCGCTGTTTTCGTCAAATGTAGGAGATAGTCACAATAGTGTTCCTCGAGTGCATATAAACTGAAGTGCCAAACATCATGGGATACGTACCTATTATCGTGCAGGACCTAACCTATACCGGCGAAGTGAAGTTACTCGACGTGTCATCGATTCCACCAGTGGCCGGAAAACTTATGGAAGTATCTTGAGCCATGACGTCTCAACAGCCGCCCTCAATTCCCTGCTATTTGTAGGGGCAAGATCTTGAGCGCTATTGGACCTTTCCACCACGACCCATAAATAACCTATTGGGTTTATGTTGGGTGAACGCTGTGGCCACACCATCCGTCGGAAATGTCCAGTTTGTTCCTCGAACCAAATTTGGACAACTTGGGTCCGATGACCTAATGCATTGTCCGGTTGGAAAATCCCATCGTAGTTTTTTGTACATTAAATCCATGAAAGGCTGCAAATTGTCACCCAGCAGAGCAATAAAGCGATTACCTGTTAGTGGTGTGTTAACGGGGACCAGAGGACACAAACTCTGCCACGTGAAAACACCATACACATGTATGAAACAAACACTAACTTGCACCGTGCCTCGTTGACAGCTTGGGTCTATGGTCTCATGGGGTCTGCGCAACACACGAACCCTACCATCAGCTCGTAACAACTTGTAGCGTGACTCATCAGATCAAGCCACACGTTGTCAAACTACCAGGGTCCAATCATCATGTTCATGAACCTAGGTGAGGCGCTGTATCTGATCCAGTGGTGTTCACAAAGACACTCTGGTGGATCTTCTGCTCCCATACGCCATGGACGCTAAATTACTCTGCACTAACCTGATGGATATGTCTCTGGTACCTCCTGCGTTGAATGTGGATGCTATTTGAGCCAGTGTCACTTGTATGTCATCATGGACAATCATGGTCATACGCTGCTGGTCACGGTCATTCAGCACCTGTCGTCGGTCACTGCGCTGTCCGCGGTGGGTGGTAATGCATTTCATGAGGTACTCTCGGTACACACGTGACACCGTGGATCGAGGAATGTTGAATGTTTGCACAACTTCGGAAATTGAAAGTCTCATCCGTGTGACTACTACTACCATGCCTCGTTCAAACTCCGATAATTCAAGCCGGCTTTCCATAATTCTACTGGCGGTTGTTCCACCTGACTCACAAGATTACACCTCGCAATTGATAAAAATCGTGGAGTGCGTCGAAGCCTTTATACAACGGCAGCGCCAGTAAAGAAATTGCATACTGCTATTCCATGACTTTAGATACTTCAGTGCATTTAGTGTATATATACACTCACGGGCAATGAAATTAGCTCACTTACAGGAATAAATGCTGCAACCGCGAAACCTTTTCTAGAGTGCGTGTTAGTATGCAAGTGATCCACGTTTGCTGCTAGTACGCATGACCGGACACCCTATGATCGCGCTGCAAACACGAACCGGCAGCCTTATAAGCCAGCGTGTAGTCGATACCCCATGAAAGCAAAAAGCGCCGGCAGAAGCAAGTAAGAGTACAGAGTAACAAGAACGCCAGGAAGACGCCAGAGACTTCGATTTACGCAACTTACGGACTTTGAGAGAGGCCTGATCATCGGGCTGAAAACCGTAGGGTGGTCAGCGCTGCGTACATCCCGCCACGTGGATCGTTCTCATCATACCGTCCAACTGTGTTGGGAGCAATGAACACGTGACCGCACTGCCACACGACGGAGCGGATCCGGACGGACCAGGGGACCACCGGTAGAGAGAATGGACGAATCGTGACCCAGGCACAAACTGAGCCCTCGGGGGCCAGGTATACTAGACAGGCAGATGTAGCGGTTCCTTTGTCCCCACGAATCATGTCCCGACGCCTCGCGGAAGTGAATCGGCGATCCCAGCCGCCCTTACGTGGGTTGCCATTAACACCAGAACATCTCAGGCTCCGGTGCAAGACAAGAGCAACGTGGAACGCCACAGACTGGCGACGTGTGGTATTTAGCGATGAGTGTCGCTTCGTTTTGGGTACAGATGATCATCGTGTCCGGGTGTGAAGGTCCCCGAGTCAACGGCACAATCCCAACTTCGCTATCGAGTGCCACACCTCCCCCACTGCAGGCATTATGGTTTGGGAAGCCATTGCCTATACGATAGCCGATCAGCTGTAGTAGTGGTACATGGATCATTGACAGGCCAGCGGTATGTGGATGATATTCTACGATCCCATGTGCTCCCATTCCTGGCCGGGATTCTAGGTGCGCTGTACCAGCAGGATAGTGCCCGCCCGCACACGGATCGGGTTGCCCAGGGCTGCCAACGTCATGTCCAGGCACTTCCATGTCCTGCTCGCTCCCCGAACATGTCGCCTTTCGAGTATGTGTGGGGCCAGTTGAAACGCCAGCTGCCGCCGTGCCGCACTATACGAGATTTAGAGCACACCATCCAACTCGTGTGGGCCAGTATACCACAGGAAAACATCAGGCGTCATTTCACCTCCATACCGGACCGTATTACAGCGTGTATCGCCGCACGAGGCGGTGCGACGCGTTATTGAAGATGACCAGACTGCGTGCCACAGATCCCTCAGTAATTGTCCTGCAGCTCTGTTTTTTCCATCACGTGTATCATTACGTCCATAAAATTTCAGTTCAATCCGATGCTTTCTTCTCGGTGCGCAAATTTCATTGTTCGTGAGTTGGATATACACAATTCTACGGTTATGGGTTCTCACATTTAAATCACCCTTTAAAATTATTTCGATTTCTGTGATGCAGCGTACAGTAAATCGATGTAATTTTACGATCAGCGTTCGCACTTTTATTGCCTAGATTCTTTTTCCCCGTGTGAAGGGGCTATTCACAGCATGAATACTTTTATCCGCGTGTTGTTTCCGAACTCTTAAAAATGTGAATTCTACTCAAAACAGAATTTGCGCTATGCTGTTCTCCGTAATTTGTGTTGTTGGTTGTTTTGCTGGTAGACTAAAATAAATGCAGCGACAGACATTGATCCGAATTCCCAGACGCAATAAAGCCACCCACAAACGTAAAACAAATCTTATATCGTGTTATCACCGCACTGAACTGAAACAAAGCTTCAAGTACAGTGACTACACGTGTACGGAAATCACATTACAGTCTAGACAATGTCTAAAGTTTTGAATTGAAGCCTAATCCGGTTGTTTCCGAGGCATTATATGTTCAAGTAAAGTAAGATGATCCAGACAATCTCTCTGTATGTTTTTTTCGAAATTACTATTTATAGATCACCAATTGAAATTCTTCAGTAATGAAAATGGAGAATAAGGTATGCTCATTCAGATTACAGTATTAAGTGCCGTTTTGCATACTGCCTAAAAAGAAAAACTGTTGGAAAATCGGTGACAACAATAAATAAAGTCATACAGCACCACTTTTCAACAGAAATGCCCACTAAATTAAGAAATGAAAGATTATGCGTTTACTGATCTTATTTTAATTAATGTCATGTTTGCAATGCTTGATGTTGCACCTGTTTTCAGAAATCCAAATGGGATTAATCTGAACCACAAAAAAAAAAATATATTTACTTTTGTTTTTATTTTAAAAAGCCTACCAAATAAGGTGAGTTTCAGCAATGGAGGAATTACATGTCTCTTATTATTTCGGATTTCGTTTTCTGTCTTCGGCAAAGCGGCTACCAGGCAAAGTAAAAGAAATCACAAAGAAACACTGAAAAAAAGATACAGAATATGGCTGCAAATATGGGTTCCCAAATTACTGGATCAGCCTCGTTGTGAACTTGAATGACAGCGTACTCGTAAATCTGACATCAAAAGAAATTGTTCGGAGTTTTTGCCTCGTTAAAAGATAAACACAGGACGTTACAGAGGATAAGACACACCTCTTCATATGTCTCCCCCCCTTTTTTTTCTCGAAATGTTCTGCTCTTCAGATTATTTGGTAACGTTCCTGGCATGTTTGGAGGACTTTGCAAGCAAGTGTGGTTCTTGATATTTATTTAGTTTCAGAAAAGATGAACCAACAGTGTTCTTACCATTTTTTATTCATCCAGTCGCTGGTTTTGTAACTGCGACGAATTCCTACTTCCAGATGTCCGCGATTTCGCTATTTTTAGTGTGGAGTTAATAATTTCTTTATTTGTTATTGCTCAACTGAAACTTCGAGATAGAGAAAGTAGGCTGAAAGAGAGAAATGGATCCAGCATACCGTTTTTGAGTCATGTGCCACCATATGTTTACTAAATACCACAAATAATACTTAGAGAAACGAAAATTTGCTGATATGTTTTCCCATTTTTGTATGTACTCTATTTTGAAAGATTTTTATCAGCTCTTTGGATATGTACTCGTCTTTTTGCTTTATGGTGTATACAAGTTTTTTCAGTAGAGAAGAAAAGCATTTTTTTAATAAATAACATCTTTATGCCATTATTATCCATGACCTCTTGTCATCTTTCTGGTAGTAATTGAGAACCCCTTCTGCTGAACTCTTCCATTTTGGAGTCAAAAAACCCTTGTAATAATGAAGTTCTCTTCAGAACAACTTCGCTGGAAAAACCTTCCATAAAGTTGAAGATGAGCTCTTATCTTCAACTTTATGGAAGGTTTTTCCAGCGAAGTTGTTCTGAAGAGAACGAAAAAGTGGTATTTCGTAGGTGTAAGATCTGGGGGAATACGGGGAGGTTAGGTAGTACTTCCTATACAATGTCCAGTAATTTTTTTCTGAGTAGCAAAATCTGTACGGCATCTTGCGTTGTCATGTCACATAATATGAAGCCTTTGCGATTAACCAGTGGTGGACGCTTAGATTAAATTTTTCTTCCAGCCTTTCTCAAATGTTGGCAGTACAGGGAAGCATTTATCGTTTGGTTACGTGCAAGCAGCTTCCAGTGGATTACTCCCTTGACCTCCCACCGTACACTTAATTACACCTTTCTCGGTTGTAGCCCTTCTCTTGAAGTCGATGGAGCACGTTCTCAAGATCGGTATACAGTCCTTTGTCGTTTTACATTTCTTAAAATGACCCACTTTTTTCACCCAAAACTAACCCGTACAGCACAAAAGTTTCAGATATGTATCAGTAATGTTACAATCTCTCATTTTCGTTACACTTACAGAGATATCTTACAATTACGTTTCAGCAACATCTATTTTGTAACATAACTCTTTGTACATTACGGTTACGTTAAAAATAGCACTCACCGATACTACTGTTTTATAACTTCCATTGTACATAATTGCTACCTTGATGTTACATTCCGGCAATATTTAAGATTTTTGGCTTGACAACGGCGTGGATGTGCATGCGCATTTATGCCATTTCACCGAAGCACTCTCGTAGTCGTATATCCATGTGCTACTGGGATATTCTTTGGTGATACTGTCGTACTTGAGTTAGCTAATTGATTTAATATTTCATCCTTTTTTGTATGTGTGATTCCAGACCATCTGAAAGTGAATAATTATTTTGATTATCATAATTTTTAAATTCTGAAAAGCATTTTATAAAATCTAAATAGATGGCTGCTGTGTCGTTGTATTATTAGTATACTATACCAGCATGTTTGTTTTTACTTGAAGCTGAGAAATTTCATATTGGTAGGTATTAAGAGAATTGACGAATTTGATTTCCTTTCTGTTTTTCAGGTATTCCACATGTACTTGTATAATAGAAATTCGATACCCTCATTTGGGACCGATTTTTATTTCTTTTGTTATCAATATACTGTATAAACACCGCCACTGTTCCCAATGGACAGCGGACTGCGTTGAACCTGTGAAAACGTAAACAACTCGTAATACGACTGTTGTTTCTTTTGAAACAACTGTCGAGTGTAATATTTTTTATTGTGATTTTACAAAGTTTATTAAAACTATAATGTTCAACGTAGTAAATACGTAACTTTAATATTTCACAAATATATTTCAAATATGTAGCAGTAATGTAACGAAGTTAGATATCTTTCAAATTCGTAACAGTAACATGAAGTGGGTATGTTGAAGTTACAAAGACCTTTCACTGTAGCGTATCGGTTATGTTTCAATGTAACCTTTGAGGGTATTTTGACGTAACCGTAAGGTTTCTGAAACATTACTTTTACATTGCGCAACATATCTGAAAAGTCCATGTTTCAGTCCTACGTACTTGTAACATATACGAAATATTCTGTGATGTTTGGGAATCGTTCCAAGAATTTTTTATTTTTTTGGGGAAAAAAACCTTTCTTGGAACGATTTGTTCCGAGAAAGGTTTCTTTTTCAAGAAATATGGCGGAAGCAAAGAAAATAAAATCAGGTGTTCATTCTGTCTGATTTTTTCTTGCGAATAGGAAATGTAGTACACACTGGTCTAACTTTGTATAAACCCAGATGCATACATCCTTCTTTCTACGGTATTTCCGTGTACAGAAAACATTTCTAATAATTCTTCAGCGGTTTGATGTTATTCATTTGATATGGCTACGATATTGGTCATTTGATATGGCTATGATATCGGTCATTTGATGTGACTATGATACTGGTCATTTGATGTGGCTATGATATTGGTCATTTGATATGGCTATGATATTGGTCATTTGATATGGCTATGATATTGGTCGTTTGATATGGCTATGATATTGGTAATTAAGATTCTTCTCAGAAACCTCTGATAGACGTCCAGAACGTGGTTAACCTTTGCAGCTTCTGTCTCCTTCACGGAATTTCCGGAACCAACGTTGACATGTGCTTTAGTCTATAGCATTAACACCATACACCTCACAAATGTCACGGCAAGCTTCAGCTGTGTTGTTGCCTCTGTAGGACTCATAAAGCAAACAGTGCCTAATGCGATCCTTATATTGTTTGACATGTGGCTTGTCGGCTTGTTTACAAATAAGATGTACCTGCATACTTTGTGCCAATTTATACATACTCCCAGAAGCATTTAGGCCATCAGACGCGCCATCTGTTATTGCCCTTGTTACTTAATTTTTGTACTCGGAATTTACATCAGGGAAAATAGGCAGAAAGAACTTTTGCACAGACCTTATAGTATTTAATGTCGCTCACTTTTATTTAAACTTCTTCTACATTTCTTGTCATAAGAGAACTGTGGTTGTGGAGATACCGTTTGGCATTTATGTTTGTCCTTTCTTTTAACGCTGTATCAAAAGCTCAAGATTTTATTAATGAGAGAAAGCGTTATTTTTATTACAGGGCTGGAGAAAAAGGCTTTTCTTATTTTGTATTACAATTCCACACAATGAAAATGCACCTTACTGAACATCAACAATAATAATTTTTACCACTCTTTCTCAACGTTTGGTTATACAAATCCACAGTTTTGAAAGCAGGAGCACTCTTTCCTCAAAATTAAATTCCCTCTTTAGGTTGCTTTATATGCTTTTACCTAGGTCGACAAGCTGTAAAACAAGAATTAAGTTTTGAGCTCTTAACTTCCCAAAATAACAGCTCGTTCTTTATGACAGCAAGAGTGTATTTTAGCTCACCTAGGAAGCCCTGTGACGTAAAGCAATTCATATGCACACGCACTGCTATATAAAGCAAATGCATATTTTAATGAAATCAAAGGAAATACACACAAGTCAATTTTCAAGTCTCAATAAAATACAATAACTATAACATTGTAATATAACAATAAAATTATTTTCTGCTTCTAAGTGAAATTCAAAATGTAAATTTTATTAATGATCTCTTTTGAGAGGAAGACACACAAGAGCTGGAAGTTTTTAGAAGTCCAACCATAAAAAATAATTAGATATACATCAAAGAAATTTGCTCATAAAACATAACGGTTGACATTGATTTTATTTCATGCAGCGAGGAGACCTGGTGTTTCACCTAAGGTCAGGTCTTTTTTTTTTTTTGGGGGGGGGGGCGTAGGGGGGTGAAATATTAATCGACTACAATGAGGAGCTCAAAGGGCCCTAAAAATCGCCCCTTCCTAGTATAGAGCCACTGGATCCTGGAAAGGGGTAGATTTAGGACCGTCCGACAATAACACACAACCTATGCATCATCCGGGGCCTATCCTTGACGAATGGCCAAATGCCAGAGTCTCAAAGAACTCAGTCACTAGGAATATCGAAAATTATTACAATTTTAACAGGTAATTGTACGGGTATTGTTTAAGAAATATTTTTGACAAATGCTGGGTTGATGCATAAGTTCCTGCCGTTTTATTTCACGAATGTTTCTTAGGTCAGTAGTGATGGTGCAGATGGTGAGTTGTATATCAAAATGTAGCCAGTAATATCGCGTATCTTAATCATACTGCGTTGTGTGATTGTGGCTAATGGTTTTTTGGTTTTCAGATCCGGAAATATGGACTGTCATGTACAGAGGAATGGATATTTCCGATATCTGCTCCTCTACGAGTTTAACAAGGGATCCATAGCCTCCGAGTCTACTCGACAAATTTGTGCTGTGTACGGGGAGGACGCTATTGTTGCGAAGACAAATGGTTTAGTGTACGGGGAGGACGCTATTGTTCCGAAGGCAAATGGTTTAGGCGGTTCCGAGGTAGAAATTTCAACCTCAACGACTCTCGAAGGTGAGGTCGTCCATCTCACTTTCATGAGGAATGTTTGAACCATCTCAACCACTTAGATCCGCGTAAAACCACACGCGAATTGGCGACTAAGATGGATTGCGATCAGGCCACAGTGATGCGACACCTGGAACGTTTGGGAAAGGTCCAGAAATCGGGTATGAGTTGCTCACGGTGTTTGTTAAACTCCGCCAAAAATCGGGGTCTTGGATACCTTACACTCTCGCCGAGGACAACATGAATCAGCATGTTGCCATATGTTGTTCTTTGATCAACCGTTATCGCGAATGTTCTCAGCAACAGAAACCCTTTCTGTCACGTATTGTTACTGGAAATGAAATGTGATGCCTGTAGGTGAATTTTAGGCACCAGAGGGGATGGTAAAGCGCAAACAAGACTCCCACACCACGTCCGAAACATGATCTTCGTCCTGCGAAGATCGTGTTGTGTGTTTGGTAAAACATAGAAGGCAATATTCACTGGGAAATGCTGCCGATGATGCGGACCATCGACCCTGCAGTCTATTGTGGGCAACTCCACCGTGTGGAGGGAGAAATTCAGCAGAAACTGCCACATCTGCGCCATGGTGTCGTTCTGCAATATGATAACGCACGCTCTCACAGTGCAAACGACACCAAAATGGCAATTCATGACAAGAAATGGGACATCCTTCCACATCCGGCCTATTCCCCAAAATGTCACCCCTTCAGACTATCACCTGTTCTGATCTCTGTCGAATGCACTCCGTGGCAGAGCGTTCAACAATGACGTTGATCTCCAAAATATCCTTGATGGTTTCTTCGCAGCAAAAGCTTCGTGTTTTTTTCAAGAATGGCATTGCAGGCCTATCCAGACGTTGGGACACTATCATAAACAATGGGGGGGGGGGATGCATTGTTGATTAATTCCGTTTTCCCTTCTGATGTAATACATTCATGTCGTTCGGTGAAAAAAGCTGCGTAAACTTATGCATCAACGCAATGCACGGAACAACTGCAGAATTATAAAGGTGACAAACAGAATAGCCATTGTGTTGCTTACTATTCAACAAGTAACGTTACGTCAGAAAACTTGAAAATTGCCTAGTGTAAAGGATAGCATACCCGAACGGGAATGGGGTAATACGGGTTCGATTCCCACTCCATGGCGATGTAATTTCCGAATTTTTCGATGTGATGTTTCATGTAGAACGGTAATCTAGGAAATGGTTGATTTGTTTGTCCCCTTAATAATTCAGGCATTTGTCAGAATCGGATACTAACATCTAACATATCATATCACATCACTAAGCTGCTCTCTGAGATTCAGAGGTTAACTCCACAGAAAAATACAAACTACCGGATAAATTTTTAACTGATAGTGAGAAATGGGTTTGCTTCATCGGGGCACTCCGTAGACAACAATGGCATATGTAACAGCAACAAGGGCCTCTGTGAATCTTAGGATGTATCAGTTAGTTCTGTGTGACATTGGCGAAAAGACCCCAACTCACTGGGTTTTGTTCCAGAATCCTTAGGTTGAATGACCAACTGGAACCCTCAGCTGTGGGCTAATCCCCCACACTGATGTACTTACCTGAATAAAAAGACGCAAAGAAAATGTGCTCCGGACTCTAGACTAAAATCTCACGGTGTTTAACAATATCTGTTAAACCACAGAAATGGTTTGGATCCCCTGTCAGTCATTTAGCTTGCAAGCATTTTGGGTCTGTGTTCGAATCCAGTTTAGGACATCAATGTTCTGACTGCTCAAGCATTATTCATCCCCCTCGTGAACCAGTGGTAGGAAATGTGATTCAGAACAATCTTTGCCGTGGTCGGATAAGATTAGCACTTAAGAATTGAATCGCGAGGCGATTCAATTTTTATCTCGCATACTTCCTTACTATGTCCGTAAGCACGTTCGAGCATCATCTTCGTATAAGGCAGCAGGTAGCTTGTCTCCTTGAAGAGCATATGTATTTTTTAATTTTCTTTCTGCTTTTCACTAACCACACACCACTCAGGTATCCTGTTTCAATTGGTATTTCGAGGTGGTGTCACTTGCAAATTCATGTAGCATGATTTCCAATAGAAATAAACAGAAAACACGCATACTTTTCGCGACTAAATTTAAAATATGAGATGAATAAAATCGATGCGAAATTTGCAAAGATTTATTAAGCTAAACCCCTGTAGCTGAATCGCGGCGACGGGCGACGTACGTTGCAGATTTTATTTTGGTCCTGTAGACAGATTTTATTTTGGTCCCCTGAAACCTATATTGAATCCTTTTTTGCACACTCCCCTATCATAGGTGCAAGTTTTCCGTCTCTCAAAACTTTCCGAAAACGGAGGAAGAAAGTCTAAAGACGGAAAACTTGCACCTATTATCGGAGCCTTGCAGACTCTAAGTGCTAATTCTCCGTCTTTCAAAACTTTCTGAAGACGGAGTGAGGATTTCTTCTGTGATCGCAATTTTTTTTCTCGAGATGTTTACTCTGTCCGGTAATGTTGTTACTTATTATTTTATTTGCACAGATGTTTAAGTTTCAGTTTGAAAATGGAGGCAACAATTTCCGAAAACTGAAGTTCGACCGAGCCCTTCATTCATACGTTCTTCTCGCGATGTTTCATTTGTTCCGCATGGTTGTTAAATACCACTTAATTTCATAAATGTGTGTATTTATTATTCAGAATGGATGAACATTTTTCGAAAACGGTAGTTGGTTGGAGAGACAATTTCTGTCATATAATCGTGAAATGGAAGCAATAGTTTTTCAAAATTGAAGCTAAAGGCAGCGAAGATTTCTCCAGTAATCTTTTTTTTTCGCAGTGTTTCCCTGCGGTGTATTATTGTTTAAACATCATTTAATTATGTAAATGTTATATTAAGATTGAAAATGGAGGAACAAAATTTCGAAAACGGAAGTCGAACGGAGTGAAGATTTTACCTGTGATTTTAATTTTTTTTTCTAGAGATGCTTCCTCTGCCGTGTATTGTTGTTAAATGAATTTTAATTCCATAAATCTTTGTATTTCAGCTTTAAAATGGAAGAAAAATTCCAGGTACAGGGGGCAGACAGAGTGTTCTTGATTCTAGTTATCGTTGCAGTTGCTATAGTACCAACGTTAGAACTTTTTCTTTAGATAGAAGAATTATAAGGTCGTCAGTTCTTTTCTATCTTTTTTTCTACCTGTGCAAAATGTTATTGATTTTCGCATCTATTATTTATCTTGCTCAGCGACAAGCCGCAGATTATTTTGCGACACTATGGTATCTGTCGCACACTGATTAGGAACTTTCTATTACAGGCAGCTAAACTAACGTTTACTGCATCACGAGTGAACCAAAGTGTAAAACATAGTACTTGTAAGAGCGAACGTGTCGTCACGTGACCTAGCGCCGCCTCCTACTTAAGGATCCGAGGCGTCCACACTACGTAGGCTCTCACAACTAACAGAGACGTGTGTATGTTTCCCTGAAACACTCTCTTTCACTCTGTTCGAGCGAACAAACGAAGCCTCCCCCACTTTAATATGTAAATCTGTGAACCGGGAAGACGGAGCGACGACAGTTGATCATACGGAAATATATTCACCTTCAGAAATAATTTGAATTGAACTCTTGGTTAAAACACATACAAAACATTTATTTCCACATCAATTAGAATTTTGATGGCGGCGGATTACTTGCGCTTGGACGTTAGGCCTCAGTATGACTGGACCTGGCAAGCATCGTGGAACGCGCAAGCTAAGATGCCGAATACTGCAGAAATCTCATTCTGCGTTGAAGCCCTAACTTAGAGTCTCCTTGACACTAGGTAGACCTATATCTCGTTGACGCTTAAGGAATAGTCTTCTAGTTATCCTTCTCTAATCGATGTTTCAGTAGACTGCACTAAGTCCGTAATTCAGTAGTAGGCTATAACATCAACTACTCTACCAGAATCTCTGACACGGGCTCATTCCTCCTGTAGCGGCTGCCTATCACTTCCAGGATGCGTGCTCGCTTGCTTCCCGTGGACTTCGGGAGTCCACCGTACAATCAAGGCAAACGCGTCGCGCTTCCTCTTTATCGGAGAACTATCCACTTCGCTTTCCGAAGACAGACTGACGAACAGATCCTCTCGGAGTGACCTGCTCGCTCCCCCCCCCCTCACGCTGCACCTGTTTCAAGGGCGATGGCGCTGACCTTGACCTCCACTGACCGGTTCATGCTGCTCTCCTCTCTGGTCACGCGATCTACCTCTGGCGCCCTTCACCAGCCCCACCCCTAGGCGTTTTCTGGGTATCTGGCTACTGGACCTTTAATTCTATCTTGCGCGTTCTCGCTTATCCTAATGTTATTCATTCGTGAGTGCCTCCTTCCAAGAAAGCAATCCTACCGCCCTAGTACATCCGTAGTAATACAATACACATTCTTATAATGATACAAAAGAGTATGTCTGAATTTCAGAGTTGTAGGCGCCAAGTCGAAATGAACAATGTATCTGTGAAAGTCATAGTGTCCTTGATGATACTCTCAGTTCGTAGAAAAAGGCCTCGCCCTTTCTAAGGCGTGAGAACCTGAAGTCTTTTGTTATACATCTCGACTTTACACTCAAAAAAATGATTAAACATATTTGCGAACTTTCTGTCGCCATTTTGGGAAGTTGCGATGTTTCTTTCTTCAACCCCCCCCCCCTCCCCCCACATAATGTTTATCATTGAAATGAATTAACATCGTTAATCTGTCCGTTCTTACAGTACTAATGGTAACAAATCGAAAGATTAACATATCGAACGCAAAACAAGAACGAAAAAGTAAATAAAGAAATAGTCAGTGAAATGGAAAAAATATTTCGGAACAACGTTTAAAAACATAGTACTAATGGTGACAAATCATATCGAACGCAAAAAAAGAACGAAAAAGTAAATAAATGAATAGTCAGAGAATCGGAAAAACATATTTCAGAACAACTTCTTAAAACAGTACTAATGGTGACTATTTCTTTAAACCCAAAGATTAACATACCGAACGCAAAAAAAGAACGAAAAAGTAAATAAAGAAATAGTCAGAGAAATGGAAAAAAATATTTTCGAACAACGTTTTGAAACATAGTACTAATGGTGACAAATCGAAAGATTAACATACTCACCCGAACACACACACATAAAAAGAAAAAGTAAATAAACAAATAGTCAGAGAAATACGAAAAAGAAAATATTTCCAAACAACGTCCTAAAACACAACTTTTTCTGACATATTGCCAGTTCACTGTCTCTTGCTAGACTGAGAATAATCAGTTTAATACTACGTAACGGAAGCTTTCCACGCAGTTTTCTTTTGCGAGATATATTCACATTTGTGTTGACTCAGATTAGCATGAAAAATGTAAGCTACGTTGTATAAATATACGCCATCAAACATTTCCAAACAACGTGAAAAAAACATCGTTCATTCTAAACAACTGAAAATCTCCCAAATACGATATATTCAGTACTAATGTTCTGGTACAGAGGAGTGATCTTTTGTAATTGATTTGCCAAGTAAAAGGGAAAAAAATGTTCACTGAACAACTGCATTGAGAGAGATTGCCAATATTAATCTAAGAAAAAATTTAATCTCACTGGCAGTCATGCCCGTTCTTCGAACGGTGAATCTATAAAATCATTTTTTGAACATAAAATTAAAGAAAGGGAAAAATGTAATTAAGGAAAAGAAAAGCAATTTAAAATTGGTAACTGTTCTACGATTTAGAACAGCGTCGTGACGTCAGTGCATATGGTTTGACGTAAAACGGATCAGGCTTTGGCGCCCCTTAATTTTAAATCAAAATTTGAAATTGCCAAAGCATATCAGTGAGTCTGACAAAATTATCTTTAAACATATCAGCATTTTGAAACAGTAAAGCTAAGCCACCCTTTTAAATTTTTTGGTTTTCAGACTTTTTCTAGATTTAGCAGTGGTAGAAAAATTCAAGCAGACAATGTTTCAAAGCGCTGTTTATTTTTTTTTTTTTTCGCGTATTTGCAGGTATCCGGACTTTTAAGACTTACCAGCATGACAATTTTTAGATCTCTAGGTTATTTAAATATGGTCTAACAAATCGCGAAAATTTCAAGCAAAAAGTGTTCCAAAGACGCCATTTTGTTTTGTTTTTTTGGTTTTTGGACTTTTCTAGGTATCCGGACCTAAAGACCAATCAGCATGCCAATTATAAAATATCTAGGTCATTTAGAAATGGTCAAACAATTCACGAAAAATTCAAGCAGACAATGTTCCAAAGCCGACTTTTTTTTCGTATTTTTCTAAGTATACGGACTTTAAGATCTAACTATATATATGCATGCCAATTTTCAGATCGTCATTTAAAAGTGGTTGAGAAATTCGCGGACGAACTCCTCGCATTTTCCCTCTTTGCTTTTTATATACGAGGTGAAAGTCTATATTTGTCGCCCCGGTGGCGCAGTGGTCTAAGGCGTTGGCCTCTGATCATTCGTCCGTAAGGGGTCCGGGTTCGAATCCCGGTCAGGCATGGATGTTGTGTTTGTCTTACGGCATTGGCTCTCTCCCTTCCCTGGAACCAGTGACCCTAAATTAGGGACGGGCGACTGCTTATAGCCCATTGAGTTGCTCACGGTGGTCGTTAAACCTCCAATCAAAAAAAAAAAAAAAAAAAGTCTATATTTACATAGGTATTCACGTATGCCGAAGGAAAACGCCGAACTTTAAAAGCGTCGCTACGTCATTAAACATTGCGTCATTACCAGTTTGATTGTAGCCCGTATTTTCACCCAATGAGAAGAGAGTGCTAAAAATAGCTGCGTCACCGTGGCAGCAGGTCACGAGACCAGAACATTTCTGTATGGTTAACGCTGAAGGGAGAGTAAGCCGCTCGTTTGTTTTCTTTACGTCTTTAAAACATGCTTAAAAATCAGAAAATAACGTTTTCTAAAAAACATTTTTTATATAAGAGGGATGATAGTTGTGAGTTCATGCTGTAGAAATTGCAGTGCGTTATGATATATAGTTTGCCATATATCCGTTTTTTAAAATAGATACCATCGCGAAATAGAGAATTTTGTGAAATTTAAAAATTTTATTTCTCGTAAACTAAATCGAAATGCAAAAAAAGGGCAACGAAGTACAAACATTTTGTTATGGCCCTACATGCCTACAAAGTTTTGTGGTTTTGTTCCTATTAGTGTGTCCGAAACGCGAACTGATAGCACATTTTTGCTTACCTTAAATTTGAAAAAAAAAAAATAGCTTTTGAAGTATCACGAGAATCGAAAAACGGTTTATTTCAGCGTGTTATCCGAACAATGTTTTGACAAAAATTTCATATTTTTGTGTTCAATACTTTTCGCGCAGCGAGCTTGAAAAGCGTGAGTGTCGCGAAATTTCTAAATCAGCGGCAGCAGCAGGTACTTTTTTTAGAATACAGAGATTGTTTCGTTGATGTCTATTGACTGCATATGCAAGTGAGAGAAACACTACCCTTTAAAGACAAGCCATCTGCTGCCGTTAAAGGTCGTCCCATGAGGCACTGTATAAGATTTTATTGTAATAAATGTTCAGGAAACTACATGGTGATGGAGTGCCCAGTGTAGTAACCAAGATCACACAATGAAATTGAAATAACAGAATAAATAATGATCGCACGAATATATTAAGGACTAAAAGCAAATGACCTGTTGGGAAGTTCCGGTTTTCCATTTCTGAAAGCACTAAGTGAAAGATGCTTACCGATGCATAAATAATCAACATTTAGCCTGTGTCGATCGCTTTCGGTTGCTGCCGAATGAAGTATCCTAGAATTATAAATTATTAAATCGATTTAATTTTTCCCTACGAAAATATTAGCGTAATAATTGCGAAAGGACAGTTTCATAAAATTCTCAGATATTCAGGTTTCTACAGCAACACATTATCATGGTAGAATTCAAAGAAGTATTAGCGATAAAAAATGTTATTTTTTCCGAGTGCTAACATTGGGTTAATATTTTGAGCATTTCTACGAATTAAAATGAAAAAATGATGCGCATAAAATGCAGCATGTTTTTCAACCAATAAGGAAGAATTTGCAGTATCGCCGCCTCTGTGGCGCCCTGGTCTAAGCGATGGCCTCTGATCATTGGGTACGAATCTCGATGAGGCATGGATGTTGTGTTTTTTCTTACGGCACTGGCTCTCTCCCTTCCCTGGAACTAGTGACCCTTCATTAGTGACGGGCGACTGCTTATATCCCATTGAATTGCTCATGGAGGTCGTTAAACCTCCAATTTAAAAAAATGCACTATCATGGTCGTTACGTCACAGTAACCAACATATAGGATTCTAGGGCTGGGTTTGATGTGAATAAATACATACCGGGTTGGAAAGAAAGCAGTGTCTGCAAATTGGTACAAAATGTAGTCGTCATCGTTTGCCACGACTTGCTCTTATCATCTGGGCAGCTGTTAGTACAGTCACTGTAGGTATAGCCTCTTATCATCTGGGCAACTTTTGGTAAAACCACTGTAAGTACAACCTCTTATCATCTGGGCATCTGTTGGTACAGCCTCTTTTCATCTGGACAGCTGTTGGTACAGGCACTGTACGCACAACCTCTTATCATCTGGGCAGCTGTTGGTACATCCACTGTAGGTACAGCCTCTTATCGTCTGGGCAGCTGTTAGTACAGCCTCTTATCATCTGGGCAGCTGTTGGTACAACCACTGTACGTACAACCTCTTATCATCTTGGCAGCTGTTGGTACAGCCGCTGTAGAATTGTGGCGGCTTGGACGCAAAGCAGTGAGTAAAGACGCGTTTGACATCGTCCCGGTTGGTGAACCGCTGTCTGTTCTTGAAATGCTGCAACGACTGGGAAAGGTAGTAATAGTCCCCTGGGGCAATATCCGGGGAATAGGCTGGGTACGGCAGCGGTTTCCATCCCAAGTCCCTGATCTCGTAAAAGGTCACCCGTGATGTCTCGCTCCATTCTGATGTAGGAGGACGCCTTTGCGGTTCAGAAGAGCTGTTAGTTTCGAGGTCAACGATGCGTGAAGATCATCGAACTAACGGCGGTACGCATCAACGGTGATAGTGATGTTTTCCGGGAGCTCAAAAACACGACACCTGAATATCCCCCTAAACAGACTGGAGGACCTTACGTGGGTGTGAAGCGTCTTTGGGAGTCGGCTTGGCCTTCTGCTTTGGGCCCACCTACTGTTTCCGGTAGCTCACATTGTCATACAGGACTAATTTCTCACCACCTGTCACAATTCGGCACAAGAACAATTCAACTTCGTCATGTACAAGCTAGGAAACGCATGGACTCATGCGATTTTCTTTCTGCTCAACTATGAGTTGATGGGGTGCCCAAACTTCCCTCTTGTCCACTTTCCCAATTTGGCGCTGTGTGGGTAGTGCCCAGCTGTTCGGCCAGCTTCCGCATGGTCACACGCGGATCGGTCTTCACTAATGTCTTGAGCATGTCCATACCCAACGTTGCGGGTCGGTCTTCACTGAAGTCTTCAGAATGTCCATATCCAACGTTGCGGGTCGGTCTTCACTAAAGTCTTGAGCATGTCCATATCTAACTTTGCGGGTCGGTCTTCACTAAAGTCTTCAGCATGTCCATATCCAACGTTGCGGGTCGTCCGGCTTTCGAACGGTCTGACAAATCAAAATTTTCCTCTCGAAACCTTTCGAACCAACGACAGCACTGACGATCCGATACGGCATTGGGGTACACAGATGTAATGTTCCTTACAGCACTTCCGCGGGTGCTACTACGACGAAACTTATACAGCATGCAATGGCGGATGTGCTGCTTGTCCACTTCCATGCGGGCTGTCGCTAGCACTCTTGCCTTCTGTCGGCTCACTGCCGCTGAGTTGGGCCACCTACCTGCTGATGTAATATCGGTGAGCTGCGCAATCTCAGTGGCCAATGTGCGATGTCGCCGGGCCTTCAACTTCGGGTACCTCCTCATGTGACGTTGCTTTCTTTCCTACCCAATATAAGAGCAAATTGGGAAAATGCCTGTTTGTCCGTTCGCGAATTGTTCGACCACTTCTAAATCGCCTAGAGACCTGAAAATCGGCATGTTGATAGGACCTAAGTTCCCGAATGCCTAAAAACGTCTGAAATACTAAAATTTCCAAAGGGTGACTTAGCTTTGCTATTTAGAATGCTAATAGGTCCCAGAAAAAACAGTCTTCCTGGGCCAGCACTGGGACATCGCTGGATGTCCAGGCGGCCAACTGTTCAGGCCAGCAGCTGGCCAACAGTTGCCACTTCCATCAGTTGTCATATTCCACAACATGGCCATCAGTTATCCATCATATGCAGTAGCTGCCACAAGTGGCCCTTCAGCGGCTCTGCAACCACGTGCCAGAAATGATGGCTAGCTAATGTTGTCGGCTAGTTTTCAGGCAGTGGTATCCGGCAATCACATGGCGTAACTCATGGCTTGCCGAATCTTGTCCGCCAATTCCCCAACAGTAGCCATAAAAAAAAAAGGATAACCGCAGTTTTCCAAAGCTACAACTACTTTTTCTTTTCTCCTCACGAAACTTCTGAACTATAGCACTACACTGGGGAAATTTTCTCAGTAAGTCCGGAAAAACGCCCGTTTGGATCTAGTTCGAAAAAAAAGCGGGCACTCTACCAAATGGACTGATTTGGCACGCACGAGCATGGCTTGAAGCTGACCCTACTTTCTGCGGAATGTGTAACGAATGGCTCTCTATTTAATTTTACAATATGTCAGTTTCATATAATTCTTAAATTTATTTTTTCAACGTACGATGTTTTTTTTTTTTTTTTACCTTAATGGAACTTCACTTTTTCAACGAGTGTACCAACTGAAAGGCGCTTTCCAAAGTTTAGAGCTGTCCTTGTCGTCTTAAAAGGCGATTGTTGAATTAATATATTTTCCCGCTCATGTCACATTCTGTTACATTTTTAACGTTGTATCTTTCCAGTCCGCTGTACGAAGCTGTATTTGTTTTAAAGAGGAAAGATATTTTATTTTAGTTCTCGTTGTTTTTAGAAGTGAATTCCTCCAGTCTTGTGTATTCAACCCATGGATGAGTACATCATTTTTTTTTCTTCAAATAATTGATAAATTTTATTCGCGTATAATTCTTCTTTTTTTTTTTTTTTTTTTCCAACATAACGTTTTTTTAATGTTTTTCGAGGACTTTTGTTTCAAGCAGTTTAGTGAATGTTAAAGCGAAAGAGTCCGCATAAATTATTTCGTGTTATTCATGGGAATGGAGTGGGTGTATTTTATACCTGTAATCTAGTATTTCATGGCTTAATCTGATATCTTCGTCAAAGCGACATTTCATTAGGAAATTAATTCGTCTCTCTACATATGCTTTTTTCTTAAAATCCACTAAAATAACACGATGGCGATAGCGTCGTCTTCAACTAACTGGTACCACGAGAGACACAGTATGTGTTGCTTCTCTGCATGCGCAGTTCCGTTGCTTCCACCTGGTGCTGGAGTTTCATCGGTTGCCAGCTACGGGCCACTAGTGGCACTTGCTTGGTTGCTCGCAATTTACGGTGATGCTGCAGGGCCATCAGTGGTTGTCACTAACGGACCGCTACCAAGCCGTGAGCGGCAGCTTTCAGCCAGCAGATACCCATCAATTTCAGCTGGGGGCCAGCAGTTTCCCAACACTTGTGTTTTTGAAAAAAAGGAAATGGCGGCTTTGGAATATTGTCTCTTGTAAATTATTTTTCTATCACTTCCACACCGGGCCGTAAACTGCAGGTAAAATCCCTAATGAGAAATATTATAGAAGCCATTATACAAAGGCAATGGGAAAGGAGAGATTGTTCATATCTCACGTGTAACCCCTCATACCAGGTGACTACCTTTTCCACTTCGAGAGCTGCTAGTTTCCGGTCAAACTTTGCTTTGCCAAAGCTCAGGGCGAGTTCATCAGATACACTGGGATCGACCTAAGAACATCTTGCTTTTCTTATGGACAATTACATGTTGCATGTTCTAGGTTCAGTTCACCAAATAATCTTTTTTTTTTTTTTTTTTTTTTTTTAGCACCAAGACATGGAATATTGTGTATAGGGAAGTTATAAATTAGCATTCAATTGCATTTTAACACACTATACCATTCAGTACCACTTTGAAATATTATAGTTAGCCTACTTTTCAAATTTTTTCAATAATGTAGACCAATAAAGGACCAATATACTTTGCCAAAAAAAGAGGCACCCCCAAGAAACTCCTTCGGTCATGATGAAACTCGGACCGCAGGTCCGAATATGTAAATAATAAAAAAAATAACGACCACTGACTCGCCAATTACAGCGCATGGGAACAACGCATCTAGGAAGGTATATCAAGGACAAAGCTCACATGCAGAGGTAATTGTTACAGTGAATTGCGGTTGCATTTTCCTCCCCGGAATGTGAGGATGACGCGACGTCGGACCGTTCCAGCGAGCACCGAGTGCCGTTTGCTCGCTGACGCTGCTTGGGCCTCCAAATTTAACTTGGACTTGACTTTCACCGTTGCTGTACATCACTGGGTATGTACGATCTTCGATAATCTACGTTGACCCCGGTCATCAGTGACGTGTGGTCGTTACCTCTTGCTCTCCGGGCACCGGTACGTCAGTCGATAGTATAGTAGCGGTACACCCTCGATACAGTTGCCGTCGGAAACCCTAGGTATATTACCACTTGGGCGATAGAATGAACCATATGCCTTGCGCCCATAATGCACCCACAATCAAAGTAGATCAGTTCACCACGTTTACCCATGTTCGTCGATTGCGATACACAGTTGGGAAGCCGTGCAGCCCAACTGTTTATCGCCTGCGTTCAGTTTGGGTCTGTTCCACCTAGTGTGGGGAACGCGCATGTCAACTGACCATCACCTGTGTCTCTAATGTTTTGTCTACTGTACTTTCTCTCTCTCTCTCTCGGGGTTTAAAGACCAGCTCGGACAACTGTAAGGGCTGATTTAGGCTACTGCTTCCCGGGACGGCAGAGATCCATTTCCAGGATTCGAACTATTGCTATGTTAGACGCCAGCGTTTATACCATATCGCCACAGGTGTGGCTTCTATATTTACCTATAGTGCGTCGCATAAATATAGAGACAGAACGAATTCTTGAATATAAAAGAATCAACGAGCTGAAATGTACACCTCATATTTATAGCAAAAATAGCATAGGACAAGCAGCTGCACATTAGTTTGACGGAAACATAACAATTCCAACCCCAAGTACAAGGAAAAAATAGAAATACGCTGTCTCAAAAATATAAAGACCTACTAGTTATGAGCACCTCCGGTAGGAATAGTGGAGCCGTTGTTCCGAATAACACTGAAAACCCGATCGGGCATGTTGTTCACCTAGTGATGTAAGTATTCTGGACGCAGTGCGTACCAGCTTCGTTCGATCTGCCCTTTCAATGCCACCACACTTGAGAACTGCCGTCTATTCGCATACACATCACTAACTCGGATACCCCAGAGGTTCTCGATAGGGTTCAGACCTGGACTGAGTGCTGGCCAATCCATTAAGGTCACATGATGAGTGTTAAACCAGCTTTTCGTTGATACAGACCGATGGATAGAGGCATTGTCCTGCTGGAACAGGTAATCAACACCCGCTAGAGTTTCGGCAAACGGTAGAAGGTGGCTTCTGAGAATGTCCTGATACGTTTCGGAGTTTTGCCTGCCTTGCAGAAAAGCGATATCCCTTGTCCCATTGAACGCAAAGCTCCCCAGACAATCACAGATCCTCCTCCTCTCTGTCTGCTGAAGAAGGTGAGTAGCTCGCGTCGTAAATCATGCCAATTGCAGTTCCAACCGTCAGGGCCGTCCAGCAGATTGAATGTTTTCTCATCGGAGAAAATATTTGTGATCCACTCGTCCGTCCAGTGCATGTGAGTGCTTGCCCATAATAATCTAGCTTCCTTGTGGCGCAGCGTGAGGTATGGCAGACGACGCATTTTACGAAGCACAATGTTGTGACTTTCCTTGATTCGTCTATGAATTGTGTCTTTTGAGAATGTGACACCAACAGTCCGAGAAACCTGATGTAGTGATAACCTTTGGGATGAAACTAAACGCATGATGCCACGATCATCTCGTTGGCACGATCACCTCGTTTGGTTGTTATTCGAGGCGTTCCAGGCCGTTTTCTGGCAGTTAACGCACCGCGTTTTGATAAAGTTTCATAAATGACTGCCCGACTCTTCCCCATGGCTTTACAAATTTTCGCTGCAGGCAATCCATTTGCTCTCAGTCTCCAAATCTTCTGCACCTTTTCACCAGAAAGTTGACTGTTGCGTGGCATTTCGGCAAATGAATGTCTGACGGCAGGTCCGCTGTCTTTTGTAGGCTGGACCGAATTACGGTCCATGCGCGTGCGTACAACATGCTAATTTGTGCATCTCATTTGCATGTGGCTACTTTACATAGTTGTCTTTATATTTTTGAGACACCTAAAATTACACTATTTCAATTTGTGGTGTTCTTTTCACACAATCCGGTCATCTCGACGGATCGAAACGTTTGCTGTAGGGTCACGTCTAATTAGGTACCACTTCAGCTTCCTACCTGTATTCACATTGCGTTCACGGCGCAAAGTCGACTGTCTCTATATTTATGCGACACACCTTAAGAGTTAACAGTGGTGTCCTCGAAAACAACTTGGTGGAATTAAACGGGTTAAACTTCATGTGAAGCTTTTTACCTCATAAGGTGGTATTGGTATTCAAGATATAATCCTCACGAATTCATTCTGTAAACTGGCACAATTAAAAACATTTAAGCTACAGAACTTTAATTTCCAATCTCCATGGTGGTCAACTGATCAGAGGCGTAGCCGATCCACAAATAATTATATTCATCCCGTATGTACCGCGAGCAAAAACGAAAACTTAAACAGCAAAATTCGTGCGTGTCTAAAAGTCCGTCACTTCAGTCTTTAAATTCAAAAGGCGACATACTCTTATAAGACTGAAAAACTTAAATGGAGATAGTTTGTTTATAACCCTAAGCACCTACCGCGGTATTCTTCCTTTGCTGTTTAATGTTCTTACTATGTGACACGTCCCGAAACTTTATTCATTTACCACAACCGTACACCTTTGTCTTAGGAGCGCAAATCTAAATCGTGACTTCGCCGTCCCTGTGGCGCAGTGGTCTAAGCGATGGCTTCTGATCATTCCTCCGAAAGAGGTCTGGATTTGAATCCCGGTAAAGCATAAATGCTGTGTTTGTCTTATGGCACTGGATCTCTCTTTTCCCTGAAACCAGTTACCCTAAATTAGGAACGGGTGACTGCTTATAGCATATTGAGTTGCTCACGGTGGTTGTTATACCTCCAATAAAATAAAATAATTTATCGCTGCTTTCATCTACTGCTTTTAGATTGATTACGCGCCTAAGAAATTTTATGCAGAAAACAAGACTACTGACGACTTTATCGTAGTTACCGATAAGTGAACTTATAATATCACTTACAGCCACCGCTTTCTACGCAACGCGACAAGAAACTCAATACTAGTAACAGACACCGCATTCTATGTGTATTAGCCGTTCTAATGATTTATCAGTAGATCTGTTGATTTCTCAACCTGTCTACCGATAGATATTCGTTAACCGTAGGGATCTACTGTGTTTGGCTCCTATCTACTAATCTACTGATACATTTACGTAAATCACAGGAGTCTGTTGATTTTCTTTCTGTTTCAAGGCAATCTCCTAAATTTTCTACAGTTAAACCTATGTTTTTGGCTTGTGACGTAATATTTTGACAAACGCCTGTTTCTATAAACTCTGAAATACTTCGCATTATGCTCCTGTAATATTTACGTTATATAACTTTTCAAGTAATTTATTACGGTTATTTTTTTTGAATGCCTTACAGAAGTAATAAAAATCTGAATTTGTTCAATAGGTTACTACTTTTTGTGTAAGGTGATAAAAAATGAATCGTGGATGAATGCTTTGGAGAGGATTTTACTGCCTACTGGTTTAGCTGATAATAAATATTCAATCAAACACTTATGTCAGAAGAAGTAAACAGTTCTTGAAATTTTAATATTTCGTGCAAACTAATTTATTTCTGAAGCCATGCTGATTATCGGGAATTTTTTTTACAATCTATATATTGTTGTTCAGGTATGAGTCACTTTCTTGTTGGACTTCCGTCCACAGTGAGTAGATTTTAGGTCCCAGCCACCTACAGCGAGTTCGCCTTTTGGGCAGGACACAAAAACGGAAGGAATGAGAGCAAGTCTAGACTCTTTGACAGAACAGTTTGTAGTGAGATTAGAGTACAGTAGATGGCGCCACCGTACAAGTACGATGTTGCACATAGAGGGGTGAGAGAATTTCAGGGGGGGGGGGGGCATAGGAAAGGATACCCATTTAACTAGTGGGTCCAACCTGGGGGCCGTCACTTAACGTGCTCGTCCGATGCACGGCGAATATTCAGTGATTGTTAGCAATTCACACGACCTCCGCAAGATCAGCCCAGGATCGAACCTGAGGACCCTGCATTGGTAGTCTGAACTGCTAACCACTCAGCCATTCGCGGCTTTTTTTTTATAATCTAGATGATTAATTACTCTTTCATAGAAAAATCCTCTCCAGTATCTTGCTAAAACACTAAATATTACAAAACGTCTGTATTTAGACAATTTCAATTAATGACCCTTTCTTGAGTATTGCAGTTGTTTCACCTATTATTATGAGAAGATCTACGTTTTACTCAGTAAAAAATGTAAGTTTATATTTTTTTTCATGGGAGGAAACAAATGAAACTGATACAACTGGGATTATATTAGAGCCAATGTTATTATTACCCGCATCATTAGTGTTTTAAAAAGCTGATCATTACTAATTCATATAAAAAAAAGTGAACTAAGCTCATATTAGTTTAAATTGGCGTTAAAGTCATCGAATAGCAATCTGTGGGGTATTATTTAAAATATCAGTACTTTTGAATGTTCCTTCGCATTTAGAATGCATCCAATGCTACATCGAATTTGACAGCAGGTGCGTATTTCAAGCACAAAACAAGATCTGATTTCCCCCAGCTTTGTTCTACTGATCTCAGGCAAAGATCTCTAGCAACCGAGTTACGTGATCTTTGTACGTTTCAATTGTTCGTACTCTAACACCACAAGAAGATTTTATGCTAAGAAAATGAGGCTGAAAGGGTGTCTTTGTTATGTCAGGCGGCAATTTTCCGTGCTGTCTTCAAGCTTATGGCTTCTAGTTACTATTAAATATCTAAGTAGGCGATGATTACTGTTTGTCGTGCAAGTGCTGCAGTTTTCGGGTCTTCTAAAAGGCATCCATTTAAATAAAGAGTGCCCTCTTCCGTTGCCCATTTTCTCTTCCGGTAGTCTGCAACGATTAAAGCGGCAAAAATGAAAA
The DNA here is from genome assembly GCA_039090855.1 of Macrothele yani. Taxonomy (NCBI): domain Eukaryota; kingdom Metazoa; phylum Arthropoda; class Arachnida; order Araneae; family Macrothelidae; genus Macrothele; species Macrothele yani. The sequence goes on along the minus strand of CM076995.1, from coordinate 185,067,952 downwards.
CGATCTTTGAAGTAGAACGTTACATATGATAAACAGTAGGTGATCGTGCATGGTCGGTTTGACATCATTTTATCGATTTAGAGAGACGCCGGAGTGTCCGTTGCACATCTTCTCTCTCTCTCTTTCCTTTTTTTTTCTTTTTGTCCCTGACATCCCCCTCCCTATATTTGAAACTGTGGTTCCATCCCCCCATGCACTCTGTATGGCATCAATAACTGTTTCGTCTTCACTGTCGTTTCGGGTCACCCGTCCCTTTTTCCTTGATGTTGCTTTCGAATTCGAGCTCAGTGCATCATCGATTGATATCGTCGATCAGAGAGGGTTCATTACTGAGATCTATAGCCTATTAAGAGGGACCAGCATTCAGCCACTGAGTCTAGCTATACACCGCATTTATCTAAACTCCCCTTCCCCCGTATCTCTTCCTGTTCATCTCGGCAGTTAAACAATCACCCCGCCCCCTACCTTCATCTTTTCCGATATTCATCCATTCAGCTTTCACGATTAGAAGTGGGTAGACGCGTTTCTTTTCTCGTCCTTGTCACGCATCATTTGATGAATACGACTGACGGTTTGTTTTCATCTGATCGTTCTTGAGCAGATAGGTTTTCTGATCATCTAGTATTTACTACTTAAACATACTGTGACGTGAAGTAAAAAGTGCTTAATAAAGTATGTAATTCACCCTTCGAAAATTACCGGCATTTTCCTGCGCATTTTTGATTTTTTTAACGCTATCTCTGATGCATTTCATTTTAGAGTGCTCATGCGTGAACGAGACGATTGCAGGGAAGCGTTGATTGTTATGGATACAGCTTTTACAAGACACTTTCGTCAATCTTACATGGCACGCAAATGTGTTTATAAAGTGTAACCCTGGCCTCACTACGCTGAGGTGATCGACACTAAATTTATTTGTTAAAAAGTAACTGCTAATTTCGATACCAACAATGCTAGTATCATTTAATTGAAACGTGCTATGGACATGTATAATAATATCATACACCTTAACAAACAGTGTATGCTGTATGAAAACTCTCCACACGTTGCTCTTGAGTAGCCAAGGACTCGTATGAACATTGAAGTATTTTAAGTCTAATTGATGACAACTAATACATATGTTACTGACATTTATTTTGAAACATTTTACATAATTAAAAATGTATGAGCTTTTCTTTGCTATTGTTGTAAAAATCATCTATGCAAATGATTTAGAGACATATGTTCAAACACATCTGTATATCTCTTAATCATATTTAAATAAGGAAATTTTGTGGCAAGTCCAATGTGCAAATATCACAAAAAAATATACGACATAGTTCTCTATGATGGTACAAAGTACTTAATCTCGGAAAACTCTACCAGAACTGTCGTTTAGGAACATATGCTATAGGTTGATTTTCAGTACTTATTAACAGAATATCTGCAACCATCTCCTGTAAGCTGACTTTTTTTTTTGTATTTTGTAATGTAATTATTGCAAACACTGTATAATTTCCGGTAAATTCTTCTTCATACTCTGTCTTGGCACAAAGGTAGTAAAATGCCACACGCTTCAACATGCTCACTAATCTGACAAAACTGACAAAAATTATCTGTGCGAAAAATTTAGGTACATATGTACACACACTATTATGTCCAACTCAATTTATATGTATATTCATCATATTCAAATAAAAAATTCTATGGCAAAATCCAAACTGCAAATGCTATATAATTTAAATGATCAGTTCCTTATAATGTGGCAAAAATACTTAGTCTCGAAAAACTTCACCTAAAGTGTAATTTAAGAAATATCAGCTGTTGGTTAACTTTCAATACTTATTAATCAAAATATTTGCGACCATCCGCTGTAGGCAGAATTTTATAATGTAAACACTGTAAATTCTAGTATATTAAATATTTATTTTCATATCATGTATTTTGAAACAGAAGTTATGGTTCTTGACATATACCTAACAAAACGACGATTCACTTGGAAAATAATATTAGAATGATGATATAGACAGTCAAATGTAGTTAAATATGTTGAGTTAAAAAAAACCTCATTACCATTTCAAATGAGTAAAGTGGAGGAATATCACTAGTCCGGGTAATTTGTTTTCAAGGTCTGAAACATACAGTTCTAAGTGATGGAGTTTCATCTAATATAATCGTTAAAATATTTAAAAAACATACCTTACGACGACGATCATAGTTCAAAGCGTCCTAAAGAAGCAGTTGATCATCTTGGCAAATTCCTATGCATTTCGGTGTATCGACACCATCCTCAGGCAGAAACTGTCACCACTTGAAGGACATAAGAGATCAGATCAGATCATATGTAGAAGATTTTAGGGAGTGTCTGACCACAGGTCTTAAACAACCCTTAGAAATAGGAAGCTAGGAGATTTGGGATTGATCCCGATAGGAAAGTGAAACGGGGAGGAAGACGCCCTTATTAATTACCGGGGGCATCTTCCTCTTCCTTTCTACCTTGCTTCCGTGTCATTGATTTTCCTTATACGCAACCTCCGTGGTTATGGAGTTTCAAATGTTGTTCTGTAAATTTATCGGTATCATTTATTAATATTTTTTTTTATTTTTTTATTGAAGGTTTAACGACCACCGTGAGCAACTCAATGGGCTATAAGCAGTCGCCCGTCCCTAATTTATGGTCACTGGTTCCAGGAAAGGAAGAGAGCCAGTGCCGTAAGACAAACACAACATCCATGCCTCACCGGGATTCGAACCCGAACTCCTTTCGGACGAATGATCAGAGGCCATCGCTTAGACCACTGCGCCACCGGGGCGGCTCCTTTATTTTGCCATGTATATATACATACATATAGGAGCGGTCGTGCGTGCCATTGAAAAAAAAAAAAAAAAAAAAACAGTCAACTGCATATAAAACCTTTGACATGATTACATTTATTCGCTATTGAAATGTTTTTGTTTTAACTTTTTACAGCAGGGATATCTTGACAAATGCTAAAATATTTATGGGGTAGAGCATCCATCACTTGGCCGATAGAACACTAACACTTTACAGATTCTTACATAGCCAAATCACTTTCTTTCCAATAGCAAAATTTCACCGAGGCGTCCATTTACCCAAAGCTTCATTATGCCGAAAGGTCACTTGACCTAATCCATTATAGCAAGGTATCATTTTGCCGAAATGTTGATTTCATTGACGCATTTTTCATCAAATTATTTTTTTTACTGAAAAGATCACTGAGTGAGCTAATAAAATACCTAAGAAATCGCTTTCCAGGAAAACGTGTAATTAAATTATTTTACTTTAGAAGCAATTCTTAAAGAACCGTTCTGTATCACACTTATTTAGTTTTTAAATGGAGATCTGGTTGATAATGGTAGAGCCTCTGACAGAAGCACCATAATAAATTTTCTAAATATTAACTGCTAACAATTTCTTCCTTTTAATCTCAGTAAATACGTGCTTTTTACTTAAAGACCTCAAGATTCCCTGTTAAATTTTTGAAGAATTGTCATACATCAAATTAACCTAGGGTAAAGAACAATTTAGTAAATCTATTGTTTTTATATTTGTGTCTAAATGGGCACAATATGGAGCCTTGATTCTGAGTTCTTGCATATTGTATTTGCAAGTGTCTGCATGATTGATTCTCTTCGGAACACAAACACACAAAATTCGGCAATAACTTGGGCTTAAGTAGCAAACCTACCTAAGTTTGTATCCACTAAATGTAAGTAATTTAAGGAATTAGTTATTTTTATGTGCTTATCATAATTGTATGTTTTTAAAACGTAGTTACTAATGGGACCTCCCACGCTCTCTCTTGTTATCGCAGATAGAATGTTGGAATATTGACGGACAATTCAAACAACCAAAATACAGGAGCTCACATTTTGCTGCAAATTCATCAGAAGCAGAAATTAACGCTTATACCCACTGGTGGCGAAACCGTTCCTTTCCAAATATTAAAAATTATATATAGAACATTTCCTATCAGAAGCTGCATACGATACAGGAAGAATTTTCAAAATTTGAGTTTTAAAAGCAGAGATATCGGGGAAAACGTAATTCATCTTAGCGCCCTCTAGCGAAAAGTCTATGAATTGCTTGAAAATTTTGAAATTATATGAAAAAAGTTTGCACCCGAAACGCTATCTAAGAAAGAAGCAAAATTTCAAATACCGCTCCTAGAAGCAGATATAGTGACAAATATAGGGTATGCATCTACGTCTCTTCCTGAAAAACCACGCTTTATTTTAAGAAGAAAATATTCCGGAAAGGTTAATGGGCGTGAGTGGTATCAGCCCACGTACAATTTTTTCAATCGAGATTTTAGAAGCTCAGATTTTGCTGCAAAGACATCGAAAGCAGAAATTAACACTTACGCCCCCTGGTGGACAAAGTATTCCTTTCCAAATATTAGAAATTGTATGGGAAACATTTCCCACCAGGAGCTGTATCCTGTGCAGAAATGATTTTTCAAATCGTTATTTTAGAAGCAGAGAAATCGGGGAAAACGCCATTTAGGTTTACGTCCCTAGCGGAAAATCTTTGCGTAACTTGATAAAGGTACTACACCTAAAGTGGTATTCGACATAAATGGAATCAAAAGGCAGATTTTTTTCTATCGGATGCTTAGAAGCAATTGTATGGAATAAAATGTATTTTGAATTCTATATCATCTGTATTTACGTCCTCTTGTGGCATAATTGTGCATCGTTAGTAAAAACGAAGTGAAGGATCATAATTCGGACGTTTCAAGCTTCCGAATGCAAAAATAATTCTTCAAATCGGACTAATAGTTGTAGAGATATGGTGTCCAAAGTCGGACGGACGGACGGACAAACCGGTAACATCAGCAAGATCGTTTTTACAAAAGTCGTGCTAAAAACAGTTTCCAGACTAAGAATGCTATACGTTTTTTTTTTAAAGGGTAGCAATGATTAAAACCAAAGATAATATGTAAAATGGTAATGAGAACAATGAAGTGGTATTATCTTGACCGAAGCCGAAGGCGTCGGTCTTATTTCAAATGATTTCTCGCTTTGTTCTCGCACAGTGGGCCGGGTTTGAACTGCTAGGTAAAACAATGGTGCTGCATCTAGTTTTCTATTCGGCTATGTGTTTTGGATCCAGCATCCTATATTTGTGACGGATTCTGCCTTCTATGCTTCTGTCGTACTTTCACCAACATATGCATGCATAAAATTTTGCCAGATAAATTATACCTTTTCGAACAGAGTTGCTATTGCTATTTATTACTTTTGGGTTTAACGATGCATACGATAATTTGAGGTAATGAAAATTTGCCCATCCCTAATTTAGGTATGCTGACTATGGCTCCTTTAAAAAAGCAAATTTGCGCATCCCTAATTTAGGTATGCTGACTATGGCTCTTTTAAAAAGCAAATTTGCCCATCCCTAATTTAGGTATGTTGACTATGGCTCCATAGAAAAAGCAAATTTGCCCATCCCTAATTTAGGTATGTTGACTATGGCTCCATAGAAAAAGCAAATTTGCCCATCCCTAATTTAGGTATGTTGACTATGGCTCCATAGAAAAAGCAAATTTGCCCATCCCTAATTTAGGTATGTTGACTATGGCTTCATAGAAAAAGCAATTTTGCCCATCCCTAATTTAGGTATGCTGACTATGGCTCCATAGAAAAACATAAGCATGCCTTATCCAAAACTCGAGACATGCCCTAGAAGCTCTAACCCAGCACCCCTGAACAATGAGGGAAGTCTTTGATTTTGTTTTATCTGGAATAATAAAAAAATGTATTTATCATCAAGAAGTATATAACGTGGGAGCTGCATTAAAATACCCCTCGAGAAAAATTTCCCAAGAAAATAAAGCCGGACACCAATCTGTCCCTCAAAAAAGTCTTCTGTGTTAGCCAATTTAAGGACGGTAAAGTCGTAATAAAAACGGGATTCGTACATTAAAGTATGTTGTACGAAGATATGTTTTGATTAATTGATTGATTAATTTAGTTTTATGGAGCACGTCCGAGATGTGATTAAATAATGAAGACGAAGTTGACATAATGATAAAGCCATTTGGTACTTCATTGCTGGTAGGAAATGTAATTGTCTGAACTGCCTGTGAGCACGCCACTTCCGGAACAGTGCCACTATTGAGTTTGGTGAGGTCACATTACTACTTACTACAGCAACATGAATGAGCCCAAACGAAGTAGAAATACATGGTTTTTCGACCTCATTAGGATCCGCAGTGACAACATTATTAGAAATTCGGCTCTTGAGATAATTTATTTTCAACTTAATTCTTTGAGTTAAGGTGGACGCCAAGTAATTTTGCTTCCTATACTTTCCAATGGAAAAAACTTTTGTACACATTTCCTTCACAATTAGTGTGTTCCCGACGATGAAAATTTGAATATCGATTAAATTAACTTCGTATTATAACTTGGAATACTTAATATTTTCTAAAACATTACCATAATTATGCACTGCTGGCCACCCAAAATGCAACACCAAGAAGGAAGCATCCGATTGGCCTGAAATTCGCTGCATGTGTCGCCCGTGAGAGGACATACAAACGATTAGCATTACAAGGCGTATGCAAATCATGTGCACCCGGCACGCCACCCAGAAGCACTATAAGAAGGGTGCACAGAAGGAGGGTAGTAATTAGTAGAAGTGTGTTGTGCTTCCAAACCTGTGCGTGGGAAGTTTCCTGATGCCTCGTCGCAGAATACGTCAGTCATTCCAGCACGTTTCGGAGTTCGGCAGCGGACGAATAGTGGCTTATCACGTCAGCGGTTTATCGTACCGAAACATCGGCGCCCGTGCGGGACGACATCCAGCCACAGTGGGACAAGTCTGGATTCGGTGGGTGCAGGAGGGCGGGAACGGACCGACATGAGCGATTGCCGCTGCCGCTGCACACCACCAAACGTGAGGACCGGTATATTGTGCGGCAGGCATTGACGGCTCGCACCGCCACATCTCGAACGTTAGCGCAGGAATTAGGGTGTGTTGCGCAACAACCTGTATCAGCACGTACCGTTCGACGTCGTCTGCAAGAGCGGGGACTTGTCGCACGGCGCCCATTGCCCCGATCACCATTGACGTTACACCACCGGCGAGTGCGGTGGCAGTGGGCCGTTGAACGCCGCACCTGGACTACGGAATGGCACGATATTGTCTTCTCCGAAGAATCCCAATTCTGCCTGCAACACCACGATGGTCGGATCCGCGTGTGGCGGCACCGCGGTGAGAGACTGTATGACGCTTGCATTATGCATCGCCATACCGGTCCGTCGCCTGGCATTATGGTTTGGGGGGGCAATTGGATATGACACCCGCACCCCTCTGGTACGCATCGCCGGTACACTCAACAGCCACCGCTGCATCTCCGACGTTTTGGAGTCTGAAGTCCTCCCTTACTTGCAGAACCAGCCAGCAGCCACATTTCAACTGGACAATGCGCGTCCGCATGTGGCACGCATCGTGCAACAATTCTTCAGGGCCCACTAGGTGTCACTGCTGCCGTGGCCGGCCTGTTCTCCCAATATGTCACCCATCGAACACGTCTGGTCGCTGATCGGCAACCGAGTGGCCCGGCAAGCACCACTCGCGGCTACGCCTGATGAACTGTGGCAACGTGGGGAAGCAGCATATACCGATATTCCCCAAACCCACATCCAAAGCTTCTTTCGTTCGATGCCGCGACGTGTAGCAGCCGTTATTGCCAGCCATGGGGGCCACACGAACTATTGATGTCTGCGTGTTCCGCAAGTCGCAAGGGCCTGTAAGCTCAATCGTTTCATCTTTGTATCTGTTGTTATGTGTCCAGTAAATCTGGCTTTGCTATCTCGTGTCCTTCTTGGTGGTGCATTTTGGGTGGCCAGCAGCGTATTAAAAATCATTAACTTTTCCTTTGGTGGTGTTGAAACCAGAAAAAAGTTGGCGCGACTTGTACTTTGATGATGTCAGTAGACAAACAAATTTTAGATTGCATAATAATGTTTATGTTTTAGAAAATATTAAGTATTCCAAGTTATAAAATGAAGTTATTTTAATCGATGTTCAAATTTTCATCCTTGGGAACGCATTAATTTTCCATAGAAAAGATGGCGCCACCTGTACTTTGATGACGTCAGTAGACAAACAAATGTTGGATTGCATAATTATGGTTATGTTTTAGTAACTATTAAGTATTCCAAGTTATAAAATGAAGCTATTTTAATCGATGTTCAAATTTTCATCCTTGGGAAGTCATTAATTGTCCAGAAAAAAGATGGCGCGACTTGTACTTTGATGACGTCAGTAGGCAAACAAATGTTGGATTGCATAATTATGGTTATGTTTTAGTAACTATTAAGTATTCCAAGTTATAAAATGAAGTTATTTTAATCGAGGTTCAAATTTTCATCCTTGGGAACGCATTAATTTTCCATAGAAAAGATGGCGCCACCTGTACTTTGATGACGTCAGTAGACAAACAAATGTTGGATTGCATAATTATGGTTATGTTTTAGTAACTATTAAGTATTCCAAGTTATAAAATGAAGCTATTTTAATCGATGTTCAAATTTTCATCCTTGGGAATTCATTAATTGTCCAGAAAAAAGATGGCGCGACTTGTACTTTGATGACGTCAGTAGGCAAACAAATGTTGGATTGCATAATTATTGTTATGTTTTAGAAAATATTAATTATTCGAAGTTATTAAAGGAAGCTATTTTAATCGATGTTCAAATTTTCATCCTTGGGAATTCATTAATTGTCCAGAAAAAAGATGGCGCGACTTGTACTTTGATGACGTCAGTAGGCAAACAAATGTTGGATTGCATAATTATGGTTATGTTTTAGTAACTATTAAGTATTCCAAGTTATAAAATGAAGTTATTTTAATCGATGTTCAAATTTTCATCCTTGGGAACGCATTAATTTTCCATAGAAAAGATGGCGCCACCTGTACTTTGATAACGTCAGTAGACAAACAAATGTTGGATTGCATAATTATGGTTATGTTTTAGTAACTATTAAGTATTCCAAGTTATAAAATGAAGCTATTTTAATCGATGTTCAAATTTTCATCCTTGGGAATTCATTAATTGTCCAGAAAAAAGATGGCGCGACTTGTACTTTGATGACGTCAGTAGGCAAACAAATGTTGGATTGCATAATTATTGTTATGTTTTAGAAAATATTAATTATTCGAAGTTATTAAAGGAAGCTATTTTAATCGATGTTCAAATTTTCATCCTTGGTAGCGCATTAATTGGGAAGAAAATGTGTACAGAAGTTTTTCCATTGGAAGTATAGGAAGCAAAATTACTTGACGTCCACTTTTAGGCTTAAATCATGGATCACGGTCGCTCATCAACAATTATTTTTGTCCTCTAGCTATTAAGTTGTATTCTGCTGTTGAGTTCTTGAAAGTTTGCATTCAAGTGAAATATTTCGGAAACTCTGGCACCAAACTGTCATGTAAAACATTTTATTTAATATTTTGTAGATAAATGGGACTTGCAAGCACCTAAAGACTCCCAACTAAAGCACGAGTGGTTTAAGAAATGGGACTTTACTGCAAGTTATTTGAAAAAATTCCCGAATTACTACTTTTTTGCTAAGTAATAGAAAACTTGTGTCATTTTTATTGCGATTTTACAGTTTTCACTACTATCGTATTTGTCGGCTTATAAATACACTAACAGTCATGACTGTTCGACGAAAATCATTTTTTTGAACAGAAAATTAAAGAAAGGGAAAGGTAATTATAGGAAAAAAAGTAATTTCAGGCCCGTAATTCTTTCTTCACATCACAGTCATGATCCAGTTGGTTAAATCGCAGTGGTTGGTGTGTGGGAGGGTAGACGTTTCTGAGGGGTGTTCGAATCCCTGTCTTGTCGGCCCTCTACTCCGCGGGATATCCGAGGTTTTCCGCAAACTCACTGAGCCTGGGAATCATATGCATTGTGACGTGCCTGCCCCGCAGGACACACATGAGATAAAGGCAGATAGCAGTGAAAGCACACGGCAGTGTGGTATAGTGGATAGCTCTCGGAGCTCCGGAGCCGCGATTTACGGGTTCAAATCACGTCCATGCCATAAAAAAATGATGGATAAATTTACTTCGTCATAGCATAGATGGTTCCGCGTAAATTAGGCCCGAACGTACTTTGTCCCTTGTACAGGTATGTAGCAGAAGAGTTGGGCAAGCCGGCTGCATTAATTCGCCTGACAACCTCATAGATACAATATTCGCCTTTGAGGTGCTTAACCCGCCCTGAGTGGGAGAGAGAGAGAACTCTTTTGTGATTTAGAACAGAATTGTGATTTTTATTTTCCAATCTAGGAAATATTTTTTTTAATTTCTGAACATAGTTTTACGGCACAAAGGCCGCCTAGTATTTATTTTTGGACATATAGGCTATAGCTTTGTCTTCAGATATAATACAAGAAGCAGATTTTTATTACTAAAAGTGGGAAAAATAAATTAAAAACTGAATATTATGTTAGCGCCAACACACTTGCTGATATATCTTCCTTTATATATACGTCGTTTGCATGGATGATACCATTTACCGCATGGGTGTGGTGGCATCTAAAGGAAATGGTAGCGCCCTTCACAGTTTTGTGGGACCTCAGTGTTCTCCCGCGTAAGTTTATAGTTATTACATAGTTTGCCTTGATGAAATCCCCCTCAAGTGTGTGAAAGTTTCGGCCATATAAGTCGCAACACCGATAAGAAAAATGTAATGGCTCCTATCACGTTTGGCATTAGGTTCAACTAATTTATGCCAAATGCAATGATTTATTGTAAAGTTTATGTAAAACGTAATGAGTGAAGACATCATATTGGCCACCTCGGTGGTGTAGTGGTCTAAGCGGTGGCCTCTGATCATTCGTCCGAAAGAGGTCCGGGTTCGAATGCCGTTGAGGCATGGATGTTGTGTTTGTCTTACGGAACTAGCTCTCTCCCTTACCTAGAACCAGTGACCCTAAATTAGGGACGGGAGACTGCTTATAGCCCATTGAGTTGCTTACGGGGGTCGTTAAACCCCAATGATAAAAAAAAAGACATCCTTTTGCGCGAGAATGTATTTAAATATTATTGTGTAACAATGAAATTTAGTACATTCAAACACCTATTTAACGGACTGCGATTTAACGAATTCCGCGATTTTACGTACATTTTTTATGGTCCCGACGGAATCGCACTGAAATTAAAGCTTGCCTTTTCCCGTTTTAAAGAACAAATTTCCTTAATTTAGCGAACATTTTCTATTTTTTAAATCGCAAATGTTAACAAACATTTTCACGTTAAACGTTAGCCCAAATACAATCCCATGATGATGTTTTCGATGAATAGATTGGACTAAATGCATCAGATTCTGATAAAGAAGATGAAGGAGAACTGAAAGTTAGCTGCTTTACTGATGCTGGTAACAGTATTGAATGTACTTTTTTAAAAAGTACTTGATGTCCTTTGATATTATTAATGTTTTTCATGCACTTCCTAAAATAGAAGCTGTATTTTATAAAGCTAAACGTTCAGAAAAAAAATATTCTCTAAAGCATTTCTTTTCTACAATGTAAAAAAGGTAATCAACACTTATTCTGTTTTTAGAAGTTAATTAGTATTAACTGATGTTCTGTTTCAGTTTAAGGTACTGAAATCATTACCTAAGAAGCTAAATGCTTCAGAAAAAAATCAACTGTCGTATTTTTCTCCCAATTTTAAAGTACGCTTAAATTTTGATGGTACATATCGAAGTCTAATATCTACGAATTATGCATTTATTGTGCAAAGTAAATGTGTACGTATTATAACATTTTTTATAAACAATTCGTAATTAAAAGTACTATCATCATCATCATCATCATCCATTATAAATCCACTGCTGGACGAAGGTCTCCCCAAGTTTCTTCCACAACGGTCTGTCTTGTGCCAGTCGCCTCCATGTTACTCCCGCATACTTTCGAATTTCATCCACCCATCTCACATGTGGTCTTCTTCTAGGTCTTTTCCTGTCCCTTGGAATCCAATCTAAAATTTCGGCTGTCCATCGATGGTCTGTCCTTCTGGCAATATGTCCAGCTTATTGCCATTTCAGGGATTTAACTTTGACCATGATGTCTTCCACTCTTGTGATTTTTCGTATCCACGAGTTCCTCTTCTTATCTCTCCTGGTTACAAAAAGCATGCACCTCTCCATGCCTCTTTGAGTTGTCTTCAGCTTTTGTATGTCTCTTTTAGTTAAGGTCCACGTCTCTGCATCATACGTAAGCACTGGAGGGATGTATTGATCAAACACTGTTCTTTTAAGACATGATGGCATATTGCTCTTAAAAATTATGCTGTTTCTTCCAAAAGCTCTCCAGGCAAGTTTTCTACGCCGATTAATTTCTTCATGAATGTGACCCACACTTGATATCTGCTGTCCAAGATAAACGTACGTGTCTGTTATCTCCAGCTTTTCTCCATCAATCGATAAATCCTCATTTCTTGTAAAAGCATTGTACATCACTTTTGTCTTCTGAAAGTTCATTTTTAATGTAACTTCTTTACTCATGTCAGCAAGTTCCTGGATCATACTCTGTAGCTATGATGTGGCAGTTTCAAAAAATGACTACGTCATCAGCAAAACGACGGTGAGTTAGATAATCTCCATTAATCTTTATCCCTTTGTTTTCCCAGTTCAGTGATTGAAAGGCATTTTCCAATGTGGCATTAAAGAGCTTGGGAGATATGGAGTCACCTTGTTTCCCTCCCTTTCCAATTTTTATGTGTGTTTTATTTTCAAACAGCCGAATCTTTGCACTTGCATTTTCATAGATGTTATTAATAATATTAATGCATGCATCTTCAATACCGCAGGATTTCAGAGCCATTGTAACTGCTGATGGTTTCAACGAATCAAAAACCTTTTCATAATCGATAAATGCCATGCACAATGGAATTTCATATTCCCTCGCTCTTTCAACTAATTTTCTCAGTACGTGGATATGATCTATATTGCTGTAGCCACTCCTGAATCCAGCTTGTTCTCTCGGTTGAGCCATGTCCAGTGTTACCTTCAAGCGGTGTGAAAGAACTTTAGTGAATATTTTATAAACCACTGATAGGAGGCTGATAGGTCTGTAGTTCCTGAAATCCTCAATTTTACCTTTTTTATGTAGCAGGATCATTGCAGCGTTGTTCCAATCTTCGGGAATCTTCCCTTTATTAAGGCATCCAGTGAAAACTTAGGCGAGTACTGTTTCAATTTTCCACTTGCTTCTTGTATGAAGTCTACAGTAATTCCATCTTCTCCTGGAGCTTTTCCCCGCTTCATGTTCTTGATTGCATGTGCAAGTTCTGCTGGGAGGACTGGAAGAACTCTGGTACTGGTACCTTTCATGATGTCTGGAGTGCATGTATCATCCCTTTCATATAATTTGGAGTAGAAAGTCTTTCACTCTTGTCAAAATTTCGCCTCTATTTCTTGTTACAAAACCATCTTCTTTTCTCAGTGCCATAATCTGTTTTCTTCCCTTACTGAGATGTCCCTTTGCTATCTTTAGGCATTGGTTGTTTTCAATTGCTTTCCTCACTAGTTCACAGTTGAATTTCCTTACGTCTTCAGTGATACTTTTTTGTACTGTCTTGCATAGCCCTATATATTCCACTTTAGAAGTCACATCTTCTTTAGTTGTCCTCATTTCTCTTCTATTTTGCATCAACATTTTGGTTTTTCGTGATCATTTGTTCACATGCAACTTGTGTTTAGATCCAGCTAATTTTGTTGCTGTTTCCATAAGATCTTTGGTTACTTTTCTGTTAACTTCAGAAATATCCATTTCTTCCGATGTTAGGCCTTCTAAAGCAGAGAATCTGTTCTTCAGTTCCAATTTGAAGGTATTATGGTGTTTTTTTAAGGTTGGTTAGGTCAATACATTTTGTTTGTCTTATGAGTTTGCCACGTTCGATTTTAGTGTTGAGGTACATCTTACATCTCACCAATCTATGGTCACTACCTGTGTTGAACTTGTTTAGCACACTGCAGTCTTCTATGACGACTTTTTTGTTACACATAATAAAATCAATTTCACTTGTTGTCCCATTTGGATGTCTCCATGTCCATTTCCTGCGTGGCTTTTTCTTGAAAAAGGAGTTCATGATGAAAAACCCATCGGCCTCTGCAAACTCTACGAGATTATTTCCACGCTGGTTTCTGTTGCCGTGACCGAATTTACCTACTGAAGTTTCATTCTGTTGCCGTTGCCCTAATTTTGCATTGAAATCTCCCATAATTATCTTTACGTGCTGCTTGTCTTTATTATTTAGATGACGAATTTGCTCATATAATTCTTCAATTTCTTCTTCAGGATGACTTGTGGTGGGTGCATACATTTGAATAATCTGAGCCTGGTATCTTCTCGAGAGTTGGATAACGAGTCGTGCAGCTCTGTCAGAGGAACTTTCAACTTCTACAACGTCATCCTTCAGTTTCTTGTTTATTATAAATCCAACACCACTAGTTCTGCCAGTGTATGTCCCACGAGAGTAGAAGAGATGTCCACTTTTCAGTTGAATGAGATCTTCTCCTTTTGTCCTTACCTCACTGAGCCCGACGATGTCCACTTATCTTTTGTAGTTCCTCTTCCAATTCAAGGAGCCTTGAATCAGAAGATGGGGAGCGTGCAGTATACGTAGCCAAGGTCAGCATCAGATGGCAGCCTAGTCCGGTCCTCCGGTGATTCTTAGCACCCTCTGCCTTCATGTCGCACTGGCCGCTGCCTTGGCCAAGTACATTCCAGCTGCCGGAGACTGAGGGCCAAGATTTAAGTTGTGGAGTCATTTTGGAGGGGTTTGGCCAAAACTCATCACGCTGGCCAAGCGGGTTGGTGAGTGTGGGATAGCATTTCCTCTAATCCCGATGGTATAGTTATACCGCTATCGGCGGTCGTCAGAGCCCCTTTAGTAGGAACAGAATGCACCACGAGAAGGCATGGTTGATAATTTAAATGTCACTGAAAGAAAGGGAACATAGCTGCTTGCGTATTCTGTTATGAACACTAGCTTAATTTGAGTGTTTCATCCGAAAGGCTTCCTCGATTTAGCGTATTCCACGGTTTTACGCACGCGACTGTTGGTCCCTTGAAGTTCGTTAAATCGAGGTTTGACTGTATTTCACCTTCAGCTCCTGTGACAGCATGCCACAAGATCAGATTTCAATAATGGTTGAATGTTTTAAAAATAAATACATCAATTAAAATTCAGAAAATTCGAATTTCAAAAGAAGGGCTCCCGAGGTACACAACGATTGTGCAAAATAGGCAGACCGACACGGTAATTTTATTAATATAGATATATAGATCACTCTCCTTTTGAAAGTTCACCTACGTCTCTCCTCTTTGAGTCTTAAACATCTCTAGTTTTCTCCTTATCTTTTTTGTTTACCTTCAGCTCTCTTTCTTTTATTTCCAAGTTCAGCTGATGCCGTGAATAGAATCTTCTCCAGGAATTTACTTACAGTTTTCTGTATGTTTTCGAGGTCCTTATTCCCCCCATTTCATTAGCGATGAGGTTCTCCTTCCGGTATTAAAAGAGAGTATTGGCAAATGCCGTATCAAGTTCAATAGCAAAGTTAGTAACAATACACCTGTTGCTACCACCACTTCCTGTGCACTTTCTGTAGACCTTTATTAATGTCCCTAAATTAACCATTTAAGGCTACTCCAAAGAACGCTCGCTCGCCTTCTACTGTTTTCAGATATCTCCCTTCTGCATAAGCAGAGAAAACATTCATGCTATTCTGGATCAGACGTGGATCAGAAACACCGAACATAAGTCATCGCTCTTTCCACGTTAAGTGAGTCACGGAAAAATTATCATCGGCCGCCACCGGGAATCGTACCCAGGGTCTTCCACTTACGCACCGGACATGCTACCAACGTGGAAAGAGTGATGACTTCTGTTTGGTGTTTCTGATCCACGTCGAGTGTGTGAATTAATTACTTATTCGCCTCCTAGTTATTTGTTCATTTGCTGCTTTCCATATTTGGAGAATCCCCAGCATTGTGCGGGGCACCATGAAGCAACTTGCCATGTGGTTTGGCATTTAATCTCATGTGAATATGTGAATTTCAGGCCGCTGTGGTGCAGTAGTATTATGTCCGGCGCGTAAATGGAAGACCTGGGTTCGATTCCCGGTGGTGGCTGATGAGAATTTTTCCGTGACTCACTTATTACCGTGGAAAGAGCGATGATTTCTGTTTGCTGTTTAGCGTAATTTTTGCACTCATGATTCTATCATTTTTTCTCTTCAACCCATTATCAAAATAATCCGCGGTTTGTTTTTAACTTGGCGCTTGTCTGCAATACAAAAGATCTTGTAACCAGTACCAAACAATGCTCTTTATCCCATTCCAAACCTTGTGTCTTGATTGCCGATTATTTGAACCTATCCTTCAATTAAGCTACCACAACTTACGAAGAATTGGTTTACTTGCCCAATGTTAGGTTTAAAGCTTTGTAGTAGTTGTTTTCTTTGTAATAGTACGTTTAAGGCTTCCATTAAGTGTAATCTGTTAGATTTTCTTGCTTGAATGTAAACGTTGCTTAAGCTACGAACTTGTGAACACTATATTGACATATGCAATTATACACAAAAACTGCCAAGGATACTAAGTGAATTAATATGCACTTACGATAAAACCACTGGTTTATTCTTTGCTATGAAACTTCGTCACAGGTTGAGGACAAAATAAAATACTTGAATTAACTTTGCTATCTGCCTTCAAGTTTAAGTTGCCCATGAAAAACAAAAAAAGTTAAAGAATATACACTGCTGAGACATTATATTATGACCACGTACCTAATAAGCTGTAGGAATCCTTTTAGCCCGCAAAACAGCGGCCACTCGGCGAGGCATCGATTCCATCAGGTGGCGATAGGTATCCTGAGGTATCTGGTACCATAATGTCAACAGCAGGTCCTCCAGTTCCCGTACATTTCTGGGTGGTGGTGATTTAGCGAGAACCCGATTTTCCAAGTCGAACCACAAATGTTCGATTGGGTTCATGTCAGGAGAATTCGGAGGACAGGGAATTAACAGAAAGTCACTAGCATGTTCCTCGAACCAATCATTGACGATTCTGGCAGTGTGGCCTGGCGCATTATTCTGATGGTAATGGCTATCACCAACAGGGAACACAATTGCCAGGAACGTGTGAACTTTGTACTATTAGGAAAATGGGGCCTAAGGTGCCCCAAGAAAACATCGTCCAAAGCACAACACCGTCGCCACCGTCCTGTTTCCGCTCAACAGTGCATCCAGGTGCCATGGCCTCCGTTGGTAATCAGCGTATCCGCGCTCGGCCATCTACGTGATGCACCAGGAATCTTGATTCGTCAGACCAGGCCACTTTCTCCTAATCATCCACGGTTCAACCTCGATGATCTTGGAAACATTTCATGCGTTGTTGGCGATGACGTGCAGTGAGCATGGGGATCCGGCTATGTCTTCAGCTACGCAGGCCCATGCGCAGATGGCTGAGATGAACTGTGTGCTGTGACACATTGTCCTTATCACCAGTGTTGTAGCTGTGGGTGATTTGCCGCACTGTGGTCCGGCGATCACTATGAACAATACGCGACAGTCTTCGCTCCAGTTTGGAATCAATACGCTTCGGACGACACACGGCTGGACTGCGGTTCGTCGTTTGGCCATCTGTGCAGCACTTTTGATGAGTAGTGACTACAGCGTCACGTGAACAACCCATAAGCCTTGTTGTCTCCGAGATCATTGTTCCGAGGCGACGCCGTAGCGTCACAATTTCTCCTTTATCAAACCGCGATAAATCGTCAGCTTTTCCTATTGTGACTCCGAACACTCTACTAAGCGAAAGCCGGTCCTCGGGTTGTATATATTCTGCTCTGTGAACGTCACCTGCGCCACCGTTCGGTCTCCAGGCGCACTCATTTCTTTAGGCTGGGCTTGGCCGTAATGTAATGGCTCATTGGTGTAGTGTATTCATGTAGTGGAGATGTAGTGCCAGCGACAAATAATCATTGTATGTATCCTGTCTTGTAAGCATTTCGAGAGTCTCTTCTGACGGATATTTCAAATTGGTCAATGTACAGAACTTCACATCTACATGTTGTCCACTTTTGGATTGCGCGTTTGAGTTCAACTTCTTTAGAAAGGACCAAGATCATTACTAGACGAACAAAAACTGATGTTTTTATAGTAATCTGTAAACTTGATGATATTTTGGAGCAAGAATGTTTCGTCACAGCAATTTATATACCAATCGAAATTAAAAATTTTTTATGAATGATTCATTTTGGACTATCAAGAATTTCAGCTACCACATCAACAATTCTCTCTCAGATGTTAACTAATTCGCAACGGCAAACTTCTAAATCAGTTGTGATTTGAATTTATATGAAAGATTCATATCAGCCAATCGTTGTTAGTATATCAAATTTGCTCTTATTTCAAGGACTTCAGTAGACAGTGAAAATCCTCCAAATACGTGGATAAACAAAGACACCGCTCTTTCCATGTTTAGCAACGCACATCAATCGAAAAATTGTTATTCGGATGCCGCCAACAATTTTACGGTTGCTGTGCGTTGCTAAACGTTGAAAAAGCGATGTCTTTGCTTATTCAGTACACTTTGGTACATACTACGTATACAGGGAACTCTACTAGAATTTATTGTGTAGCAAGTAGTGTTCCTTAACGTACCATTTAATTAGGGGGAAACTGTGTTCTTGTGATGAATACTGGTATAAAAAGGTCATACATATGAAAGAATTAAGCAATTATTCTCTCACATTATTTTTTTTAATTTTGCGACAACATTCGCAGAAGATCCCAAGGTTCTATATTCTGTACTAAAGGGACCTCATCCTAATCACACATCTTACTACTCAAGCCGACAATATTTTAGTGTTTCCCTTTAACTAGGTAAATGGCTGGCTTCCGGGAAATTAATTCTAACCCTAAGGGGTTTGGAAGAGCCTCATTAAGGCTTTACCCTTAAGGGAGTGCTTATTTAACTTTCAAGTGTCCTCCGGAGAAGACATAATTGTAGAGAGAAGCAAAGTCAATGGTCGTCACAGGATCTCTTTGTGTGAGTTCTCGCTTGAACTCAGACATTTTCTCGACTGAGGAACTGGCATCTGCATCGTCTATTTCTCTGTGTGTTGTCCAGCATAAAGATAACATGAAACAGCTCACAAAGTTGAAAAATTAGACGTTGCATTAACTCTCACTTCTGAGTGCATACATTATATATTCCATTCCATAAATCTTTTAACTGTGGCTGTCCCCATTTGGTTCAAAATTCATGCAAGGAAAACCGTAAATATTCCTCCGAAGTGTCTCATTTTAACTTTCGCATACCTATAGTTACAGTATTTCTGCACACACAGAAAATTTCTATTTACTTCGTAAAAGCAATTTCATTTCGACATATCTGGAAATCCAACGTGCTAAGAGTTCTGTCTTCCATTTTAACGTTTTTAAAAAATGCCGGCTCGTGTTTATCAGAGATTGTTGAAGGCTGTATCAGAATTTTGTAGATATCAGTTCCTGAGTCAAATAAGTGCATCCCTGTAAGTGCATTAGGAAGGTGTGTTTTTAACACAGTAGCGCTTACATCCAGTGAACTTTAATATTCAAAATAGTGTTATAAAAATTAAGGTGTCAGACAAGCATTTATTTTTAAGTCCACGTAGTTCAACGACTCATTCTTTTAAAATTTTCTGCACTTTTATCAACAAAGTCAGAACATTCGATTGTTAAGACTTATACCCAGCTGCAAACATATTCGGTGTTTTTGCGAAACTCATAACTGCTATTTATTGCAGAAGAAATAAAGTTTGGGAACTTTTCGATCTTGGAAAATTATACATTTAATTTTATGAAAATTTGCCGTCTTGTCAAACTTTTAGAACAATAAGTGTTACTGTAAAAAAATTATTTTGTGTGAAATGAACACTCTTAGTAGGCGTTCTTTACGTAGTGGTAACAAGCTACTAGTTCCCTGCTTTTTCGTTCATACCTTCTTGGATTTAATACCGCAGTCAAAATTTCTCACCCGATTCTCATAAAATTCGCCAGTGGGACCTTTGTAAACGGCAGAAATAATTTTTTGTTGTTTCTTAAGGAAGGAAAAAAATTTGCAACAGCAGTTTTCAACCCTTGTCTATGAAAATCTCCTTAATATTTGCGAGTGAGGCATCCAACTAAAGAAACTTTCTAAGGATATTTCCGATGAGTTATGCCACAGCAAGCTTCCAGAGTTCCTGTGACTTTTATTTCGGCCAATGAAGCTTTGTCGAAGGGTCTAAGTCGTGTGGATGAACTCCTGTTCTAGAGTGTTCAAAGGAGGTATTGGTTTGCAAACATATAAAGGTAATACTTTACGATTCCCACATGGATTATCCTTTATATGTAAGAAACCGAAAGATAATTCCACGAAGAACTATTCTTTTATTCGTTTAACTTTTCACAAGAATTATCTCTGAAAATATATTTTCCTTTCCGGCCCTTTTATCTGATATGAATTGCCTCAGCTTACTTATGTAATATTACTAAACTTTTTTTATTTGATTGACATTAAAGCACCACTATTAGTTAATAAGCATTTCATTGGGCTTATTGTATTTCATGGCGTCTTTTTCTTTTTCATGTGTGGAGAATCAATCCAGAGAGACAGAACCTACAGAACCATCATAAACTTTGCTTTTCTATTTAAAATATTGGAAGTCCTCAAAAGTATCAAATGATCATATGTAGAGGATTTCAGGAAGGGAGTGTCTGACGCCAGGTCTTAAACAACCCTTAGAAATAGGAAACTAGGAGATTTGGGCTAGAGTGCCCGATAGGAAAGTGACACGGAAGCGAAGTATAGAAAGGGGGAGGAAGACGCCCTTATTTATTACCAGGAGGCCAGTACCCGGGGTCCGACGGCTTAACGTACCCATCCGACACACGGCGGATATTTAGTGGATCGAGCGTTTGTACCTTGCTAGGATCGAACCTGAGGTCCTTCCCGCGGCAGACACGAACGTTGCCTACTAGGCCACCCGCGGCCTCAAAAGTATCTTTCTCACCCTAGATTTAAATAGTTCAATTCGCAATATTTGAGGAAAGTGTAGTGCATTTCGATTGTTCAGATTTTCGATGTCCTAAGTGGAACAAAAGATTTGATGAATCGATTTCTACAGCACCTGTCAGGTTGATTTCAAAAAAAGTGTTTGTGAAATCACTTATCGTATAGCATTGAACATTTTTTCGTAGGTTGAATTAAATTTTTGAGAGCAGTAACTATGCTTGCGTCGTAAAAATATTTAAATAACTGCTCTTATGGGCTTTAGGAAAAAAGTTTGCATTGAATCAATAATTTCCGGTCGATTTACCAAGCGAAATGCTTAATTTCTGTACAGCATTATGCAAAATGATTCACTACTGAAGTTGGTTTGCAGTAATTCTCAGCAATTTAAATAGGATGTGATATTGAAACCATGTTTTTTAGCGCAGTTATTAAAATTAAACCACTTGTTCACAGGTAGCTGAGGCTTAGCCAAGCAAAACAATCTATTGCAATTAAAAGATTTGCAATCTATTAACAGATTTAAAATCTATTGTGCTTTAATTGTAGATAATCAATTGCAATCTATTTGCGCCCGGAAGCGTTGTAGCATTACTTACTTGCTTAAAATGAATCACAGTGTGTGTCAACACAAATGTCAAAACTGTATTTTCTAGAGTAAACAAAGTTGGTAAAATGAAAGCATTATCCAAAGATGAAAAGAAATTCTTACTTTCTTAAAGGAGATTTATCCTTACATAAAAAACAAGCGGTTCCAAGAAGACAAGAATTCAGTTGAAAATCAGACAGATAAATTGATCTTAATTCGGAAGGTATGAAACGTGATGCTGAAAAGTTCTCGGCCTAACCCACTTCCTGTAATTGTAGCATTATTTTGTCATTACAGCTCGAAAGAGTGTTATTTTGCATTTTAAAATGCCAATTTTCAGACTAATAGCTTTTTTTTCTTTTTTTTTTTTTTTTTTTTTTTGCAGATGTTTGACTTCAGGAATTGAATCATGTCAATGCAAAGTGTTGAATTTTCGAATGTGGAACTCCGGAGTGTCATGAAATTTCTATTCCTGCAGAAGCAAACTGCAAAGGAAATCTATAAGTGTCTGACGCTAGCATTAAGTGACAAACTCCCTTCATATTCCACTGTAAAGAAATGGTGTGCCAACTGTCAGTGTGGAGACTTTGAGACCGAAGATGCCGCAAGATCAGGGAGGCTTCAAACAGGGACAACACCCGAAATTGTTGATCATATTCATGCCTTGATTTTGTCAGATCTGCGAATCTCGCCTACAAAAATAGCAGAGACACTGCAGATATCCAGGGAGCATGTTGAGTTCATAATTCATGAGAATTGGGATATGCAGAATATATCAACGAAGTGGTAAATGTTTGAACACCGATGAGAAACGAAAACGAGTAGACACTTCTAAATCGATTTTGCAGCATTTTGAGTTATTTGGTGATAATTGTTTGCAGCGACATGTCACTGTTGATGACACATGGCTACATCACTACCATCGAGAGACGAAACAATAGTCTCTGCAGCGGCGGCACTCGAGTTCTCCACGGCCAAAGAAATTCAAGACTCAAATGTCAGCAGGAAAGGTCATGGCAACGGCTTTTTTGGGATTCGAAAGCCGTTATACAGACTGACTATCTCCAAAAGGGCCAAACAATAAATGCTGAATACTATGCTAACTTGCTGTGCCTCTTAAAGGAGGCGTAGAAGGTAAAAAGGCGAAGAAAACTGGGGAAAGGTGTTCTCTTTTTGCAGGTCAATGTGTCGGCTGGAAAGACAATGGATGTTTTGAGAGATCGGGGATTTAAGTGCATAGGCCTTTCACCCTACTAACCAGACTTTGCTCCATCGGACTCTTTCTCGTTCCTAAACCTTAAAAGAAGTTTGAAAGGGAAGCATTTTTTTTTTAATGATTCGTAGGTGATATCAGCAGCAGAGCAGTATTTGTGTGATCAGATTTCAAAAAAAAATTTTGGAAGGGTTAAAGAAATTCCAGAAACGCTGTGCCAAGTGTGTTGAACCTCAGGGAGAACATGTGAAATACTCTGTAAGTTTCAAGGCTCTTGCCCATTCCCTTCTTGGTGTGGCCGAGAATGTATCAGTATCCCCTCTTGACTTCTTCTTTACTTTTCAACAGAGATGGTGATTACGCGGATCACTTGTCTGTTTGGTCGTCGCATGTTTCCAGCATTTTATGGTCCAAAAATGCCGCACTTGCACAAGAAGTTGGCATTTAGCCATCGGACGTTGGTTTCTTCCTGAATTACTCGTATACATGTATATCTGCGTTGCCAACTTTGTCGCGCGGCATGTTAATGTACACCGTAAAAAAAAATCTGAAATTTACGAGCCCGTTTTCGTGAATTAACGAAGCATATTTCTGTGCTTCGTTAATTCACGAAAACGACGAAAAGACATCTGAATTTCACGAATTTTTCGTACGACAGGAGAATTCTGAATTTTCCGAAACCTTTCCGTAATGCCTTTCTTATATTGGTGGCAAATTTCCGATTTTAAGTTGTGTTAATGGAAAATTCTGAATATTCAGAAATCATTTGGCAGTTCCTGTCGTATATTAACGGAAAAAACAGTTCTCACTTTTTCCGTATCCATATTACGAAATCATTCTCGTAATAGGGGAGATTCGCGGGGAATACTTGAGGTTTGATTAATTGTTAAATTTCAATCATCTGTCAAAGGAAATGATTTTACAATTCCGTAGCGAGATCAGGTATTGTGGATACCACATCGCACGAATTTTGATTATTGGGGCACAGGATATCTCTTCTCCTCTCCCCATTTTTTGCACTAGATATTGTACTGTATATTGTGTTACCATAAGAAACTGTGTGCTTAAATTATTGTACAGGCGATTGTACGATTTTTATGTATCAGTTTGTGGAGTGCTTAAGACAAAAGCTATTGTACCTATCAAGAGTAAATCTTATATTTCGAAGTTTTGTAAAATAGTACGGTAACACATTGCATTTCACCATTTATTAAAGATACATGAAAGTTATTATCAGTTAAAAAAGATCTCAAGATCCAAAGCAATCTGTTGCTTCCAAATATCACGTTGAAAAAAAATACTTAATTTGTGATAAGTACTCTTACAGAAAAAAATAAAATTATCACGGACGTATTCAAAAAATAAGAAGCGACAGAAAATAAAATGACAAAATTATTCACATTAATGGAAAAAAAAATATCATTCCCCAATTAGTTTTACCTTGAACGTGGGTGCCATTCCGAACACATCCTGGCTCAATGTTTAAGACTCACAGTTTCTAACCCAAACAACCTCAGTTTGTCCCTACCACTGCCGCAAAAAGAATTATCTGGTGTAAAAGTTGGAAAATGCAACGTCTTCGATTTTGCGAAGTTTTTGTCTAAATAAGGAAACACTTAACACGGATTTTTCTGAAATAAACGGAGTTACTGACTACGGAAAATCTGTGTGAAATACGGAAGTTAAAAAAATAAAAAGGGCACTTTTAAGAAATGAAACTTCGGTAAAAGACGGACATTTACCTGCATCCAAAGAATATCAAACAGAGAAGAAGTTAAGGCTCGCCGAGACGTAACTAGCGCCGACATATCCTGGGATACAAGATGCAGTGCACAGAAACCAAAATGCAGGCTGATGCCGGAGCAGACGACGCATGCGTGTTTGCGTTGTTTTCTTGACTTCAATTCTGGCAAAGAACAGTCAGACGAGCTACTCATTGCACGTGGTTGTTGTTACCTTCTCTGTAGCATAATAACTCAGCAAATCGAATACGTTAGTTTTGTTGCGCCAATTGCTTTAGTTAAGGCTTTTGCTTAATCTTCAGTTTTTCAGAAACATTTTCAGAAATGCCGAATATTACGGATTGTTTGCATTTTGTATGGATTCTTAGGCCTAACTATTGTATAATATCTGCTAAAATTTAATTTAAATAGTAATATTAATTGTTATTGCATATTTGTTTCACCAAAATAAAGGACGAGTGGGATATCAGAAAACAACAACAAAAAACTGTTCTAAGCAAATAGTCATCAGGTAGAAGGAAACAATCGTGGATCAAAGAAAAGCTCTACTGCCGTAGTCCCCTAACGCCTTTTGTCCTTGAATGTTTCCTTTCCGGCAGAGCACATAAGCTCCCAGCTTGTGGGGGCGCTGTTGTCGCCTGTTTTACGTTGTCTCAACGAGATTTGACAGTCTTCACGCGAAACTTTATATTATTTGCCTGCAACATCGCAGCACGTTATTTTCAGAAGTGTTCCGTTAATTCACACATTTTTTTTTTTTACAGTGTAGAGGAGTATGTAAGTTTGTGCTCTGTATATCATGCGATAGTCTGCTACTCTCCATGCTCCAATCGTCATTTCTGAACTTAATAAATCAGTCAAGATAAGTACTTCACCAATAGCTTTCTCGCCCTGTGCAGAACAAATCAACTGCCGTGCTTCTGCGGCGGTTTTCAGGAGATTAGAGATGAACAACAGACAGCGAAGAATATGCATATTGTCTTATAATAGGTGTGGAATGTGTATATCCTCGGTAGCCATACCGTAGATCAACTAACCGCCAATATGGATTCTCCTCTAGCAACTACTTTGGAGGTAGTGTTTCCAACTTTAGCAATAGCACGAAATTATGACAAAAATTCAACAGTTTCTCTTTTACAGCCTTCTTAGTGATGCATCAGAAATTTACGCACATACGTAATACACTATTTACCAACAAGTAATTAGACACCCCTGCAATCGACGATATCTGCGGTCCTGATACACGTCACGGCCGCCGCTGTTAAATATCGTGTGGGAAACAACAACGCAACCAGTCGCATGCAAGATGCCACGCAGTTCGGAGCTTTCTGATTTCGAGAAAGGTGTAATCGTCGGGTATCACAGAAATGGCCGATCCACACGTGACATATCCAGCTAGTTAAAGTACCCAAAATCGACAGTGGCCTACGTGATTGGCAAGTGAAAGATGAGAGGTGACAGTCGGAATGAGCCCCGACCCGGCAGACCCTCAAAACTGGGAGTTAGAGACCGACGGGTGCTGGCCAGAGAAATTCGAAAGAACCGCACCAAATCGATGGGCCACATCCGCAAGGAGTTTCAACAGGCATCCGGGAGTGTTCTTTGGATGAATACCATCCCTCAGGAAGCCCATATGCTCGGTTATCATGGACGTGCTGCTGTTCACAAGTCTTTGATCACCAAGTCCAATAGCGCTGCTTGGCTAAGGTGGCGAAAGGAACGTCGACACTGGGCCGTTGAACAGTGGAAACAGGTTCTCTGGAGCGACGAATCAAGGTTCACCCTCTACTGTTCGGGCGGCAGGGTCTGCCTGGAGAACGCTTCCTGCCGGAATGTATTGTACCAAATGTAAAGTTCGGCGGCGGTGGAATTATGCTATGGGGGTGTTTCTCCTGGTATGGCACGGTACCCTTGGTCGCAATTCCTGGTAGACTCAACGCCGAGACCTAATGCACCATTTTGGATGACCATGCGCTTCCTACGTTGTGGCAGGTTTACGGTGTGGAAACATGTTACTTTCAGGATGACAATGCCGCTTGTCATGTTGCGAGGTCTACCATGGCTTGGTATGGTGACAATGGGGTTAATCGAATGGACTGGCCTGCGCAGAGCCCGGACCTTAACCCTATCGAGCACCTCTGGGACGAGTTGGAGCGTCGACTTAAGGGGTGCCCCCACCGTCCGAAATCGGTGAAGGAACTGACCTGTCTTCTCCAAGCCGAGTGGAAGAAAATACCGCTAGCCGTCGCACAACGCCTGGTTGAGAGTATGCCCCGGAGAGTCGCAGCTGTTATCGCCGCTCGTGGAGGATCAGCCAACTATTGAAGGTGAATAAACTTCCTTTTCCCTTGCTATCACAGGTGTCCAATTACTTTTTGGTAGATAGTGTATAATAGAAAAAGAAGTGATCTCTGTGGCAGCCATATCTTATTGTGACGCAGCGAAAACGCATTAAAGTTTGGCAGATTGTCCTGCGTTGCTGTCAGAGTCGCAGTGGAAAGTTTTATGTTAAAATTTCTGAGAAAGGTGGAAGTTAAAATCAAAATTACTTACATACTCTGCCGTTCCTCCCGCAACGAGAACATAATGAACAAGAGAACTGAGAACATTTTTGTGACCGTGAACTTTCTTACTTGCGCTGCCATTGGCGCCGGCATGAAAGTTTTGCTGTCACGTGCGCAAACACACCAGCGAAGCAGGTCTACTTTTTTCGAATTGTTATTCAATAGGAGGCAAAAATACGAATATAGGTTACTCTCCCGATGCTTGCAGTACTTCACTAGCTGGCCTGGCTTAGGAAAATTAATTTTGCCCATGGTTCGTATAGGATTATGCGGGTGTATTTTCCAAGCCCATGTTCATTACAGTCCTTCTGAAAGAGGAAATTCACGGCAGCAGCTATGGAAGGCGGAGGAGGAAAGATCCGGAGACGATTAACATTGTTTATAAAGAGACATTATAAAATGTGCAACTTAGATCTTTACCGTATTTATGCATTCCTAAGATATTCTTACTGCACTGAACTGTTACAGTCACTATATTCTTACTGTACAGCTACAGTCACTGCATTACATAAAAAAAAGGAATAATTTTCGCAGTTACGAGGCTTCGGTGATAGTACTCATAATAAGCTAATTCAACGCAGTAAAAATCAAAATATAGAGATCATAACTCGAAGAACACAGGACTTACTGGGTTCTCGGAAAGCTCCCGAATGGCTGTGTATGGAAGGGTATTTGTTCCTGCTCTGATGTACGTCAGTGAAACTCTGGTACTTTAGAAGGAACATAGGAGTCGTTTGTGTGCTGGAAAGGTGTATTACATTCGGAGGTTTGTGGCAAAACACGTCCTGCTCGTGTGAGGAACGAAGCGCTGCAGATGTGTGGAGTAAAATATTGTCAGTGAGATGCAGAAATGCACTATAATGACAATGGTCACCGGACACTCCTTCAAAAGCAAATGAACGGATCCGCTGCGTTGTTAAGATGCGCGGTACAGTTGCAAATGGTATAAAAACAAGCCTGCAGCTGACCGCGATCATATCGCACTGTGAGATTGAGTGAAAATGTCGCGGCGGGAGAGAGCTGACTTTGAGAAAGGAAATATTGTTGGGTGTTATATTAGTGGGATGTCCATAAGAGAAACCGAGAGGCGTTTAAACATACCCAAATCTACTGTTTTGGATGTGATGAATAAATGGAAGACACATGGCGTGCCTGAAGCAACGGAACGAACCGGCAGACCAAAGAAAATTAGTGATAGAGGATGTCAAAGCCTCAGGAGAGTCGTTACAGCTAATCAACGGAGTATTATTGCACAAGACCTCAGTGTACAGTTGATTAAAAATACTGGAACCTCGGTATGTACACATACCATTCGCAGAGAATTTCATTCCATGGGTTGCCGTGGTCGTGCGGCTGCTCATAAACATTTCATCTCCACTCGGAATGCTACTCGTCGTTTAGCATGATATAAAGAACATTTCTTGTGGACCGTAGATAAATACTGTAGAAACGAGTTCTATGGACTGATAAATCCACATACACGATCCATCAGTCTGATGGCCGTGTGTGAGTATGGCGGCAGCCGGTGGAACGCTATTTACCATAGTGTACTGTTGCTGCGGTGAAGTTTGGAGCTGGCAATGTACTCGTGTAGGGGTGTTTTTCGTTGTATGTCCCGGCCCAATGGTTATCGTGGACAAACCTGTTAACCAGCACGTCTACCTCGATATTCCGGACAATTATGACCTACCAGCTCTGTGGTAATGCTATGGAAGCCAACCTTGTTGGTACCAGCAGGATAATGCACCGGGCCATAAAGCAAGAACAGTTACGCCGTGGTTTGACGATAATTTCGTGCCGTGTGTGGACTGGCCAGCGCAGAACCCTGATCTTAATCCCACAGAGCACCTATGGTATGAATTAGATCGCCGCATAAGATGTTTGGAACCAAGACGTACTACTAAGCAACAGTAAGAGGCAGCATTATGTGCTGAATTAGAGCGCATACCTATCACTCTGTTCGAAAACCTTGTCTAAAGCATGTTTCAAAGGTTAAGTGCAGGCATTAAGGCCAAAGGTGGACCCACACCGTACTAATGTATGTCAATAAATGCTATGTTGTGTTTTTCTTCTAGGTGTTCGGTGACTTTTGTCAATATAGTGTATATTCTAAGGTGTTTTGGCCATGTTGAACGAATGACTGGTAAGCTGCATGCTAAGAGAATTTATTTAGCCCAAGTGGCAAGAAAGAAATGTAGAATAAATCATAGGAGGGCCAGATTTTAAAATGTCTGCTCTTCTTCTTCCAACCGAGACTATAGGTTTCCCTCGCCTCTTTCCAAATGTTCCTGTATAAGGCTTGTCTATTCCAGAGCTTCACTGCAGTTTTGTTTATATTACCCGTCCATCTTTCCTCTGGTCTTCCCACTCTTCTCTTTCCTTTCCATGGTCTCCATTGTGTTACTATTTTAGTCCATCAATTATCTTCCGTTCTTGTTATATGGCCAACCATTACCATTTTACATTGAGTATCTTTCCACCTATGTCTAAAAATTTTGTTCTGGATTTTATATCTGTATTCCTTATTGTATCTTGAAGTTTTATATTTACTCGAGATCTTTCCATTCTACGTTATGTTTCTTGCAATTTGTCGAAGTTGTTTTTCTCGGTAGGCCAGGTTTCAACGTCATATGCCATAACGGTTATTATACATTGATTGAACAGTTTTGATCTGTTTTCCGGCTTTATTTTACTAAACAGAAATGTCTTCACCAGTAAATAAAACAGATTGAGTATAAGTACAGAAGGTCTTGTGTGATGCGTATGATTAATGTCAGTAAAGCTCGAGCTGTTAGCCAGTGATCGCTGTAAATTAATAAGTTTTAAACATCAACAATAAATAAAATCTAGTTGCATCAGTTTTAAACTGTAATCCGGTCGGTGAGCTTTCTTAATTACCCTATGATTCTCACAGACAGCTTAGTAATATTTGTGTATCTCAAAAATAGCACAAAATATACACTTGTAGCATTTGGTACATTTTACCTACTTTCAAATAAAGCAGAATTTATCGTTTTTATGAAAAACGTTTTGCTTGTACACGTGGCTATTGACTATCATCTATTCCAAGGCAGTTCCTAAAAGTTATTAAATCAGGGTAACCCGTCTTGTCTAACTATCTGCAAATTTATGTTGAATGCTTACATGCATGACGAATTCTGTGTGCACTGTTAAGCACAAACACGCATGATTGGATTTCCTATGGAATAGCTATAAAAATGTTCTTTTTCGGCGTTTAATCATGGTGCCTAATCATCTAAGGTTAGAAGGAGTTGCCTGCTTCTAATTTCCGGCCTGTAGTTCTGGAGAAGAAAGGTAAACAGAGAAAGAAAGGAAATGGGCAAATACATGTTCTATTCGGGTTTCGAAACAGTGACTAGAAACACAAAGCCTGAAATCCGTATAACTACCCCAATGATGACTACGTAGATCATAGTATTTTCTGAATGCATTTGGTAAACGGATGCAAATGTGATCGAATGTTTTTCATGCACTGTTAAGCAGAAACAAACATGACTAAATTGTTTGCATGCGCTAATAAACGGAAAAGAACATAACATAATTTTCTACCGAACATTCACAAACATTTTCTTTATGCATTAATAAAGCGATACAAAGATAATCAATGATCTACGCTCACTGAAAGAAAGATACAAGCATAGCCGAAATTATCGTAGAAAAGAAGAAATGAAAAAATGTACTGTTAAACGAATTCAAGCAATACTGAGTTTTCTTTCGGTGTTAAGGTGGACGTCTGGTAAATTTGCTTCCTATACTTTCAATGGAAAAATTTCTGTACACATTTTCTTAACAATTAATGCGTTCCCGAGAATGAAAATTTAAACATCGATAAAGATAGCTTCATTTTATAACTTGGAATACTGAAATTTTTCTAAAACATAACCATAATTATATTAAAAATCAATAACTTTTCTTTTGGTGGTGTTGAAACCAGAAAAAAAGATGGCGCGACCTGTACTTTGATGACATCAATAGACAAACAAATGTTGGGTTGCATAGTTATGAATATGTATTGAAAGTTATAAAATGAAGCTATTTTAATCGATGTTCAAATTTTCATCCTTGGGAACGCATTAATTGTGAAGAAAATTTGTACAGAAATTTTTCCATTAGAAGTATAGGGAGCAAAATTACTAGACGTCCACCTTAAACAGGTACAAACATGACACAGGTTTGAGAATATTTGTATTATAGAGATACAAAGATGACTGAGTTTTCTGAATGCTAAATATTATTTTTTTACTTAAGCGACTTAGTCGTAAGCCAACTAAGACGAGTGAAGAAAACACATCAATCAGTGTGCTCATGATTTTGACGAGTTCCTCCTTAGCAGCAGATTCATAAAAAGGTAATTTCACGCATGCGTAAGAGTACAATGTTTGCAAAGTAGCTCGACCAAGGAAGTGGCCGCTCATCAGTAAAATTTTCATTATACAAATTACGGAGAAATATTTTGAAGCATATTTGTAGCGGTTAAATGTTTTATATAAGCATATGTTCCCAAGTTACCACATGAGCGTTTTACCTTTCCTTTCCATCCTTTTTTTTTCTCAGTAGTTTGAGAGCATTTTCTTCGTTAATGATTATGTTTCAGATTTCGCCGATGAATGTACACAGGATGAGTCGAACGTTTTGCCATATTTGGATCACTTTGTCTTTATACGTACCTTTACGACGAAAGCTGACTAGCATTCTAAGTATAGGCCACCTTGCTAGTTCTTCGATTTCACGGCGGTGCCAATTCTTGTCCTTCGACACGAAGATCTCCTTCAACCCAGCTGACACCTCCTCTTGTTGAAGTGCCACCCACGAAGGAAGTGGGCCATGAACCGTAACAAGAAATAACCCGACGGGTCAAGGTCCGGACGATACGCCGGGTATGTCATCAGTTCGATGCTCTCAAGTCTCTGGAGTTTTGCCCGGGTCGTTCCCACGGTATGAGGCCGAGAATCTTTCTGTTTCCCAGTGCCGGGTACCTCTCCTCCTAAACGGCATACATCCGCTCTAGTTGTTAGAGTGAAGGTTGGCGTTGATGTTCCGACCGTCTGGAAGAAATTCGTAATGGATTATCCACTCGAAATTCCACCAGACGCAGAGCATCAGTTTGTTCTCGAAGCGTTCACGTTTGGCAACAGATTCTGGAAGCTGTCCCAGGCTCAAGTACTGGCGTTATGTGTCAGGAATATGGAAATAGACCCACTTTTCATCGTACGTAACAATTCTCTTGATGAAAAGTACATCGCGCTGCTTATCTAAGAATTTCCTGCTCGCTTTCACTCGGCGGTCGGCTTCAGCTGGCGTCAGTTCGTGAGGGACAATGCGGCAGCTTCTGTACACCTTGCTGAGGTCCTGAAGGTACCAAACCACTGTGGTCTGTAATATGCCCAGCTCGTCTGATAATCGAGTGCTTGTCGCCGGATTTTCTTCTAAGGCCTGGCGTATGGCCTTCGAATCCACGGTTCGCGGCCAACCTGACCTTGTCTGATCGTTGAGGTTTCTATCACCTGAGCGAAGTTTCTTGAATCATCTGGTTGCGAAACTGTGGTCAACGGAACCTTCCCCTTTCGCAGAACAAATGTTTCGAGTTGCTTGAGCCGCGTTATGACCAAATTCAAACTCGTAAAGCAAAAGTTCCCTACTTAGCCTGTTGTGGCTGTTCACCTTTTAGGCATCCCAACCACTGACATAACAACGACATGCAATGTTGTTCCCAGCAACGACTACCACTTTATATCCCTTTCGACTGACTGCAGTGTGGGACTTGAACTAGTTTAAACACGTGACATATGCTCCGCCGCACATGCGTTTATGCAAATATTGCAAAACTTTCGACTTACCCTCTGAACAAAGCAAAACTCTAAAGTCTTCCATGGACATCGCATGATGTGAAAATAGGACTGTTTGTCGTCATAAAATAAGCCAAGTCGAGTGCTGTGTGTGAGAGTATATTTTGAAAGAAAACTGTTCAACGGTTCCATACTCTTCAAAGAGCTAATTTTAGAGTGAGCAAAGCACGGTTCGAATTCCATGAAAGTATTGTTAGCATGTATTGCATTAAGCAGTATGTGTCATAGCAGAAGCAACTTCTAGTGGCGTAGTCGATAAAAAAGTTCTAATCAGGTTACAAGCGTTTTTAGAAGATCACTTTCCGCTTAAATAGAAGCAAATCTTAAAGGTACTACTAATCTCAAAAGTTACCTTTTGTGTGAATTAGACCTGTTTACAATATTTTTACATATATTCATCTCACCCAGAATGCGTGAGAAGAGAAGCTTGAAATACGAGTTGCTTGATCGTGACGAGGCATTATGAAAAGAAAAATAGATTGGGTAAGTGTTGCAGAAGAGTTTAGCCTCCGAGGAGAAATTTGGCATAAAATGTAGATTTTATGAGATGTAATGATTTTATGTAGATGTTGCAGCATATGCGAGTCCATTAGCACTAAAATATTTTTGTATTTAATTATTTAGAAGTTGGACACAATCGATGTTGAGAAAATTTATTATTGATTTTCGATCTCTTTTGTTGATTTTAGTCACTTCTACGAAATTATCTTGTAGTCTGAAATTAATTACTAGAGAGTGCCTTAAAAGAAACTAATTCTCATTTAATATATTAGATTCATTTTTTCGTGGATTTATCACATTCGTTTTTTATCAATTTACTACAATAAATTCGACCTTTTCATGGAATTAATAATATAAACACACATATCCATCTCTCTGAAACGTTTGATGCCAAACCAGCGTTTGCATCGTTTCATTAACACTTATCGATTAATTCATGTGTGCTCTCGCAATGTCAAAACGATTGCCTGCTATATAATAGCACGAGATCACTTTCAGATACCAAGGTGATCGCGTGCTAATCTAAAAACATTGGATTATTAATGACTCGAGCACTATTTATCCGATCTACAAAATTCTAATTGAATTCTTAATATCAAGGCAAGTTGCTTTTGTATATCAATTTAATTTAGAACAATTCGAAAATTTATTTGTACGCTCTAATTATTTTTCACTTTTTTAATTTAACTAACTTACATTAAACATTTTGCAAAATATCGATCTATCTAAACGCTCTAAACTACAATAAAAACTGAATTTTTCCGATGTCTAAGTGAACAAAATTGCATCTAAAAACAGATGTCACCCCAACTGCGCATTGTCAATAATTTAGATATAGTTCCAGTTTGTAATGGCAGATTTCGCATTATTTTGTAGAAAATGCTTCGGTATGAAGTTTCAAACTAACCTCCGAATAGGACAGTCCAAGAAAAGCCGTGAACAGAATAAAATGTGTGCTGGAGAAAAAGTAATTTAGCGCGAAAAATCAAAGCAAAAGTTATTAAGGTAAGTTTACACGAAAAAACTGGACTACAAGAAAAATTGCTAAACAACAAATATTTCGCACATAATGTTTATTTATCGCGAGGTCTTTTGAAAAACGCAAATAAATAGCATATAATTTTCAGTTCTAACATGAATGAGTTCTTGCTTTTAAGTTTTTACTATATTTCCTTACAAAAGAGCCGGGGGTCTATTTGATTTGTTTTTAATCTGCTTCAGTTAAAATTTTAACCTTCTTTGGACGGAAAACATCCCCTATATATTAATATTTACTTCAAGCTTAAAAACAACCGTCCTAGGACGGGCTATAGGCTAGTTTAGAAGAAATGCGGGGTTGCTGTTATTGTTGTACGCATTCTATCGAAATGGCTACTAAGGGGAAAGCGTTAGAATATTGTATTTTTTAAATCTTCGGATAAGAACAGGTAAAAATCAATATCCGATTCTCGAAAAATTTCTTTCAGGAAGTAAGTAGGACATCGGCTATTAAAAATAAAGTACAAATAAGAAAATCTTCAGCAAAGAAAGTGAAGTGACCACAGTTCTTGATTTTTTTGGATTTCGAAGTATTGATCTTATACGCAACACAGAGGCAGTCGTTTTTGTATTCAGAATTTCTTAATGGCAATAAAAATGCAAATGTCAGGAGTGAGACAATGGAGATGGTTTTCCGCACATTAGTGTAGCAAAGATTAAGTAAGGTAAAGAAAGCCTTTCTCTAACTAATTATGTTTTCGAAAAATTTAAATGGGAACTTTTTTGTGGAGAAAATTTTGACACTGATTTAGAGTTTTACTGCTTGGTGAATTAGAATATTATCTCTTGAAGTGAATCAATCTTGAAGAGATAGTATGGTTTGTATGCATGTGTGCTACAGAACAGTTCCTCCTTGTAACGATTGCATGATTTTTTACCTCCAGACTCACATTTTGCTATCTAATTAATAAGTAAAAGCAAGATAAATGTCATATAATCAGCACAAAGATATGCGTTTCCAATTTTCGAAATCAAAAGAAATTTCTAGGTAATTAAGGTAAAAATACATCCCAAAGTAGCGTAACTAAAACCTGAATAATAGATATATAACAATTCAGAAACACTTAAAATTTCGTGTAGTTTCGATCACTTAAAATTTTGTAAACTTCTTGTACGGGTCAGGCATTCCCTCCCATCCCTCTTTCAAAATCTGTTAACTCACAACGTTTATCCATACTAACATCGAATTACCACCTACGTGAATGCAGTGATGCTCTCCTAGGTATTTACCTGCAAAGTGGTCGGTTTGTCGAATAGCGAGAAGGGTCACAGGGTTGAGTTGCCCAAGAATGAGCTATCTCATGAATTCTGTACTCTGTGTATGCACAGTACTTGTATTTTCTTTTCTCTATTTCTATTGAAAAGTTAACATGAATCGAAAAGGCCTATCATCCGACTACGACGGTCATAACAAAAGTTCTACACACATTTTTCTAAAACGGGAGCGGATGATGCAATCGAGAAAACGATTGGGTCATATCAAGGTTAGACTCTCAGCAACACAGTGGTGTCAGACCGAGGAGCTGTTATTTGCTGTGTGGACGTGATAGGGTATCGAAATGAAAGCGTGCAGCTCCTCAGGTCGAGTCACAGCGTTAGACCGGCGCTCGTACTTGAAAATGGAAACTCTGCAGGGAAAAATTCCGACACAGATCCGCACTGCCTTCCAAGAAATTTGTGAGGAAGGAACTCCTGATTGAGGAACAATTTCTTTCTGAGTACAAAGTTGAGACCGAAAATTCGTCACAATCGCGCCAAATAGTTGGAAGCGGGAGCGATCGTGCTGCATGACAACGCACCGTGTCATGGAGCTGCGTCGGTACGGGAACGTTTGTCGAAATATGGCAGGGAAACTTTATCCCACTCACCTCAGAGCTTTGATCCCAGTTCACACTACTTTGATCTTTTCTCGATGTTATAAAATCGGCTCCGGGTCATCCGCCACAAATCGCTGGACGAACTGCCATTGGAAATGATCCGAGTAATACGACAGCTGAACAAAGAGAGCATACCGCGGTGCATCCAAGACCTACCTCACCGCTGGAAAGCTGTCATTAGCAGCGGAGGGGATTTCATTGAAAGGCTATAAGGTAAGTTTTCTCCATTACTTCACACTTTTCTCAAAAGTGGACAGTGTGCAGAACTTTTGTTAAGACCCACGTAGTTTTATAAATATCTGAATTTGCTGAGTTATTTAGTGCTCTGGTGAAAAACTAACTGATAATTTACGAGTCCATTCAACAGGTTTTGATCTGTTTGTATCTTTGCTAACTTTTTGTTCAGTTCTAAGCCATTCCTACAGTCATTAGAAGAAATCGCGATCTGTAGCAGACTAATATTAGCGTAAACGTACAGGTGGTTTTCACGATTTAATAGTGGACGAATTTCTCTAGTAGCTTTAAATCTCGGGAGAGGAGCGACAGTGGAGAGCACCAGTATTTCTGTTCCACAAATTCATTTTGTCACAATAGGTTAAAAAAGGACAGAATTCGGTTTGTCTGAGAAGTGGAAACGACGATTTACCTTAGGAATAACATAGTTACCAAGATTTTTAGGTTTTCTATGTATTATACGAATACAAAAAACAAGATTTCTGACAGACATTCCAAAGTTTCTAGAATTTCCTAGAAGCTAGTTTAGTGACGTTTCCAGAATATCAGCATGAGTTGTTTGACACCGTCATGGCTTAATTCTAGATATGGAACAATCGCCAGGACAGGTATATCATCTCACAAAGGAATTATTAGAAGTCTCGCAACAATTTATTAGTAACGTTGAACAAAATTTGATAATTTAATTAGTTTTCGAAGCTTTTGAGTAGCGTAGGAAGTACTAGTGGAAATCCATTTGAGAAAATAAATCTTTTCCTATCGGCTTTTCTCCTTAAATTCTTCTCTTTGTCGTTTAAGGTTGTACATGGTATCCTGGTTTAGAAAATACACTCAAAACCTGAGCTGATCTGGAACACAAATTTTAAGCACATTTTTCTTGAAATTTAAGAAGATGTAACGGGAAACATCGCGCTGTTACATGAACTCTAATATACGTTTCATGCTGCATTTCTTACACGAAAAATTAAAGTATGTAATTTAAAATCGCCTGTTAAGAATTCAAACGCATCAGCAAAATATGTTTTCAAGAAAAGTATATCTCAAGAGCGTTATTGATGTTAATATATATACGAAGCATGCTGCATTGGAAAGAATGCAGCCACATTTTTTTTTGCTTCTGCAGCTTTCTTTGTGAAAAACATATCTTCGAAGTAGATTTCACGTAAATGATGCGTAATTTTTTTTAATATAGATTTTGTGCAACCGTTTTACATACCAAAAAGTGCCTTTCAAACTCATGTTATGAGACTGTGCACATTCACTCTCATTCTATCGAAGTATAACTTTGAAAAACGCGAAACGTGTTTCTGAAATGCTTCTTGTAGAATGTAATAACCAGAAGCTTATTCATTAGTATCGGCTGGAAATTTTTATGGAATTAAATCTGAGCGTCACATATAACGCGTGTAGATCAGTTTTCTGAAACAGTGTTTAAAGCACATTTAATTAAATAGTATCCTCTTTGCGAATGTTGCTGAAATGTATTTTTAAAATGAACAAAATATACATTTAGTAACGTCTGTGAGAGATTTATTTTTCTTCGGCCCTATGGAAAACAAATCCAGAGCGAACGTCATGAGAACTTAATTATTTATGCATAAGCGAATGTATTTTACTACACTACACACACAAAATACGCTCTGTATTCTGTCCATGAAAAATGTAGTTTTCTGGACTATCTTTCTTCGTATTATTACTTTTTGAACATGAGTTCCAAAGGCTGAGCTATGCATAAAGGAACGTTTGCTGTGTCTACATCCGAGTGTATTCTCTTTCATATGCAGCATAAATGCTACTTCGGAATTCCTTCTATTATGAAGGATTTCTGTAAAAACCCACGTTTTTCTGAGCGTTCTAAAAATATCTAAAATGTGTATTTGATCTGGAAAACCGTCTTTCTTTGCGAAATATCAAGGACTGACTTTATAGAAAGATCCTTTCACTTTTCACGGAATAAATTCGCCAGTATCTTAAAAAGATAACGTACTTTGATTCCCCTTTAGAAGAAAACCAAACGGCTCCTTTATTTGTCATCTCCAAGATATTTTCTTATTTTTACGTCTTCTAGACCAGTTGAATCTCAGAAGGCATCCTATCGTCCAACCGTTTCCTGGGATGTGTGGTCAATGGTTCCTGACGTTTAAGGCCCGGGATGCAGTGATGGACATCCCCGGTTGTCTCCTAAATTGCCAGCAATCCCCATCCTCCCAGGCATTTTCCCATTCAGATTCCCTTACTGCGCTCCATGATTTCAGGACGCTCTTCGTCCGCCACATTTGTCGCCTATTGCCTCCCGTGAGCAGAAAATATTTCATCACTAAAATAACCCACTTATTCCTATCCACGAGATTGAATTTTCCTTCACAGGAGGAACACAGTTATCCATAACTGTAATATACGAGAAATGCTACCATAACCTATGATGAATGCTCTTCATAAATAGGGAAAGAATTTTACAGCATTTTGTGGGAGGAAGAAATGTAATATTAATCAAATTGTGGAAAGATGATGTACCCTTAAAAGGAATGGAAATCTGTTTCTGTCGCTACAAGGGTACAAGAAACTTTTATTCTCTGTGGTAGGGAACAGCTGAACAAGAAAATAAACTTCTTTGAGATTATATTTAAGAAAACGTATGTGCGAAACTTTTTGAAATGTTTATCAACAAGGAACTGCACATTGACTATACTTAAAATACTCGTAATGTAATTATATTAGTTATCCGAATTTCTTGGCGTAGAATAGAAATAAAAGTTTCCAAGCTTTCGCACATCAACCAGAAAACTTTCTCAAGAACCTACCTTCCTTGAAAATGCCATCTGGTTGATGTTCGAAAGCTTTGAAAATTGTATTTCTATTCTACGTCAAGACATTTGGATCACTAGTGTAGTTATACTATTTTAAGTTTAAGAAGCACAATGTAGTACTAAGGCTACATTCGTATCATATAGATATTGCTCATCGTTGATATCATATCTTCATAATCGTGTCATCAGTTATATCTTTAAAGCCTCGTGGCTGTTAATTTGAGAAGATATTTTTCATTTTTAGTATCACCATTACTGGTAGTTCTCACATCATAGTTAATGTTAATCAATGATATTACATCCCTGAATCTCCATGACTGTTACGTTGATATTTTAATGTTACTAGTATACCACCTTAATAAGAAACTAAATTTCACTGAGGCTTCGTCTAAGAAACTGATATGCGCAAAAGCAAATATTTTAGAAGTTTGTTTCAGTATTGGCTACCTTCTTATTAGAGATACTGCTCGTAGATGGCATTATATCGTTGAATCTTTGTAATTGTCCCATCGAGAGGAGTTTTAATTAATAATGGTATTATATTAGCAACTTTCACGTTATACATGTTCATGAAAGTCATTGTATTGTTGAATCACCGTGATTGTGTCGAATATCTCTTTTTAGTGTGAATATTACTAGCACAAATATCCGTTATATGATCAAACTTTTTACGGGAGTATCCGGGCGTTAATACTTATACTAGAACCGGCTGAACAAAGCTGGTACTCTGCACTGTAGGTAGATATATGAAATCCTATGTGCAAAAGAACGAAAATTTCAAAAGAGGGAGTTGTCCGATCGAGACCATGATGAGTTCAACGGATGTATACGGAAGCGATGTCAAAAGTATTAGGAGTGAACAATTTCATGATGTATAAGAATGTAGAAGTAATAGTGATGAAGATGTACAGAGGGATGACAACGATATTTAACCAAGACGTGGGAAGCGTGTGAGACGTTTATGAAGTGATGATGATGAAATTTGTGGTACCACTGGGCCACAATGGAATTGAAAAGAAAGCATAAACGTTCCAAATGTAAAACCCTTTACGAATGTCCCTGGCATAAACAATAGAGGTTTGCATAGATTAGGCAAAAATGCTTCCCCTTTATGCGTTTTCCATGCAATATTGGACGAGGAATTATAGAAAATTATAATGGAAGAGACGAATCGTTCTGGAAATGAAAGATACTGATTACGTTGTCCCGTTCCGCCGGTATCCTTGGCTCCACGGGGAGTAATGGGACTCATTAGGTTTTTTTTTTTTTTGTATGCTGCGACAGTTTTCCTGCCATGAGACGCCGGTTCGGGGGGCCTCGGCCACCCCCGTGGTCCAGAAATCAGCCCGCGAGGTCTCTGCTGGCTGACGACCTAGCGCACTTTGGCTGGGTTCCCGCTCGGTCTGGCGGGATTGGCCTTTAAAATTTTGAGGGTCGACTGGGATATTGTTTACCCCTCGAACTGCTTTCTTTGTTTAGGGGAGCCATGTCCCTTTATTTATTTCAAAATTACTTACACACATTTATTTACACTATCATCATGCTTAGGATTTACAAAGATGAATAAGTATTTACAAGGTATTTACACTGGTACCATTCTTACCTGAAATCTCCTCTGCCTTTTATCTTCATTCCGAGTCGAATTCAGTGAGCATGTTCACCTGTTGCGACTCAGTTTCCCCTTATCTGGGAAAATCGTTTGCTGTTGGAGGGTTAGCATCTCTACTAGGGCTA
This sequence comes from Macrothele yani, assembly GCA_039090855.1. Lineage (NCBI taxonomy): Eukaryota > Metazoa > Arthropoda > Arachnida > Araneae > Macrothelidae > Macrothele > Macrothele yani. The sequence goes on along the minus strand of CM076995.1, from coordinate 185,026,713 downwards.
TGATCCCCCTCCTATTAACTGGAGACTGGATGAACAAATCCAGTCTCCGCGTTTTGTACGCTCCTGGGATCAGAGTGTTTCTCCATTCGGCAAAGCCACTGCATTCAAGCACGTAGTGTTCTATGCTTGGAAGTCGTGATCTACAGGGACAAGTACAGTTCCTGATCGCAAATCTGCTAAAGAATTCAGGGCAGATGCCATGGCCACCGAGTACTTGATTCAGGAACTTATTTGTTCGTGCGCGTTTAGTCGAGACCTTTGGAAACAACTGATGTGTCTTCCGTCCGGTCTCTCCCACGTCCCACCTTTCCTGTCATTCGGGTGGAAATGTAATGATGAACTGTATTAGATGTAGAAGGAAAAAGATAGATCAAGAATGGTTTGCAGTGACGTATGATGAAATGAAAGCATATTTCGCAGTAAAAAATACGGAGATACAATTGTACTGGTCCAAATGAGAAATCATACACACTCCTATATTTGAGAAAATTACGCAGTACAAAATATTTCTAACCATATCAAGATTTCTGCATTTTTCACGTAATGAGAAGTCCGATAATTCTGATAGAATAAGAAAAATCAGAAATACTGTATAGTAAGTTATCTGAATAAAAAGTTTTGTGATCTCTACACACTAGAGAACAACATGTGCATTGATGAATCACTGATGAAATTCAAAGGTCGAAAGTTGCGTCCAGTACATTCCATCCAAAAGAGCAAGATTCGGCATAACATTTTATAAAGTATGCGAATGTAATTCGGGATATTGAATATGCTTCAAGGTACTTGTATATGTCGGTCAAGATAAATCTGCACAAAGGAATATGCTTGCTTCCGAAAGCATCGTCATGGAATTGGGAGAACCTATTTTAGGAAAAGGCTACACATTATATATGGACAACTATTATTCGTCTCCACAATTATTTATGTATTTATTGGCAAACGATACACACGCTGCAAGGACTTTACGAAAACAAAAAGAATATTCCTCGTACTCTTGTATCCTGTAAACTGAAGAAAGCAGAAGTTAGAACCATGCCGAGCAATGGTTCACTGGCTCTAAAATGGTGCGATAAAAAGGAAGTATGTATGCTAAGTACGAAGCACTCTACAGCTGATATGATGGACACACACAAAAAAAGAAAAGTAACAGGTGGTGGTGAAGAAACTGTAATAAAACCAGCATGTGTAATTGAGTACCATCAAAATATAGGTGGCGTTGTTAGACACAATCAGGTGCTTGCTTGTTTTCTCATAATGTGAAAATGCATAAAAGGATATAGAATTTTTTTCTATATGATAGACATCGCTGTATTCAACAGCTATATTTTACATTCCAGAATTATGTATGACACAAAATGAAAAGGTATTAGCAACTTTCGTTTGAGTATTGCGGAAGAAATATGGATGCAAGTGCCATTGCCGGAATATAACGTTCGCAGACGTCCTCCGCAAGGTGACAGTGCTCGATCGAAAGCAAAAAAATAGGGACATTTTCCGGAACAAGTTCCACCAACTGCATCGAAGGAACAACCTGCTAAGAGATGCCACTTTTGTTTCAAACACAAAATTCGTAAAGAAACCACGTGGCAATGCAAACATTGCCACATACCTCTCCACGTTCCTGAATGTTTTGAAAAGTATCATATGCAGCAAAAATATTAGTCTAATTTACTACTTTTAATTTTTCATTCTAAACTTTAAACATATGTCAGAACAACATAGCTATCTTACATACATGCATTGCTTTTACAGCAGTACAAATAACTTCATTTTCAACCTTTGTGCATTCAGGTTGCCAGGCGAATTAAAATAGTACGTTTTGGCCCGACAAATCGATACTTAATCATAAGGGGCCGCCCCGGTGGCGCAGTGGTCTAAGGCGTTGGCCTCTGATCATTCGTCCGTAAGGGGTCCGGGTTCGAATCCCGGTCAGGCATGGATGTTGTGTTTGTCTTACGGCACTGGTTCTCTCCCTTCCCTGGAACCAGTGACCCTAAATTAGGGACGGGCGACTGCTTATAGCCCATTGAGTTGCTCACGGTGGTCGTTAAACCTCCAAAAAAAAAAAAAAAAAAAAAAAAAAAAAAAAATTAATCATAAGGCAAATGGTTAAAGAATTGAGGCAAGTGCGATTCCGTTAAATAGAGTAAAGAGCAGGAAATTCTAGTCCATCAAAAAATTTGTGCTGTTTGTCAATCTTACAAATCAAGAATGGCATGTATACAACCAGAATTATAAATTCCCCTATCTTCTCTAGGGGAGGCAAAACTTCTTTCCACTTCGCCACTTGATTTTGTGAACTCTTCAGCAGCAGAATAATAAACTTCGTAATACGGTATACAAAGCATCTGCTAGCTAAGATAATTGCTCTTTAATTCCCAAAAGTTTCGTAATTTAGAAATATGAATGAAAGTAAAAAAATCAATTGAAAAATAATTCATATGTTATTTAAGGCATATGAAAAATATGGCTTAGCGACGTTCACAATATGTAAATCGCAAACGGAGTTGCGTTTGTACTTTGTCTCTGAAATCGGCACAAACAGCCAATGAATCAGCACAGAGATGTTTTAGTTTTGTTTCAAGGTTTAAGAACCAGCGTGATCGACTCATAGGGTTTTACGGAGTCTTCCATCCCAAATTTGGAGCCTCCGGTTCTAGGGAGAGAAACAAATACACAAACTATGTCTCTCAATCCGGACCAATGATTGGAAGCCAGAGCCTCACTCCAATTGGTCACCACATAAACAAGATAAAGTGATGACTAGGTATAATGCAGACGCTTCCGGAACACCATAAAATATACGGAAAAGCAATTAATTTAGGTGAGGAATGCTGCCGAAAATCCTTCTCCGGCGATTGGGAGCAAAGCATTTCCTACGACATTCAAGGAAAATCATATACAAGGTCGTTTGTCACGTATACATAGAGAACTGTCACCACGTCAGATCACTGCCTCAAACCACTCACTGTATGGTAGTCATGTGACTCGTGACGACACACATGCCCGTTGAAAGTGATACCACTGACAGAAAAAAAGGTGATCTTAAAAACGTGATTCTACAAGAACACTCTGCCCTCCGTCAAAACTTTTCGTCGTCAACCTCAACGAAAAAGACTCACTCCGTCCATTGTAAACACTTAAACATTGTTTACCGCCTTACCGCCTCGGTGGATGAGTGGTCAGAGGCGCTGGCTTTGTCAATTGTGCGTGAAAGAGCCAGGCAGGAATCGAGATTGAGGTGAAGGTTCTGTGCTTGTCTAATCGCTCTGGCTTTTTTTTTTTTTTTTTTTTTTTTTTTGGATTGGAGATTTTAACTACCACCGTGAGCAACTCAATGGGCTATAAGCAGTCGCTCGTCCCTGATTTCGAGCCACTGGTTCCAGGAAAGGGAGAGAGCCAGTGCCGTAAGACAAACACAACATCCAGGCCTCAACGGGATTCGAACAAGGACCCTTCAACAACGAATGATCAGAAGCCAATCGCTTAGACCACTGCTCCACCGAGGCGGCGCGCTGGCCTGCCCTTGAAAGAGTGGCCCTAATTCAGGAACCAGCTACTGCCAATTAGGAACCATACCTCTACAATTTGCCCATGGTGGTCGCTAAACCTCGAAACAAAGAAATAAATAAAAGATATCTTGCATAAATCTCACGGTAGAGATGTCACGACGTTTGTCATCACCACCACAAACGTTTTGGTAACATCTACAAAATTTCTGAAAAGAGGTACCAATCTTACGAGGGTACAAGACGGAACAACAGTCGTACTTTTCCAGGTCATGTGAATTATAATGTTGCCAACAAGAAAAGATGCTGATGTGATTGTTATACACTACTATAAACGCAATAGGTCGTTATTTAACAGGAAATGGTGTTGGTGAAACAGTTTTTTTTTCCAATGTTTCCTAAGTCAAATTAGGTTAGATGAGACTAATGTCGTAAGGGAAGATATCTTGTTTTAACTGATCGGAAGGCAACGACGAGATGAAGTCACGATCGAGTCACACTATTGTCACCACCAGCTAATATCCAGAGTAACCGCCGTGTGAAGCGCAGACAGCAGCTAGACGGGCTGGGTGTGACTCAATAAGGTGCTGGAAGGTGTTCACTGGTATGTGGAGCCCAGCTGACTGCAGTGCATCTGACAGCTGATCCAGGGTGCGTGGTGTAGGATCCGTAGAGTGAACAACACGATCGAGATGGTCCCACAGATGCTCAATTGGGCTTTAGTCTGCGATATTGGGGAGACAGGGAAGTACTTTGAAGTCTTGATCGTGCTCTTCCACCCACTCTCAGGCATTTCGAGCTGTGCAATACGTCGCATTTTCGTACTGGAAGATCCCATTCGCCCCGGGGAAGATAATGAGCATGTATGTATGGGTGCACGTGGTCTTTAAGGAAGGACTTATAACGAATTCGGTCCATAGTGCCTTCCACAGGTACGAGTGGACCCAGCGAATGACACGAAAACATTCCCTAGACCATAACGCGGACCCCACTAGCTTGTGTTATTCTAGTAATGCTTGGAGAGTGTTTGTTCTCCGATATTTCTCGCCTTATACGCCAACGTCCATCCGTTCGATAAAGCATAAAACGTGACTCATCGGAGAAGGCAATCCTTTGCCAATCAGCGGTGGTCCAATTCCGATACTGCTGTGCAAATGTAAGCCTTCTCTGCCGATGCATCTTCGTTAGCATAGGTGCAGTGACCATCCGTCTGCGTCGGGGCCCCATGCGCAGCAGCGTTTGCTAAACTGTCGTTTTGTACCCACTTCTGGTAGCCCTTGTTTCATTCGGCCAGTGAGTTGCTCCACTGTAGCGTGTCGATCAGCCTTCACGCACCTTGGCAGCCAACGTCTAGCACGTGGTGCTCCGCAGTTTCCACGTCCCCTATTCGCAATGGTGCCATTTTTCCAATCACGATACACTTTAACCACAGCAGCACCCGAACAGTTCACAAACTGCGCTGTTTCAGAAATACTGCCATCCTTGTCACGAAAGCCGTTAATTATCCCTTTTTGCAAATCTGATAAATCGCTTTTTTATCCTTGACAGCAATGAGAGATATGTTTTCAGAATGCCTACAGAACATCTTATATACCCTCCAAGCCAGCTCATGACATCTGCCTTCTTTCATTGGCTACGCGCTGTTGACGTCAAAAGTAGGAGGTGGTCACAATAATGAAACTCGGCTCTGTATTTTCAAGGAGAGGATTTTCACCGCGCGAATCGGGGTGCTCTTTGAATCGCAGAATTCCGGTTCCTCGTAATATTTGCCATCATACACACACCAGCCACTGAATTAGAAACCTTTATGCAAATGTACAATATTTATGCAAATAAATGTCACTATAGACAAAATACGTGGTTACACGCATTACCATATTATCTAGGTAAGTATTTAAGACGGCTGCTGGTCAGTAATTCTCAGTAATGTTGATCACAATCGGAAAAACAAATGATATTTCGGAGCTCGACTTATCGTAGGTGCCCGTCTGGCTATAGCAACGATTTAAAAAACAAGTTAGTAAAAGCATGCAATGCATTGATTATAATACGCTTTCCAACATACCAGAAATCATTACTCATGTTATCACTCAAGTTATGAGGTTACTGGCTATGGAATAAATCTCGGTCCTGTGCCCTGACCTTTGATTCCATTTCGATGATATTCAACAGAACTGGTTCAGTATACCTCCGAAATAACATGATAAAGTTTTGTCGCAATCGAAGCATTTTTACGTAAATTATGATGCATAAGGGCTATGGAATAGATTTCGCTCCTGTGTCATAAGCTTTGACCCCATTTCACCTATTTTCAGCAGGATTCGTCCACAGTCAGGTCCCTACAGCATACTAACATTTCACCCAAATCGAAGCATTTTTACGTAAGTTATGACGCATAATGGCGATGGAAGGGATTCCGCTCCTATGTCCTGACCTTTGACCCCATTTCGCCCATTTTCAATAGAGTTTGTCTCCAAGGTGTCCCCTACCACATACTAAAATTTCATCGAAATCGAAACTTTTTTACGTTAGTTATGACGCATAAGAGCAGTGGAATGGATCTCGCTCTTATCTCCTGACCTTTGAACCCATTTCGTTCACTTTCATTAGTGTTCCTTCCTGGATAATCCCCTACCACATACTAAAATTTCATCGAAATCGAACGATGTTTACGCGAGTAATCGTGCGGATGGGCATACGCACACAACGCGTGACGTAATGAGGAAGATGGGAATCGCGACCATCTTCTCGAAAGATTGTGACGTCATAAAACTTAAATAGGATGCACACACAACGCGTGACGTAATGAGACAGACGGCGTGACCGCGCGCCAACATCTCAATCGCGAGATTGTGACGTCATAAGATTTCTAAGCATGGGTTACATTAATGGCACGACGCCATGACACTAAAAACGTGGTAATTCGGGGTGGTTATTTAACGCACTAAACGAATTTTCGTAAAGTCGAGATCAAGCTAAATCAATTTCTAGTACCATAAAACGGTAGGTTAACGACTTTCGTCAAAATCCTTAGAGCCGTTTTCAAAATAAAATTTACATACATACATACAAGAATTGCTCCTTTAATAGTATGGGATAAGGACGAAGGAATGGATCCTGATCCTATGTCATGACCTTTGACTCCATTTCGTCCATTTTCAATAGGTTTCGTGCCCAGGTGGTCCCCTGGGCACGAACCCTATTGAAAATGGATCAGTGGAAAAATAACCCATAATTCTTGTCTAAGAGGGGTTACTGTGGAGCAACGGTAATCTGTTAGGAACTAGAATGCCGTCATCTGAAAAGACTTGTACGGAGAAACGTTACTTCCTGTGTGCAGCAATTGACCGAAGCATCCACTGAATGTTGTTCCCGACCTATATCACAGCGAACTATCTCAGGGAATTGAAAATGATCTGTAAAAGCTGTCGCATGCTGCTACGGAAACCGCTGATTTCTGCGAAGAACCGGTTGTCTGTGTCACCATAACTGGGCACTGGAAAGAAAGTCATGTTGTCTTACGAATCGCAGTACTCCTTGTTCTGTACCAATGGTAGGCATAGGGTTTGGCGGGGGCCCCATGAAGCAATGAACCCAGCTTGCCTCGTAAACATAACCCAAATTTGTAGAATGGTGTCATCGAGTGTGGTACGTTCTGTTAGTATGCAATGTGTCCCATGATATTGCTGAAAGGTCATGTGCCCACGTAGGAGTATCTGAACATCGTTGCAGATCAAGTTCATCCTTTAATATTGATGTTATTTGTAGGAGATGAAAGATGTTTCATAAAGAACAATGCTACGGTCCATCGTATAAGATGTGTTCTTCCGTGATTCGGCAAGCATGACAGCTACTTCCATCATCTTCCCTGCTCCTTCATGTTTTGTGTACTTGTGTTCGGTTTTGTACTCATCGTTTTCGTCATTTTCACTCTCATCTGTTGGACGAAGGAGCAGCTACGCTGCAAACTATTATTGGCGAAGCCTGCGACACGAGAGCAGTGTTTTCGTTTTTACAAGAAATTGACTTTTTTAAACTTATCTAGATTATAACATGTTCACTATCATGTTTCATTTTTACCACATCAGCCTGTTTTTACCCTTGTGTACGTTTTTTATTGATTTTGTTTTGTTTTGATGTTCTTTGTTTGGCGCTCTTTGGCCAACCATGGCCCTTGCGCCATTAAACTCCATCAACCAACCAACCATCTTCCCTGCCCACAAATAGATCACGGATCTGAACCCCATGGAGAATGTATGGGACATGTTAGAAAAACATATCCGGGAGCCATGTCCTCTTCCATAAAATCTGAGATAGTTAAAGGACTGTGTGGTGAGCGCCTGGCATGATCTGGACGCAGATACACTCAAACACATTGTGTAGTCAGTCAAACCGTATATGTGCTGCAATTCGTGCTAAAGGCAGTCCAATCTGGTATTGAATAAAGGTATCATATTTAGTGGGCGGTTTGTCTAGTTTCAACCCTTTTCAGCTTGCCTCTCTCTCTTTCTCTTTCTTTCTTTTTCTCTCTGTTTCAGGGTTTAACAAAACACCACGAGCAACTTTCTTGACTATAAGTAGTCGCCATCCCTGATGCAATGCTGCTGGCTATAGAAAAGTCAGTGTTATTAGACAAAGGTGTTAGCTATATCTCATTGGCGACTACAACCCTGGCCATCTTAGACGAATGGTTAGAAATCTGAGTACTCGGGCAATGAGACGGATCTCTCTCTCCCTCTCCCCATTTTTTTTAATGTACTGATCTGTAAACTAACTTAACATTACGGTTGACATAGAATTTTTCTAGTTGATGGTCTAAACATTTAATAGAAGGGTCGCCTACGGATTAAATATCTGAAGAACCAGAATTTCTTATAAAAATTTTAGGGCCGTAGGCGACACTTCTCGTTTTGTTCTGATCATTTACAGCCCACGCTTTAATCATTTTAAGAACATAATAGACGCGGTGTTGGATGGTCTTTATTCATCTAGTGCAATCCATTCAGCAATTTTGAGATAACTAACATTATGTCGAAAGTATTAAGCGGACAACTGTGATGAAATGGAAGTTGCTCTCCTAAAGCTATCTGGACATCTACTGGTAAATCGAAAATAGAACAATTCTGCTTCACCACATCATTTTTATGTCTTATCTAAACGATCCGGCGGAGACACTTGAGCTAAGATATTAATAAAATCCAGATACTAACATGTTGAAACTACCAAGTAAACTACTCTCGTGAAATAAAGGTTGTTCTCCTAAAGCAATCCAGAAATCTAATGGTAAATCAAAAAGTGATCAATCTTGCTTCACCACAGCATTTTATCTAAAAGATCTGGCTGAGGCACTTGAGCTAATATGTTGGCGAAATCCATCTTTTAGTGACTTTTTTATGCATTAAGTACCAGATCTCCGTCTTATAGATTTCCAGATCTCCCTCTTATAGATTTCAAGATCTCGGTCTTATAGATTCAGAATTGAACAATCAAACACCTAAAAACGCTGTGAAAGGTTCTGTAGTCTCAGGATATCTGTAACCTTCCCAGTTTTAATGAATGAGCTTGCGGTTAATTTACAGAAGTGTATTAAACCTCAAGAATTCCTGCTATTAAGCATAGTCTTCGTCTAACTTACTTTACGTCTCCTATGGATAGTGATATATGAACTATGCATTCCAGGGTTTGGATGGAATTAAATGTTTCTGAAAAAACCCACCTTGAAAAGTTTATAGATAGAAAACAGCATCAAATGTTTTTCAGATTCTGTAACTTCAAGAAAAGTTTTGAATTAATTACGTGTTTTTTTTTAAATCTAATTAATATAAATTTTGTCAACGCAACTCATTTTCAGTTGAAATGCAATTTTTTGGGCACAACCTGATATATATTTTGACAACGTTATTCGTTTTACGGGAAAATGTTTATATTTCATACGACGGGAACCTCTTTCTGGGTAAAAAATTTCGTTTTATTTGATAATGTTTTCTCTCTAAAACACTCTGTCTAAGCTAAATAAATTAGCAAAGAACATATTATCCTATGATACACAATATACGTGATGTTAAAAGGAAAATTTAATCATGGATGAATGTAGAATCTAAGGAATTCAAGGAAACATTGTCGGCATGCTTAAAAATTCAAGAATCGGAGACAAACGTGAAAGGCTTTTAAATTGTGTTATCCTGAGAGCTAAGGTAGGTCAGGAATATTCAGGATTAAATTCCTGAAAGAAGTTATCTGGTAAGAGCCAAAAAGTTCGAGCAACTATCTAAGCGAGAAAATGTCTATTTAAATTGCAATTGAGCAGAAGAAACGGAAAAAAGTTCTGAAGTGGAAATTAGCAAATAAGAAGACTCAGACACGGGCAGGAAATAAATCTTGTTACCCCAAAGAGATATATAAAAAAGTTGGAATAAAGCAGATTGTGAAAGTAATGAATGAAATTGCTGAAGACAGGAATGAATGCGCGAAGAAACTTAACGAAAGAAGTACATGTTAGATGGAAAACTTATAAAGAGCCTTTAAAATGGATGCGGATAGGAAAGTGGGAAGACAGATATAACAATCGACTGATCGTCACTTCGTGTTAATAAATATAAAGTGGTCTACGCTGTCAGTTTATGCGCTAAATGAAACTAGAGCGCATATTTTCATTAGGCTAAGCAGTCTAGATTAAGCTCAACCGGCAAATTTATGGGAAATAAAAACTACCGTACTTTTGGACGTATAGGACGATACCTTTTCTTCAGAAATCCGGGCCTCGACTTATATGCCACATCGACTTATCTATTGATAGAGAATTGAAATTTCTAAGTGAGAAAAAATATACTATTCGGTTGGGAACTGAGCACCCGAAACCCCAATATTACGTTTGTGAGAAACTATTCGAAAGCGTGCAAAATGTAATATTCAATTCATTAAGAACTTGTTTAAAAGCGACTGAAATTGATATTTCCATTCACAGAAACATAATTAAAATCATCGTGTGGCCATTCATCCGAGATGTATTCAGGTTCGAATCACGGTGAGGAACGTATATTTATTTGTCTTACAGCATTGACTGCCTCCCTTCCCTGGAACCAGTAGCTCTAAATTAGAGACAAGCGACTGCTTAAAGCCCATCAAGGTGCTCACGGTGGTCCTTAAACTGCCCTGTGCGCCCCCCCTAAATCGCTGTGATTGTTATTTGGAGTGCCACTTGTATATTAATTGCATCCCGCTTGTGATGCCTCCAAGGGGCCACGGATAGTCTAGTGGTCATCGTTCGTGATTGCCACGGAGAAACCTCAGGTTCGATCCCAGGAAGGTACGGACGCTCGAACCACTAAATATCTTCCGTGCGTCGGATGGACACGTTAAGCCGTCGGACCCCAGGTACTGGCCCCCGGTAATAAATAAGGGCGTCTTTACATTCCCTTTTCTACTTCGCTTCCGTGTCATTTTCCTATCGGGCACTATAGCCCAAATCTCCTAGCTTCCTGTTTCTAAGCGTTGTTTAAAATCTGGGGTCAGACACTCCCTACCTAAAATCCTCTACATGTAATCTAATGCCTCGAAGACCCAGGATGTGGCATTCACGCCCTGTGTTTGGAATGCCTCCTGAACTGCAGTGGATGCAGCCACGTAGTTGATTGGCTGGTGACAATTATGTTGACAGCCGGCGGTGCATGCTTTTTAAGAGCAGCAATGACAAGTGGCTAACGAAGGCAGTCCTTTATCGCTGTGTCAATCTCTGAAATGTAATTTCGAAGTGAGGGTATTAAAATCGATGATTGCTTTCATTTATTGTGCCTATCTTAATGGATTTCCTGTTTCAGTTTAAAATCGAAAGCCCATTTTTTGGCTTCAAATTTTAATTGGACTCTGTGAGAAAGCACCAAATAATAATTCACGCTGCACACATCACTCTGATTTGAATTGCAATACTTATTTTTCACCTTTGCTCTGATAATTTTCCTACTCAGCCTAACGGAAGCAACACGTTATGGTCAGTTCGTAAAAAAAAAAAAAAAAAAAAAAAAAAAAAAAAAAAAAAAACGGTGCTTACGAAAATCAATTTTTTTGCTTAAAATAAAAATGAGGGAGTTACCTCCCTTTCTCTTCTGATATTTACTGAATCAATAAAAATATAGTTACGGAATTTCGGAACACAAACTGCTTTTGTTCTCCGCCTAATACTTAGGATCGACTTATCTATGAATGAAGATAAGAAAATACAGAAATTCAACTAATTCGACTTATATTCGAAATGGATTTATAAGCCGCGAAATAGGGTACTTTAAATTAACGGAAAAATAAAAATTGGATTGCATGATCATGGTGTCCTCTAAAGTTTTGAAATCTTTCCACTATGACGTATTATGTGCGTTCTAATGCTTTCAATATGAGAAATGTTTCCCATTTTAATAACAATCCAACGTTTCCGCAGCTGTGGCTTTACGACGATACTTCAAAAGTTGTCCATGAGGGTTTGCGACATTCCAGGTTCATGGCGGTTTCTAAAAATAAAAATCTTAGTTTATACATACCGTGAATTTAAGAAACGAATGACTTCTTTCTTATGATAGGAGACTACTTGAACGTGTATTACGATGAATTACGTGAGTGTTTACGTTCGTGTAGTAACCCAGCTTTTTCCAACAATATAAACAAGAAATATGACATCGAATTTTCGGTTGAAATGAGCACGTCCTTTGAATTCCTTCTGAGGCAAATTTACTCAAAATCAATGCAACCGGTTAGAAAAAATTCAACCGAATTTCTACAATCGATAAAAAAATCGAGAAATAGAAACAGCTAGTTTCTTCCACCAGCGAGTGAAAAGTATGTTACGAAAATTAGCAAATGGCGCACAAAAAGCTTCTCATAGCAGAATGAAGGTATAGGAGACAAAGTGATTTTCAAATCGAAAATCATTCGTCCAAAAGGGGTCCGGGTTCGTATCCCAGTAAGGCATGGATGTTGTGTTTGTTTTACGGCACTGGTTCTCTCCCTTCCATGGAACCAGTGACCCTAAATTAGAGACGGGCGACTGCTTATAGCCCATTGAGTTGCTCACGTTGGTCGTTAAACCTCCAATCCAATAAAAAAAGAAAAAAAGGAAAAGTTAAAAGAAAATATATAGAAGGAAACATGATATAAATCCAAACAAAGGTCTTCGCTCTTTCCACGTTCATAAGTGAGTCACGGAAAAATTCTCATTGGCCGCCACCGAGAGTCGAACCCAGGGTCTTCCAGTTACACGCCAGATATGCTTCCGCTACACCACTGCGGCCTCGAATTCCTCCAGACTCACACACGCTAACTGCGAAGCCAAGTTGGCAGGTTGCTCCTTAGAGCCCCGCACAATGCTGGGAATTCACCAAAAATGGTAAGCAGCAACTGAAGAAATAATTAGAAGGCGAATGAATAATTAACAGAGACACCCAACGTGGACCAGGAAATTTAAACAAAGGTCTTCGCTTTTTCCACGTTCATAAATGAGTCACGGAAAAATTCTCATTGGCCGTCACCGGGAGTCGAACCCAGGGTCTTCCAGTTACTGAACGGGAAAGAGCGAAGGCCTTTGTTTGAATGTCCTGGCCCACGTTGGGTGTCTGTGTTAATTATTCATTCGCCTTCTAACTATTTCTTCAGTTGCTGCTTACCATCTTTGGTGAATTCCCAGCATTGTGCGGGGCTCCAATAAGCAACCTGCCAACTCGGCTTGGCAGTTAGCGTGTGTGAGTCTGAAGGAATTCGAGGCCACTGTGGTGTAGCGGAAACATATCCGGCGCGTAACTGGAAGAGCATGGGATCATCTCTGGCGGAAAAGCTATGCAATATTTTAAAAATAAATTATTCTGAAACTGTTTTCCGAGGTGAGCTGTATCGGTACACGAGACACTCACCTTGGAAAACAGTTTCAAATTAGAAATTATATGCAAAACATTTTCCATGGAGAACTGTTTCCGATGCAGGAAGAATTTTTCAGATTTGAGATTTAAAAGCAGAGATGTCAGGAAGAAAATTTACCTTTACGCCCGAGGCGGAAAATCTATTCATTACCTGAAAAAGAAAGTGTGTTCAATATAGTTTCCGTTACAAATGGCAACGAATGGAAAAAATAATTATTTCAATCGGATGTTTAGAAGGAAATATAGGCAATGAAATTAATTTTGAATTCGATATCATCTGCAATTACGCTCTCCAGCGGCGAAGTTTTGCATTAAAAAAACCACGTAGGCTAGGATCATCATTCGCACATTTCAAGCTCTCTAATGCAAAAAAAAAAGAAAAATAAATAAATCGGATAATTAGTTGCAAAGATATGGTGCCCACAAAAAGACGGAGAAACCGATATCATAAGCACGATCTTTTTTTACAAAAGACGTTTTAAAAATGGCGCTCCTTAATTTTAGGAGCATGGGAATTACTTACTCTTTCGTAAAGAAGTTTGTTATTGTTTCCCAGGGACTTTGCATATCTAAATTTCGTTGGCATTCAGAAAAGAAAAGTATGACGGTTTACGCAAGGGCAGAAATTTTTGAAAAATTTGAAATATTAAACACTCCAGATGAGCGATGCGATGAGTTTGCGAAACGGAATAACGGCAACAATTCGTGCAGTGTAAAAATGTTCCTGGAATACACCAGCCATTTTCTGTGATTCCTTTTGTGAATTAACGAAACATATTCTTGATTCATCCTTTTCCGTGAAGTGACAGGAAAGTACACTAAATTCCAGATTTTTCGTGAGTTTTCGTAAAATTCTGAATTTTCAGAAACCTTTTTGCAATTATTTGCATATACACTGTCGAGTCACATTAATGTGACCACCAGCTATAATCCAGAGTAACAGCCGTGTGCAGCGCGAACAGCAGTTAGACGAGCTGGGAGTGGCTCAATAAGGTGCTGGAAGGTGTTCACAGGTATGTGGCGTCATGCTGACTGCAGTGCATCTGACAGCTGCTGGAGGGTGCGTGGTGGAGGATCCATAGAGCGAACAACACGATCGAGGCGGCCTCACAGATGCTCAATTGGGTTCAAGTCTGGGAAATTAGGGGGCCAGGGAAGTACTTTGAAATCTTCATCTTGCTCTTCCAGCCACTCTTGGACATTTTTAGCTGTGTGACACGTCGCATATTCTTGCTGGAAGATCCCAACCTCCCCAGGAATGACAATCAGCATGTATGGGTGTACGTGGTCTACAAGGACAGATTCATAAAGAATTCGGTCCATAGTACCTTCCACAGGTATCAGTGGACCCAGAGAAGGCCACGAAAGCACTCCCCAGGCCATAACGCTGGCACCACCAGCTTGTGTTCATCCAGCACTGGTTGAAGAGTGTTTGTTCGTCGGTGTTTCTCGACTTATACACCAACGTCGATCCGTTCGACGAAACAGAAAACGTGGCTCATCGGAGAAGGCAATCCTTTGCCAATCAGCGGAAGTCCAATTCCGATACTGCCGTGCAAATGTAAGCCTTTTCTGCAGATGTACCTTCGTTAGCATAGGTGCAGTGACCATCCGTCTCCATCGGAGCCCCATACGTAGCATGTTTCGATGAACTGTCGTGTTAAACACACTTCCGGTAGCTCCCTAGTTCATTCGGCCAGTGAGCTGCTCCACTGTAGCGTGTCGATCGACCCTTACGCACCTTCGAAGCCGACGTTCACCTCTCACATAAATGGGAGTGTGGTGCTCGGCAGTTTCCACTTTACTTATTCGCAGTGGTGCCATTTCTGCAATCAGGATGCACTTTAACAACGGCAGCACGCTAACAGTTCACAAACTGCGCTGTTTCAGAAATACTTCCACCATTGGCCCGAAAGCCGATAGTCATCCCTTTTTACAAATCTGATAAATCGTTCCTTTTATCCATAACAGTAGCGATAAATGTGTTTTCAGGATGCCTACAGCACATCTTATATACCCTCCAAGCCAGCTTACGCCACGTGACTTCATTCATTGGCTACGCCCTGTTGACGTCAAAAGTAGGTCGTGGCCACAATAATGTGACTCGACTCTGTATTAACGGGGAATTACCTTTTATTAAGAGACGGTAATGGAGAACTTTGAATATTTACATTTTTTTTCGCAATTACTATTACATATTAATGGAAAAATTGCGTTCTCATTTTTTCCGTATCCATACGGTTGAAAATTTCCAAAAAACGCGATCCGCAGGCATGTTTGAGGTTTGAATAACTATTAAATTTCGGTCTTCGTCGAAGGATCTGATTTTGAAGTTCGGTAGTGAAATCGGTTATTGTGGATAGAGCATTTCGTATGATATTTTTGTATTATTGTGGGAATAGATATTCCTCCTCTCTCCCCATTTGGTGCACCAGATATAGTACGAGTATATTGTGCTACCGTAAGAAACCTAGTACTTAAATTATTGTTCAGGCAATTGTAGGATATGTATGTATCGGTCTATGGATCCCTTAACGCTAAACCTATTACAGCTATCAAGAGTAAATTTACATTTCGGGGTTTTATGAAATAGTACTATAAAGCAATACATTTTACCTTTCCTTAAACGTAATTGAAAGTCAACGCCAGTTTAAGAAGTTCTTGAAATTCAAAGCATTATGTTGCAAAGAAAAAAAAAGCACTTTAAAATTACCTTTTTTTAAAATTACAAAGAAAAAAAAAACAAATGCAATTTGTGATAAGACATCCTATAGCAAAAATTATATCATTAGTAACCTATTCAGAAAAAAAGCTGCTACAGAAAATAAAATGACTAATCCGCATTAATAGCGAAAACCATACATCGTTGCGCGATTTGGAACATCTTCATTTGTAGCTTATGCCCTACAATGTGTCGTTCTAGGTCAAGCGGTAGCGTTCGCGCTATGCTGTGATGAAGACGTACCAGATTAGCAGCACCACCAGAGGCAAAGGGAAAGTGTTTGCACGCCTGGAAATAATCTTTGTGTGTGTGTTGGGGGAGGATGGGGGGAGTAAAAGGCTAGAAAAAATCAGAATCGAAGTTTTTGCGAAATTTCTGATAACAACGGAAAATCCGGAAATTGACTTTTCTGAAATAAACTGAATTACTGACAGCAGAAAATCTGTCGAATACTGAAACGGAAATTTCGTTAGAAGACGGAGGCCTACTACCGGCAAACTGTTTCAAGTTGGATGGAGCAGTACTGAGCCCACTACTAGAAGACTTTATCTTTCTAAATTGTATTAAGAAACACCGAGTGTAGATCCGGTACGCTAACGATATATCCATCATATGGAAACATGGAGCAGACAAATTAGGTGTTTCATGCACAAGATAAACAACCTACACAATACGATAAAGTTCACCATGGAGCTTGAAGTGAATGATCTTGACGTCGCGATCAAAAGATATTAAACATCTAGCTTCGATTTTTACGTTTATTATAAACCAAACGATGTACCGAACCTTGTCCCTTCTGATTCACACTGCCCAAAAGAGTACGAACTCTCTGTGTTTAGAGCATGGTTTTATAGCGGGTACGTATATCGTGTACAAACCCGACTACCTAAATAATAAGGAAATTGAGAATATTTATAGTACAGGTATAAAAGCTGAATAAAAAACAGATGACCTGGACAGAATACACAGGAATGTTAGAAATGGTATAATGTCTGCGATAACAAAATCAACTAGTACGACAATGATATACGTAGGGTTCATCACATACATCCAAGGCTTAATATGCACTGGCGGAAAGTGAAAAAAGAACACCAAGAAGGAATTGGCGGACGATCATGTAATTTATATATGTTAATGGGGTCGAGATTACGTAGGTGTGGTGTTAATTTCGAGACCAACCGGTGAGCACTTACCCCCAGCATGGCATAATACGCAAATTATCGTCGGTGGTATTTAAGGAGTACGGCGAAGTGAATGTAATCAGTCGTCGGCGTACGGACACGTGCAAAGACCCTGAAGAAGCTGCATTGCCAGGACATGAAAGACGTGTACGATTTCAGCAGTTATCGAACTTTGAGCGAGGTCGTCTAGTCGGACTCCGCGAAGCCGGGTGGTCGTATCGTCGTATTGTGGAGCGAATTGGACGGGAAGTATCGGTGGTAGTACGATGGTGGCTTAAATGGTCCGAGGAACATTCCCACACGAGAAGACGTGGAACCGGGAGCCACAGACGAACTGATGAGCCCACCAATCGACGCATAAGAAGAGCGGCGTTGTCAAGCAGAACATCCACTGCGACGCAAATACGAGCTGCCGTTGCACCTGAGGTGACTGTGCGAACAATCCGCAACCGTCTACTGGATGCAGGACTACGTGCACGTATGCCTCCGGCATGTGTACCTCTGACTCCAACACACCGTCAGGAACGGCTGCAGTGGTGTCGCCAACGTCTGCACTGGAGAACGCAATGGCGATCTGTCGTGTTCAGCGATGAAAGCAGATTCTACTTGGGAGCCTCCGATGGCCGTATGGGTGTTCACAGACGCCCAGGGGGCGTCTCCACCCTTTTGCATCCGTTAGCGAAACACAGGGCCTACACCTGGTCTCCTGGTGTGGGGAGCGATCAGCTATCACTCCCGTAGACAACTAGTGTTTGCCCCGGGTACGTTAAACAGCCCCTTCTACATCAAAAACATAATTCAGTCCGTTGTTGTAACATTTGTAAGGTCGGTTCATCGTAGTGTTTTACAGCAAGATAACGCACGCCCACACGCGGCACGTGCAACGCAACATGCTCTTCAGGGTGTGAGACAACTTCCATGGCCTGCACGTTCACCGGATTTGTCCCCATTGAGCACATGTGGGATTTTATGGGACAACGACTTATCCGGTCTCCACGGCCAGCCACGACCATCCCCGATTTACGCGTCCAGGTTGAGGATTCTTGGAACTCAATACCCCAAACTTACATCCAACATCTGTACGACAGACTCCATGCCAGAATTGCACAGTGTGACGCAGTTCATGGCGGTTCAACCTCGTACTAACCATGTTACATGGAAATGTTATTTTTCAGTTTACCAGCAAATACAGCTGTATTTTGCCATAATGTTTTGATCACGTTATCCTCTGTATTTCGTTATTATGCTGTATAAATTTCGTTGGTATCAGACGTCCCTTTCTTGGTGTTCTATTTTCCCTTTTCGCCAGTGTATTTGTTGAAAAATTTATTACGTAAATACAGCATCACAGTAGCAATGAAATAACCAACCCCGTTATTACATACGAGTATAATATCAAGCTGCAAGAAGAGACAATGTCAGAAAGCAAATGATCGTGGGTACACGATACCGTTAGTTTACCCCGACAACACAGAAAAGGTATGTATCGGTATGACAAAGCGATCCTTAAACACTAGATGTGAAGAACACATGCAAAGTCTCAGCCAGGACATGTAGGATACAGCGCATGCCAGAGAAGTCATGCATTGCTCGCCCGCCTCTATGAGGAATAGAACTAATTAATAGCCCGTGCCATGCCCGGGTTCAAAAGGTGTGATTGAAATTTTTATATCATGAATCGTAACATATATATGTATAACTATAATAAACGGTTGAATTATGGGTAGTCTATAAGATAGGTCGCAATCAAGAACATTTTCGTAATATTCCCATGACATAAGCCTATTATGTAGGTTAATAGATTTTTACCCGTCATATGACGGCTAGAGTACGTTAAAAATCGCATAATGTAAAAATTTAGGTAATAAAATGATGTTAATTAAAGATCATGATATACAGTACAATGTTTTGTGTTATCGTCATTTGATTGAATGAACAATCAGCAGAAACGTTTCTTGACATACAGAACTGGCAGAGAAAGTTTAGTGGGCCACAACTATGTTAAACCACTTGAATTTCATTAAATTGAACTGCCTCTTCTTGAATAACTTGACCAAACTATGCTTATTCAATTGCCTCCCGCTGGAGATGAGTTGCTTGTGAGTGAGCATTTCCAGTACGTCGAGCCTGAAGTTCTTCTGGAGTTTCTTGCTGCCGGCGTTTAGCACGCGCAAGAGCATCAGTAATATGTCTGGCTTGTGTTTCTTCAGAAGTTTCATTTCGTCTGTGATTAGTCCTACGTTCGCCCAACTTAGTATTAGAAGATTTTTTTATTGGAGGTTTTACGACCACCGTGAACACAACAATTGGTTATAAGCAGTCGCCCGTCCTTGATTTAGGGCCACTGGTTCCAGGGAGGGAAGAGAGCCAGGGCCGTCAGACAAACGCAACATCCATGCCTCACCGAGATTCGAACCCTGGCCTCTTTCGGACGAATGCTCAGAAACCATCGCTTAGACCACTTCGCCACCTCGGCGGCGTGTTAGAAGATTGGTTTGCACGCCATTTCCATTCTCTATTTAAGCTAAGTTTTCTTTCAGCTTTATCTTCCATCTTGTACGACAAAAAAAAAGTTCCACGGAACCATTATTTTCTCAATTCCATCACAGTGAATCAAAACTACGTCTGCAGATACTTTCTTACAATTTTACTTGTTCCCTTTTATGAAGTAAAATAACGCTGATTCGGATTTTTGAAATTACTCTGCAATGAGAAGAACATGAAATGAAACGCGACATAAAACGTACGTAACAGAACAAACGTCGCAGACAGTTGTTCGAGCACTTGCGTGTTACCATAGATGAAGTCCTTTGTCTTGCTAACTTTATTTTCCGGTATTTCCCCTTGATTTTACGTGTCGTGCAATGGCGGTGAGATTAGTTCCGATTTCGACCACCGGATAAAAGCAGATGGCGCTGCGTGTACTGAATGAGGTCAGAGCGTTAGGGACAGACGTATCCTAGTATATAGGTTTTATTGCCCTTTTCACGAACTTTAAAGAGACTGCCACCAGGGAAATAGTCAATATCCCCTCCAGCAAACTAGCATATAATGATATGATTTCTATGGAACTACTAATGGTTTGCATACGTTATTAAAGGCTAGAAATACATCACAGCACACCGTATAATTGCGTGATAAAAATACATGTATTACTGCTCGTGATGTCACGCATTGTTTTCCAAAAGATCACCTTTGTTTCTTACGTGGTGTAATTCCCTGCATTGTATGTTTATCTATCGCATTGAAAAAGCTTCCCAGTGAAAGCTTGGCGAATCTACATATATATACATACTAGCTGAATTCTCGTTCTTCGAACGTGATAATATTAAAATACAGTTGAAATACAGATGATATATATGATATACAGTTAAATTGGCCATACACTGCATATTTCTTCGCTCTTTTTGGGAAACACATGTCTGTCTAACTTATTTTGGCAGACGACACATCAGCAATTTTGTTCATAACTGTAAATTGAAATATTCAAGCCTACACGAAACAAATCAAAATACGTCGTTACTCTTCACTTTCCTTGTTAAAATATTAATAGAAAACAGAACAAAATACGCTGTTACTTTCACCATAAATGTAAAAAGAACTTTGCTTATAACAATTTCGTAAACAATTTCGTTCGAAACTGTACATTTAAAAGCTAGCAAGTCGGATGTATTTTTGGAAGCGTGGGTAAAATTGTGTTGCCATCACTACTATCTCAAGGGGAAAACTTTTTTTTTTTTTTGGAAATTTCAATTACTGTGAAAATGTACCCGCGTATTTATGTCTATAGCAGTAACCTTACCACTTATATGACGTCACCGTTGCCTCGGTGAAAACGAAGGTTGGTAACTTGTTTTTGACTCAAAAAACCTTGACATTTGGTATGTCAAATGATAATGTAAATGTTTAAATGCAAAGGGTATTATGATACAGCACTTTTTAAGTTTTTGTTTTAAAATACACTGGCGGAAAGTGAAAAAAAGAACACCAAGAAGGAGACGTCTGATACCAACGAAATTTATACAGCATAATAACGGAATACAGATTATAACGTGATCAAAACATTATGGCAAAATACAGCTGTATTTGCTGGTAAACTGAAAAAAAAACATTTCCATGTAACATGGTTAGTACGAGGTTGAACCGCCATGATCTGCGTCACACTGTGCAATTCTGGCATGGAGTCTGTCGTACAGATGTTGGATGTAAGTTTGGGGTATTGAGTTCCAAGCATCCTCAACCTGGACGCGTAAATCGGGGATGGTCGTGGCTGGCCGTGGAGACCGTATAAGTCGTTGTTCCATAAAATACCACACGTGCTCAATGGGGGCTAAATCCGGTGAACGTGCGGGACATGGAAGCTGTCTCACAGCCTGAAGTGCATGTTGCGTTGCACGTGCCGTGTGAGGGCGTGCGTTATCTTGCTGGAAAACACCATGATGGACCGACCTTACAAATGGCACAACAACGGGCTGAATGATGATGTTGATGTAGGAGGTGCTGTTTAACGTACACGGTACAAACACTAGTTGTATACGGGAGCGATAGCTGATCGCTACCCACACCAGGAGACCAGGTGTCGGCACTGTGTGTTGCTGGAGGATGCACAAAGGGTGGAGACTCTCCCCTGTGCGTCTGCAAACACGCATACGGCCATCGGAGGCTCCCAAGCAGAATCTGCTTTCATCGCTCGCTGAACACGACAGATCGCTATTGCGTTCTCCAGTGCAGACGTTGGCGACACCACTGCAACTGTTCCTGACGGTGGGCTGGAGTCAGAGGTACACATGCCAGAGGCACACGAGTACGTAGTTCTTCATCCAGTAAACGGTTGCGGATTGTTCGCACTGTCACGTCAGGTGCAAAGGCAGCTCGGATTTGCGTCTCATTGGATGTTCCGCTTGACAACGCCGCTCTTCTTATGCGTCGATTGGTATGCTCATCAGTCCGTCTGTTACTCCCGGTTCTACGTCTTCTTGTGTGGGAATGTTCCTCGGACCATCTACGCCACCATCGTACCACCACCGATACTTCCCGCCCAATTCGCTCCGCAATACGACGATACGACCACCCGGCCTCGCGGAGTCCGACAAGACGACCTCGCTCAAAGTCCGATAACTGCTGAAATCGTGCAAGTCTTCCATGCTCAGGTATTGCAGCTTCTTCAAGGTCTTCGCACGTGTCCGTACGCCGACGACTGATTACATTCACTTCGCCGTACTCCTTAAATACCACCGACGATAATTTGCATATTATGCCGTGCTGTGGCGTAAGCGCTCACCGGTTCGTCCAAAAATTAACATCACACCTACGTAAACTCGACCCTATTAACATATGTAAATTTTATGATCGTCAGCCAATTCCTTCTTGGTGTACTTTTTTCACTTTCCGCCAGTGTAAATTCAGAACAAATAAAGTTAGAACAAAATATATACTGAGCAGGCTAACTCAAGTCATTCAAAACTTAGGACTGGGCTTTACTTGTTGGGCAACAATGGCCCCATCATTGCAAAACGTCCAAGCGTTATCAGCGCTGGGTTATTTAAAAAACACATTTCGAGCCATTTAAATTTATCGCAGGAAAAAAACCCCTTCTTTAGTGCGCCTCTATGTTGTAAAAGGAACATTCCTGCCAAATATGAAAGTTCTAAGTTCAGTAGTTTCTGAGACACAGTGATGAGTCAGTGAGGGCTTTGAGTTTTATATGTACATATATTTCACTAGTAGAAACGGATTTTACTGCACAATGAGCGATTTTCGATTTCACTACACGTTAGTTTCAGACATTTTCCGTGAATTAATACTACTTTTTTACGGTTTAAACACAGCAGGCAGAGCTAATAAGACAAATTAATATCTCTTCTTGTTATCAGACTTTTTATTGTCTGCACTGGCTTGTATCTTGTTATGTTTCGTGAAGAAAAACTTTGAGGTGCATATAGAATGACTTTTCCCCTCGTGCGCATGCCTGGCTGTACGCACGGCATATCGGAACCTGTTAGAATTAGGTTGGAAAGAAAGTAATGTGTGCAACGCAACAAAAAAGCGCTAGTTACCGAATAAATAACTATAAATCAGTCCAAATTGTAGTCTTCATTTTCTGCCACGACTTCCCCATCGTCTGGGCAGCTGTTGGACACATTCCATGTAGAATTACGGCGGTTTGGATGCATAAAACTTAGTAAGTGCCCTTCCACATCATTCCGGTTGTTGTGCCGCTGTCCATCTACTAAATGCTGAAAGGACCATAACAGATGATAGCTTGGGGCATTGACCGTGAAATAGGCTGGCTACGACAGCAGCTCCGAGCCCGCTTTCCTAATATTGTGACAGATGAAACGTGCTTTGTGAGCTCTCGCACAATCCTGCAGTAGGAAAATGGTCTTTGCAGTTCTGTAGTGGTGGTCGTTTCGACGTGAGCTATGCGCGCAGATCGTCGAGGTGACGGCAATACACATCAGCGGTGATAGTGGTGTTGTCCGGCAGCAGCTCAAAAACACAACACCCCGCATATCCCACCAAACAAACAGCAGGACCTTACGTGGGTGTA
Organism: Macrothele yani; assembly: GCA_039090855.1. Taxonomy (NCBI): domain Eukaryota; kingdom Metazoa; phylum Arthropoda; class Arachnida; order Araneae; family Macrothelidae; genus Macrothele; species Macrothele yani. The sequence continues at coordinate 185,002,852 of CM076995.1, read as the reverse complement.
ACTCTGCTTTAAAGGTCGGTATGGGTTTCTGTTTTGGGTACATCTAGTGCTTGCGGGAGCTGACATTGCTGTACAGGACTCATTTCTCGTCACTCATCACAATGCTCTCTAAAAGCGTTTCAACTTTGATCACGTGCAAGCAGGGAAACGAATGCACTCATGCGATTCGCTTTCTGTTCAACTGTAAGTTGATGGGTGTACCAAAACTCTCCTTTTGCGCACCTTCCCAAGTTGACGCAATTGCATGATAATATTCGTGTGAAAAGTAGGGCTCTGACCATTCGCTTATTTGTGTATTTGAACAGTATTAGATTATTTGGTACTTGCAAATAAATTCGGAAAATCGATTATTCCATTACTCGAATATCCGACGTTAGTTATTTGACAATTTAGTTATTAGAATAGCACAATATACTCTGTTAAACATTTACTTACCAACGTATATCGTAATACGCAAAAGTGAAACACCAGAAATCTCAGTTAGACCCATATGTTACAGAGGAAAGTGTTGACAATCACGTTGTTTACCGGAAAGCGTGTTGACTTCGGGTCTAAGTGGGAATGCAGAGAGGGAGCTAGTTCCCTGCGTAAGTAGCTTGTAGTGACAAGCATTCGTGGTCAGACCAGTTCGCTGACCAAAAACAGTGCGATAAACGTATTAGATTTGCATCTACAAGACAACGAGCAGAGAACTGCTATTGGTCAGTGAACCGGTTTGACCACGAATTCTTGCCGCTGTAAGCTACTTAAGCAGGAAACTAGCTCCCTGTCGGAACCCGGCCAGGGTCGACGGAAAGTGAAGTTCGTTGATCGGGCCCGAATTTTCGAATCGTGGTGCACCCTCTAATTTCCCGCTTCCCGGAACAAACAGAAGAAAAACAATGCCTAAGGAGCTTTTTTGGGAATTAGGACCACCCAACCACTTACCTTGAGTAACTTTCTAAGGTCCATCACAACAATTGCACATATGCCAAATAAAAAAAAATAATAAAAATAAAAACTTGGTTGAAATTGTTGAAATTATTGACTGTGCCCTGGCGGTTCTGCAGCCACCGAACGCGGCCTAAACTAGGGTAGATGAAGCACTATGCATTGAGTAAGCAATGAGTCGTTGAAAGTTGAAGAGTATTGCATGGCGTTTTTACCAACGCTCTGCCTATGGCTTAGAAGCCACTTGCAATACATGTGATGCCATTTTAAGGTGCAAGAGAACCACTTCTGCCTTGTGGAATCACCTGCGATTCTTACATAGGGAGCAAGAAGGAGTACAATTCGCGCTTCGCCAGGCTTTGCAGAAAAACAAGCGAAACTATGATGTAGACATGGCGACAAAAAGTGTGGATGAGCCTAGCAGTATAGATTCGTAGGGACCATCTAGTATCCCATCGGTAAGGGTGGCGTCCTCCTTGACGTCTGCAACCAGCAACCGTTCATCCAGAACTGCTAAAGCATTTCAAACAAGATCATGCGGCAACGATTGTACCGAAATGATTCACCAAGCTGTGGCACAAATGATCACACAAAATCAACTTTCTATTGATTTTGTTGAGTTCGATGGTTTCCGTAACTTTATGGAAGTAATTGAGCCATAATACGAGGTTCCCTATTCCAAAACTCTATCTAATGGCATAGATCTAGTATATGAAAGATAAGCGATGCTATTTGCAAGAAAATATTCTGAATTACGTCTGCATTATGCTAGATATGGATACTTGGAGTTGTTTGGCTGTGGACCCATACGGCGCGATAAATGCACACTGCTTGGACAATAACTGGGAGAGACAAACTTTCACACTGTCAACCGAGGAGATTGGCGAGAGACACACTGCTGTGAACTTGCAAGGGCATGTATAAACAGCTGTTGGTGAATGGGGCATTAATAATAGATTATCTCGGATTGTTACAGACAATGCCAGCAATATAACAAGATTAGCAAATGCTCTGGAGCAAGAAGGTGGTGTACGCTGCGCTGCCCATACTATGCAGCTCAGTATGCAGAAAGCAGCTCTGAAGCTAGAGGTTGTAAAATATATAATTACTAAAGCATCAGCAATAGGGGCACACTTCATGCACTCAACTGTGGCAACTGCAGCATTGAAACATAAGCAACGGCAGCTGGATCTTCCCTAGGTAAAACTTATTCAGCGGTGTGCAACCCGTTGGAATTCGGATTTCTACATGTGTGTAAGCTTGGTTAGGAACAAAACTGCGGGGAATGTCGTAGTGGACGATGGCGCAGTAACTAAAGTCAATGTAACACAACGACTGGAGCTTACAGATGTACAGTGGACAACATTAGACGGACTTATCACAGTTCTTAAATCTCTACATGTAGCAACAAGTCAATTCTGCGAAGGATGTCTATCAGTGGTCAGGCCTGTAGTTCGAAGTTTGCTTAACTTTCACCTTTCTACTAAGGTAGATGATAATCCCCTCCTTTTAGGTCTTTTTCCCCCCAAGATTTACGTGGACGTTTCCTGATGGACTGGACCGATGGCGAAGACAAACCTGGCAAGTGCTCTAGACCCCAAATACAAAGATTTGCAATATGAAGACAAAAGACAGGTATGCTATGTGGCACTACATCACTTCCAAACTTGAAGAGCTCAATCGAAATACTTCATAAAAAGGGTCTTCACAAGAGAGACATCGAACTGCTTTGGATTTTCTCTTTCGGCAAGAGTCCGTAGCGATGAAACCTGTGCAACAACAGCTCCAGTGTTACAGAAGTGACGCTACCTTAGAACACAATGCGAACCCACTGAAATGGTGGAAGGCCCATCGTGAGACGATCCCTGCAGTTACTAAACAGGCCATGCGATACCTTACTATCCCCACAACGTCGGCATCCGCTGAGAGGGTCTTTTCAACGTCTGACACTGTAGTTTCAGCCAAACGTAAATGCTTAAAACCAAAAAATGTAAAGAAAAATAGTCTTTCTTTTTCAGGACAGCGGCGCCAAATGAGATTCCGGATGTAGTTTACTTTCATTTTCTCCGATGTTTAAGTTCTACGACTAGCATGACTGGTATGATTACATTTGTTTGTTTACTATTTGTAAGTATTGGATTTAATCCTGTATTGTTTGTATGTAATAGATCAACTGCTGGCAATGTGGTTTCAGCCAAACGTAATGTTTTCCAAACAGGACATCGTAAACCACTATTCTTTCTTTTTCAGTAACTCTATGCTAAATGAGGCTGACGAAGCCGTTTATATTATATTTGTTCTTACGCTGAGGCCTCAAAGTGGCACAGTGGTTAAGATTACATTTCGTTTAATTGTTACTAACCGTATTTTGAATGTATACGTCAGTTGATGTAAAACTTGCTTTCCTTTATTGCGCAGTAAATGGTTTCTTAACATCGTGTATCGTAGCATTGCTTATTTGACACCTTACGCCTTTTCTTATTGATAATATTATAAAGGTGAAGCCAGCTGTTTGTTTAACCATAGAGTATTCGAATAGAGTTCGCATATTCGAACAAATATTGAAATAGAACAAAATATGCGAATAAAACATTCATTTAACCGTGTACTCGGGCTTTATTCCACAGCTATTTGTCTTCTATTGCTAATCGAACAGCCGAATATAGAATAATTCGGTTTTAAGTCCGATCGCTAGTGGGTAGTCTCCAGTCATTCGGTGAACTCCCGGGAGGTCACAGGTGGGTCGATCTTCACGAAGGTCTTCATCATGTTCACATCCAATGTTGCGGATTTTCCGGCTTTGGAACGGCCTCACAGATCGAAAATTTTCTCTCAAAACCGTTCGAACCAACGATTCGAACCAAAGACTACCACGACGACATTCCTAGGTAATGCAATGGCGAATGTGTTCCTTGTACACTTCCATCGTAGCGCTTTCACTCTTCGCCTTCTAAAGCTTCACTGCCTTATGCCGAGGTGCTATGCAATCTCAGTTGCCAATGTGCGCCTGTGCCGGATACCTCGTCATCGGACATTATTTTCTTTCCAACCCAACAAGATCGCAATTTTTTTTGTCAGTTTTTCAGCTTTAACGATGTTAATGAAGATCCTGTGTCTTTATGTCCTTTGATGGGTACTTTTTCCTAGACACATTACTGAATCTCTTAGTTCAGCGAAATTATTTTAGTTTTTTTTTAGAGGATTTTAGGAAGAGAGTGTCTGACCCCAGGTCTTGAACAACTCTTAGAAATAGGAAGCTAGGAGATTTGGGCTAGAGTGCCCGACAGGAAAGTGGCACGGAAGCGAAGTAGAAAGGGGTAGGAAGACGCCCTTATTACTAAGGGGTTAGTACCCGTAGTCCGACGGCTTAACGTGCCCATCCGATGCACGGCGGATATTTAGTGGATCGAGTGTTCGTACCTGCGTGGGATCGAACCTGAGGTCCTTTCCACGGTAGTCACGAAAGCTGGCCACTAGGCCTCCCACGGTCCAATTATTTTACTTAGATGGAACGAGAGAATTTAAGATCTTTATAACTTGTACGATCTTTTGATGCTTGCTTTTCTGCAAGGTTTCCGGCACACATACATGAATCTCACAGTTCCGTGAACTTAATTTTCCTTCGATTCTTGAAAGGATTACAATGAATAATCCCTGTTATCTTTCATTTCAAAAATGCGTAGTTCTTCCGCTAGGTTTTATAAACTTATTCTTCATAGTTCCTTTAAATAACCTTTTCCTACGATTGTAGAAACGAGGGAAAGAAATGAAGATGCTGATATATTCGTGACTTTTATATGCACAGTTTTTCCTGCAGGTGTTCTACACATATTGCTGAACGTCTGGATGGATGCCCATGAAAGATCCTGAGACCTTCCATGCTCGTTTATGCACAGTTTTCCCGCTAGGTTACCCACATCATCGTAGCGAAAAAGCTAAAAATCTGCCAGTCGCCGATTTTGTCTTAGGCGAAAATAAAAGTAAAATCAAATTTGCAATATTATTCCAAATATGATGGAAGCCTTGGCGAAAAATATCGAAAGGAATCAATAAGTTGAAGGCTTTCGAAATCGAAGGTCATTTGCCGCCACTCATCAGCGCATGCAAAGCATCTGATGGCTTCTCTCTGCATCGTCAAAATGCTGATTCTGAAAAGATAAATTTAACTCTCTCAAAGATTATTTAAGATGAAGGTGTTGCGCGAGAGCAATCCTACCAGAATCTTACGAGTCTTTACCTGGAAACAAACGGGGGACCGGCCAAAATATACTGTCCCCGCGGGACAACCACTTCCCGCGCCCTTACCATTGCTCGTACGTGGGGCGTGCTAATGGGCAGGGATTCTAATGTACGACTGGCTGGGGTATTTATTCGCCATCGCGAAACCGATATGGACCACTTGTCCTTTATTGTGTCTATGCAAGACGATACATGCATATTGTATTTAAACTGAGGCTTTCATGGTTTGGGAAATAAATTCTTTATTTTCATGAGATCTCTCACAAAGATGAAGTGAGACAATGAAAAATGGTAATTACACTGAATTGAGTATGTTACAAATCAGTAGCAATGGGCGGGTGTTACGGTGATGATTCCAGGCAGGAGTCATCTTCCTCTTCCGGTCTTCTTTCTTGTGAAATCCCCAAGTACTCTTGCTCCCTCGCGATGAGTTTTTTTTTGGTCATCTCGATGAGTCCTTATCTCGCTGTGGGAAAGCCGTGAAAGATCGACATGACTCTCGTCTTCTCCATTTCTCGAGCAAGGAATTTCTTCTTCCTGGAAGACAATTGCATTTAAAAATCATATGAGCCACGCGATGACTCTGGGGTGGAGTCATTTTCCTCTTCTGGTCTTATATCTTGTGAAATCTCCAAGAGCTCTTTTTGCCTCGCGACGAGTTTTTTGGTCATCTCGATGAGTCCCTGTCTTACTCTGGGAGAGCCAATCAGGATTTAGATATCCTTCGTCTTCTCCATTTCTGGAGGGAGCGCATCGGTCAAAGCGTACCGTCCAGAATACCGAATTCCTTGTTTCACACGTTTCCGAAAACGTAATTTAGAATTACACAAAATTCCTCTTGTAATCGTAAAGTGTGTTTTTTCCCTCGCGATTTTACCTAGTTTAGTTATTGTTATAAAATCTAATTTTTTCTATAATTGCTGGTGTTTCAGCTTGAAAATTTAGGAAAAAATTCCCAAAAGAAAAGCTAGAGAAGTAAATATTTCTCTCGTAATTTCCCTTTCTTTCGATATTTCTTCCTTCCAGTGTTGCTGTTAAATGGAATTTTTTCCCGATAACGTTTGCATTTCCTCATGAAACGTGATGCAAATATTTCCGAAACTGGCAGTTTGGCGGTGAAAAAATATCTCTCGTTGTCGCAAATCCTTTTTCTCCCGATGCTCCCTCTATCCCGCATTTTATTTAGTTGAGCGTAGTTTCCTTTCACAAATGCTTGAATTTCAGCTTGAAACAAAAGATAAGTCGCAGGATTTTATTTTGCATTTAGAGCTTTGAAAAGGGAGCCGAAGGATGCACGTTCTGTGCTTGGCAGCGAAAATTCTGCTGTAAATTCCAGTGAAGAGTGGTAGGAATTGACTTACCTTGAATCTTGTGAAGGGGTATGAAATGCACAAACATACTGAATACATTCAGGGGATGTAAAAGTTTGACGGTATTGTGAAACTTCGAAATACTTTTTGACTGGATTAAATTTTGAGCATCTTAGTGATGTTATAATGAGGAACGAATCTCTGGGTGTAAGGCCTGAGAAATTTAAAAAATTATAAAATGTATATGAAGGAAACAAATATGAACATAAGTGGCTAATGTTTTACATTTTTGAGTGGGGAGCTCAGTAGTCAAGATGTTTTCAGTTCGCGACAATGCCTCCTAGTTTTTAAATATTGTTGCTGGACAAACATAGCATATCATAGGCGTTAGAATATGCTTGTACGTGCGAATGAAATGAAGTGTTATAGCGTTCTTGTAAGCACAGAACCGCCTGCAAATCCGCAAATTTCCTAAAATCAGAACTCTTTCTGTCGCATCTGAAGTAGAGCAGCAGAAGGCACGTTTCATGTTGAAAGCCGATGCGCATCCATGCTAGTATCAATATGCATCTATGTATGGCATCGGCGCTAAAACAGCTGGCATTACATTATCGTTTAGTTATAAGGACGAGGATTCGGACATCTAGTCTTTCAGTGTTTACCTTATGTTAACTCATATAGCGTAAAAGCAGCCCATATTTAACGTTGACAGGATTCGGACCTACATATTCTTTCCCTGGAGTCGGATACTCTACAGCTTGAACAACCCCGACGAAGGTTCTTCGCTGCAATTTGCCGTTTTGAAATGTGCATCCCCTCTGAAATAAGTACGTCACATATATCCCTACCCTCTTGAGTAAGGCGGATGGACGAAATGCCATGATATTTCGGGTCAGCTTGAATAACCATTCTTGAAGGAGTTCCCCACAGAAGAAGTAATTCTAATTAATTCTAGACGATGTATGGAAGACGCATCACACAGTTTTTGACGCACTGGAGATTCCACACGATGTGTGGAAGAAGGATCACACAGTTTTTGACGCACTGCAGATTCCACACGATGTGTGGAAGAAGCATCACACAGTTCTTGACGCACTGATTCCACACGATGTGGGGAAGAAGCATCACACAGTTTTTGACGCACTGGAGATTCCACACGATGTGTGAAAGAAGCATCACCACAGTTTTTGATTCACTGGAGATTCCACACGATGTGTGGAAGAAGCATCACACAGTTTTTGACGCACTGGAGATTCCACACGATGTGTGGAATAAGCATCACACAGTTTTTGACTCACTGAAGATTCCACACGATGTGTGGAAGAAGCATCACACATTCGTTCGAAGCGCTGAAGAAGAAATTCTCATCATTCCAGGTAATATATGGCAGAAGCATCACACATTCGTTCGAAGCGCTGAAGAAGGAATTCTCATTATTCCAGACAATGTGTGTGTAAGAAGCATCACATATTTTTCGAAGCACTGGAGAAGGAATGCTCATCATTCCAGGCAATATATGGACGAAGCATCACACATTCGTTCGAAGCGCTGAAGAAGGAATTCTCATTATTCCAGACAATGTGTGGAAGAAGCATCACATATTTTTTCGAAGCACTGAAGAAGGAATTCCATTTAATCCCAGAGGATGTGTGGAAGAATCATCACACATTGTTATCGAACATCATGGTCAGGATATTCATTCGGCCAGTATGGCAAAACAATCCCTTTCTTGCCCGTGATGGTATTCAAACCTACATCTACCTTTTCCGGTGTCTTACTGCTTAAATTATGGGGTTGTAAAGAAAGTAATATCTGATGATAGGGTAACCGAAGCCGAAGTACCGGCTACGGCGCACATTCCCCATTGAGATTTCGCTGCACACCAGCATGACTTCAGCAGGTAGGTGGTTTAAGCCAGTGGCAATTTGCCGTCAGTAGGCAAAGAGTATAAGCGCATGCCAACATGGAAGTGGACAAGGAGTACATCTGCCATTGCATGCTGTGCGGGGTTTCGTCGCGGTAGCACCTGCGCAAGTGCTGTAGGGTGCATTTTCCTAATGCCATATCACATCGTCAATACTGTCGTTGGTTTGAACGGTTTCGAGAGGTTCAGACTGTAAGACTGTTCCGAAACCGGAAGACCCGCAACAGTGAATACGAATATGCTGAAGACTTTAGTGGAGATCGATCCACGTGTGACAACGCGGCAATTAAACGAACGGCTGGGGACTACCCACAAAAGCATTTTCAAGCACCTGCGTCAACTCGGTACCTCATCATCCCACAGTTGAGCAGAAAAGAAATCAAATCGCATGAGTGCATGCGTTTCCGTACTTGCATGTGACAAAATTGAACAGTTCTTGGACCGCATTGGGATAGGTGACAAGAAATGGGTTCTGTCTGAAAATGGCATCGCCCAGAAACAGTGGTTGGATCCAAAACAGAAGCCTATGCCGACCCCAACAACCAAGTTACATCCACGTTAGGTCCTGAGGATTGTTTCGTAGGATATGCGAGGTGTCGTGTTTTTTGAGCTGCTGACGGATACCACAATCACCGCCGATGTACACTACCGTCATCCTCGACGTTATACACGTATCGCTTCCGTCAAAACGACCAGCACTGCCGAACTGCAAGGGCGACCTCCTACAGAAGGATGGATCGAGACCTCACGCTGCATGGGTGACGTGTCACAAGATCAAGTACCTGAGCTGGGAGCTGCTTCCACACTCATCTTACTTCCCGGACATTGCCCAAAACAACTACCACCATTTCTGGTCACTGGAGCATTTCCTGGACGGACAGCGGTTCAACAAACGGGACGATGTCGAACGCGCACTTACATCACTTCTTTGCGTCCATGCCATTACAATTCTACAGGGACGGTACCCAACATCTGCATAAAAGATGAGAGCAGTGCGTGGCAAACGATGGCGATTGCATTTTGGACTCATACACTGTATAAGGTAATTCGTATCTTTCTGTTGCCTTGTATTTCCAGAAATTACTTTATTTACGGCCTAATATATCTACGAAAGCTGCCGTCTTGACATGTGCATCACCTCTGCGGTGGGTATGTCACACTATGAGAAGTTTATATACACCACGGTTTGTGAAAATTGCAACGCCAAGAAGGAGCCATGCGATTAAAATGAAATTCATACCACACATTACGGATATGACTGTACATAAGTGATTTCATTTTTAGAACAATACAACAACTTTTAACTGCAAAAATCAGTATCCTGTGAAGCCTCCGCGAGCTGCAATAAGTGCATCTAGACGGTGTGGCATTGAATAAAATAGGCGTTGGATGGAGCCCTGGGTAATTGCATGCCACGCGGCATGTATAGGTGTCCACAGAGTATTGATACTGAGTGCTGGAGGGGTCTTGAACATTCCTGGAAATATGTGCTGCTAGAATACAGCTCTAGGAGTGCTCTGAAGGAAGCCTATGCCTGTACAACTTCCCTGATGTAGCGGTCGCTGTTGAGATTGCCCTCAAGTAGTAGCAGCCGAGATCGCTAGTGGTACTTAATGGCACTCCACACCACCACGCTTGGCTTTTGGCACGTATGACGCACGACAGAAGACTCTCACCCCAATACCACCTTATGAGTATGCGGCTATTATGGTACTCTAAGTTGAATCGGGACTCGTCTGAAAACACGACATGCTTCCAATCAACACGCCATCGTCTGTATTGAAAACCCCATTCCAGCCTGAGGCGTCCACGGCTCAGAACTAAAAGAACCCATCGCGAAGGGATGCGAGCAACTAGTCCTTTGTGCAGCAGACCGCTTCGAACTGTGAAGACATGCAATGCCACACCTGTTGCAGTGCTCCACTGTTGTGCTAACACTTGCGAAGATGCGGAACGGTTCGTATCTGCCATGCTGATGAGGTGTCGGTCATCCCGCGCTGTCTTCACATTTCTCGGTATACTGCCGGATTGTCGATGCACCTGGCTCTGCTTGTTCCAATGCCCCCATACACCAATCACTGCCATGGTGTTATGTCCCGTCCGAGCCGCAATGACTCGGTAGGAAGAAGCACCTTCACGCAGACCAATTCATTAATCTCCGTTCCTCTGTCGTATGGTGATATTGTGACCTTCGGCGTCGCTGAGGCGTTATTGAATCATGGAGACCCTTTTACAACTCGCTGTCTGGGATGCACTACTGGTGTGTATCTAAAACACTGACCAGCCCTCACTTTATACCCTTCACTCGACTGTCCAGAAGGCGCTGCCAGACCCAGACATACGCAATGACTCTGGACTTCTAATCATTTGCATGTCCTACCCTACTCTGCATATCCTGTCAGTTTCACGTGATTACCATCATTCCTTCATGGTGTTGCAATTTTCACAAACAATAGTTTATGAGAGGAAATAAAATGTTCAAAAGTGAATATTCCGTACAAAGCAAAACAAACATTACATGTTTTTAAGTGCCTGGATCTAATTTCAAGTTCTAAAATAAATGAAGATGTCCAAAGAGAATGAAACAGATGTCTTGTAGTGGGGGCAAAATATTTTTTGTCCTTCACCTACTAACCTTGCATAACCTACTGAATTTGTTTTCTGTGGGAAACAGAAATGCAAATATACATTCCTTGTTGAGTAATAATGAAACGTTGGTCTGTGTTTATGGCAACGTCTTACTGTAAGAATGTTAGTTCTTTTTTATACTTTAAAAAGACTCAGCACAACAGTACAAGTGTTGCAATTCTACAACAAGATAATTGCAAAAAATGAAATGCACAACTCACAGATGTGGCAGATCAAGCAGTCCTAAGTAACTACAATTTTAGACTGTGCTGCAATTCGGGCTAAAGGAATTCTAACACCGCGCTGAATAAAAGTTTTGAATTTAGTGGACGGTATATACACTGCTGGACAATTGCTAAGGACGGATCATAAACGGCTATATAGCGCATAAAAAGTAAGTGTGGTTAGATGCCAAGTGAAATAAAATAATGTCAGAATTCCAGGACATTACAAGAAACAAAATTTATTGTGCTCTGAAATCCAGAAGGCTTTGGAACGTGTTCAAGGGACAAACAGGCCATTTTGTACAGAATACGTAAACGTGAAAAAAATGCAATTACTGTCCGCAGGCGTTCCGGCGTAAGATGTTAATACGGGATATGGCCACCATGGAGGGCGATGCAAGATTCCACACGTCGTGTCATGCTTTGCACAACATTATCAAGCAGCTGTTCGGGTAATTTATCCCATTCCTCTGTCAGTGCACGGATGAGGGTGTCCTTGTTTATTGGAGGGCATTGGCAACCAGCAAGACTCCTCCCCAAAGCATCCCACACATTGTCAATGGGATTCAGATCTGGAGAACGTGCTGGCCATACGAGGCGTTGAATATCCTCGCTCTCAAGACACTCCTGGACAGCGAGTGTTCGATGACATGTTGCGTTGTCGTCCATGAAAATGAATCTATCACCGACAGCACCACGGACCATGCGAACATGAGGTAGCAGAACATCATTAATGTATCGTTGGCCAGTCATTGTCCGAGTTGGAGGCACATAGAGGGACGTACGGCCATTGATCATGATGCCAGCCCATACCATGACACTACATGTCGGATATCGGTCGCTTTCCTGTATGTTTGCTGGACAATATGCAGTACCACTATCACGCCAGATCATTTGTCGTCGACAATCAGACGATATACTGTATGTACTCTCATCTGAGAAGAGCACAGAAGACCAGTCGTTATCAGTCCAATTGCGACGTTGATGGCACCATTGCAAACGGGCGGTACGGTGACGTCTGGACAATGGGATGCACACAACAGTACGGCGGGCGTATAGTCCTCCTTCATGCAACGAAACCCACACAACTGTGGGATGATGAGGTACCGAGTTGACGCAGGTGCTTGAAAATGCTTTTGTGGGTAGTCCCCAGCCGTTCGTTTAATTGCCGAGTTGTCACACGTGGATCGATCTCCACTAAAGTCTTCAGCATATTCGTATTCACTGTTGCGGGTCTTCCGGTTTCGGAACAGTCTTACAAGCTGAACCTCTCGAAACCGTTCAAACCAGCGACAGTATTGACGATGTGATATGGCATTAGGAAAATGCACCCTACAGCACTTGCGCAGGTGCTACCGCGACGAAACCCACACAGCATGCAATGGCAGATGTGCTCCTTGTCCACTTCCATGTTGGCATGCGCTTACACTCTTTGCCTACTGACGGCAAATTGCCACTGGCTTAAACCACCTACCTGCTGAAGTCATGCTGGTGTGCAGCGAAATCTCAGTGGGGAATGTGCGCCGTAGCCGGTACTTCGGCTTCGGTTACCCTGTCATCAGATATTACTTTCTTTACAACCCCATAATTTAAGCAGTAAGACACCGGAAAAGGTAGATGTAGGTTTGAATACCATCACGGGCAAGAAAGGGATTGTTTTGCCATACTGGCAGAATGAATCTCCTGACCATGATGTTCGATAACAATGTGTGATGATTCTTCCACATATCCTCTGGGATTAAATGGAATTCCTTCTTCAGTGCTTCGAAAAAATATGTGATGCTTCTTCCACACATTGTCTGGAATAATGAGAATTCCTTCTTCAGCGCTTCGAACGAATGTGTGATGCTTCTTCCATATATTACCTGGAATGATGAGCATTCCTTCTCCAGTGCTTCGAAAAAATATGTGATGCTTCTTACACACATTGTCTGGAATAATGAGAATTCCTTCTTCAGCGCTTCGAACGAATGTGTGATGCTTCTTCCATATATTGCCTGGAATGATGAGAATTCCTTCTTCAGCGCTTCGAACGAACTGTGTGATGCTTCGTCCACACATCGTGTGGAATCTTCAGTGCGTCAAAAACCGTGTGATGCTTCTTCCACACATCGTGTAGAATCTCCAGTGCGTCAAAAACTGTGTGATGCTTCTTCCACACATCGTGTGGAATCTTCAGTGTGTCAAAAACTGTGAGATGCTTCTTCCACACATCGTGTGGAATCTCCAGTGCGTCAAAAACTGTGTGATGCTACTTCCACACATCGTGTGGAATCTCCAGTGCGTTTTTCGGGAGATCCGCTTGCCAGTAGCAGCCATAAACTGATTTGCTACCTCACTAGCTGTGCTGCGCCGGTGTCTTTTTTGTTGATAGCACTATGTACCGATCTTCTGCAGGTGTCGTACTGCGAACACGACCTCCGCCGTGACGTTTGCTACACTCTCCATTTGTTTGAAATGATTTCCAAAGCCTTGAAACAACACTGTGGCTGAGGTCGAACTCCCTGGCAACATCTGTTATTTTTCGCCCTTCTTTAATCTTGCCAATAATACGGCCACGCGTAAAATCATCTAGGTGATGTCGGGAAGACATACTGAAAATTGCAAGTTCGTCAATTGATTCTTTTCCTTTCAACTTTGCGTTTGAAAAACAACGGTCAATACGCGTCAAATTCCAACTTTGCGTTTGAAAAACAACGGTCAATACGCGTCACGAACAAGTTCGGCAATCCAAAATTTGCATACGCACAACACGTCTTATTGTATCCCGCGTTTATGCTAATTTCCACATTTTCCTGCCTTCCATTTTATGGTTGCTATCGTTGCTATTGTCATCCGTCCTTAGCAATTGTCCGGCAGTGTATTAGTTCACACTGATAAAATTTTTATCTGATGTTTTAATTCGTAGTGTTTCAGAACAGGTCGCCGAAATATCGGCCACGCACACAGGCCTCGCACTAAATGGTCCAAACAACCGTTCTTTGCCTGATTACACGCACATGATATCAGTTAAAATATCATGTGACTTTAGTCACATGACTCTAGAACCTAGCAGAAGGAATTGGGCTCAGTTCACTTGTAACCATAACCGCCCCTCGCAGATTTTTACGTCCATCTTCTAAGTTTTACTAGTGCGTTGCTCGACTTCATAATTCAGATTATAAACAATAATGGAAAATTGGACATGCAAAATAAACGAAATATTTTGAAATGTATATGCCGAAATGCATTACTCTTTTGCATTTGTTGCCACGTTAAAACACTTTTTGTGAGTCGCTTACCAATATACGGAGAACCAGATCTCACTTTTCTGTCCATCGAGTATAAAGTAAGTTGTGCCAGATATACTTAACTGAAGTTCAGTTTTATTTTACTGATAAAATGAAGTAATGTGAATTAGAGCATAACGAGAATATAGTGACACATTTAACGAAGACATGAGTATTATGATTCTCAGAAATGTAATCTTAGACTACCATAGGGCAATAGCAGCTCTTTTCCGTGTTCATCTTAGCGATGCGATGTTTGTTTTTCAACAGCTAGCTTACAATGTAGTTTTTAAGCTGAAAGTTTGGAGCTGGAACCCTTTTTTAGACTGATATATGGTAGTCCATTTGTCGGTTACTGCAGTTGTTTTGTCTATGCTAAATTATTATATCGTAAATTGGGCAAATTGTGTACGACATTTTATTCTGAACGAATTTACTGTCTCTTCATAAGCCATCGAACGTTCTAAGCTTTGAGAAAACTGATATTATGCACGAGTGCGCACGTATATACACTATCTAAAAACAAGTAATTGGACACCTGTGATAGCAAAGGAAAACAAAGTTTATTCACCTTCAATAGTTGGTGGAGCCTCCACGAGTGGCGATTACAGCTGCGACCCTCTGGGGCATATTCTCAATTAGGCGTTGTACGACGGCTAGCGGTATTTTCTTCCACACGTCTTGAAGAAGACAGGTCAGTTCCTTCACCGATTTCGGACGGTGGGTGCACCCCTTAAGTCGACGCTCCAACTCTTCCCAGAGGCGCTCGATAATGTTAAGATCCGGGCTCTGCACAAGCCAGTCTATTCGATTAACCCCATTGTCACCATACCAAGCCATGGTGGACCTCGCAACATGACAGGTGGCATTGTAATCCTGAACGTAACACGAGTCCACCCCGTAAAACTGCCACAACGTAGGATGCGCACGGTCATCCAACATGGTGCATTAGGTCTCGGCGTTGAGTCTACCAGGAATTGCGACCAAGGGTCCCGTGCCATACCAGGAGAAACACCCCATAGCATAATTCCTCCTCCGCCGAACTTCACAGTTGGCACAATACATTCCGGCAGGAGGCGTTCTCCAAGCAGACGCGAAACCCAGACCCTGCCATCCGAACGGTAGAGGGTGAACCTTGATTCGTCGCTCCAGAGAACCTGTTTCCACTGTTGAACGGTCCACTGTCCGTTCTTTGCACCACGTTAGCCGAGCAGCGCTATTGGACTTGGTGATCAAAGGCTTTTGGGTGGCAGCACGTCCATGATAACCGAGCAGATGAGCTTCCTTACGGATAGTATTCATCGAAAGAACACTCCCGGATGCCTGCTGAAACTCTTCGCGGATGTGGCCCATCGATGTGGTGCTGTTCTTCCGAATTTCTCTGGCCAGCACCCGTTTGTCTCTAACTCCCAGTTTTGTGGGTCTGCCGGGTCGGGGCACATTCCGACAGTCACCTCCCATTCTCCACTTGCCAATCACGTAGACCACTATCGATTTTGGGCACTTCAACTTGCTGGATATGTCACGTATGGATCGGCGATTTCTGTGATACCCGAATATTACACCTTTCTCGAAATCAGAGAGCTCCGAACAGCGTGACATCTTGCATGCGACTGGTTGCGTTGTTGTTTCTCACACGATATTTAACGGCGGCGGCCGTGACGTGTATCAGGACCGCAGATATCGTCGACTGCAGGGTGTCCAATTACTTGTTGGTTGATAGTGTAGTTGTCTGAAATTCTACATTCCATTACAATGAAACAGAAAAATTTCCCTTTTGAAGGGTTTTAAAACAGTTCGGAGGTTCTAGGTCTCTACTTAGTTAAACGCATTAACATTAGTTTGCGCTGCCCCGGTGGCGCAGTACTCTAAGCACTGGCTTCTCACCATTCGTTCGATATGGGTCCGGGTTCGAATCCCTATGATACATGGATGTTGCGTTTGTTTTACGGCGCTGTCTCTAACTCTCTTCCCTTGAATCAGTGGCATTAATTAAGTACGAGAGACGGCTTATAGCACATCGAATTTCTGAGTTTGGACGTTCAAATCTAAAATAAAACAAGTTAGTAAAATCATGCGATGTATTAATTACGATACGCTTTCCAACATACCAGAAATCATTACTCAAGTTATGAGGATAATGGCTGTAGAATAAATCTCGCTCCTATGACCTGAACTTTGACTCCATATCGGTGTTATTCAACAACCGCGGTAAAGTATACTGCCCGAACAACATGATGAAGTTTTGTCTCAATCGAAGCATTTTTACGTAAGTTATAACGCATAAGAGTGATGGAATGGATCCCGATCCTATGTCTTGAGTTTTGACCCCATGTCGTCCATTTTCAATAGGGTTCGTCCCCAGGTAGTCCCCTACCACATACTAAAATGTAATCGAAATCGAACACTTTTTACGCAAGTTATGACGCATAAGAGCAATGGAATGGATCCCGCTCCTATGTCGTCCCCTTTGACCCCATTTCGCCCATTTTCAATAGGGTTTGTCCCCTGGTGGTCCCCTATGATATACTACAATGTCATCCAAATAGAACCATATTTACGCACGTATGACGCACAAGGGCAATGGAATGGACCCCGCTCTTATGTCGTGAGCTTTGACCCCATTTCGCCCATTTTCAATAGGGTTCGTCCCCAGGTGGTCCCCTACAACATAGTACAATATCATCGAAATCGAAACAGTTTTACGTGAGTTATCGTGCGGACAGATGGACAAAGCTGGAGCATATACGCTTGTTCAACCTACGGTTGGAAAGCGCAAAAAAAGAATCGTTAGTTTACAAATTATTGAAATCTTAAATTTTAAAAATTTAATCATCCTGGAACGGGTATCGAACCCGCAACTCCCAGTTTACGCTCGAGTAGGCTAACCATTACACCACATAGGCCAATGAAATCCAAACAAGTGAGGCATTAATCTGAAGCTTAATATATATATATAATAAAATACTAACTACATTAATTATTCCACGTGTTTCCAACTTGTTATTGAAAACATTTTGCAATATTTTAATGCCATTTAACTGCCTCTTCGTGATAAAATGTGTTATTCTGCAATGCCTGTAAACGAAAAGATATTTGATGCCCCGAATCCAATCAAGTTACTTCAACTGTTTTTTCATCGGTTTGTGACGATCACGTTCTACAGTGCATTTTTTATAAAGAAATCCAAGTTCCCACTAATGATACCTTTGCGAAACCAATTGAGATTTTATTTCTACCTTTTTTCCCGCTAATTTATCGTCGAAACACTGAAGCTGTTTTCATTAAACATACAGCTCAAAAGAAAAGCAGTCTCCAGTAAGACCAATATTAAGTGTTATAAAACCATGAGAGTCGGGGGAGCACAATTGAATTTATCTTCATCCCTGAAAACTCAGCGTGATTTGTAATCTTTTTTTATTTTGAGATTCAACGCAGCTAAAGATAATATTTTTTAATTTTACCAAAGCGTAAAATGCTTTATGATCTCCCAGATTTTGGGAGATGGTACTGTATTTATATATATACAACCTGCGAAAGTTTCTAAGGGTTAGTGATGAATAAAGCTTTCACGTTCTTGTTACCGCGATGATGCTTCTTTAGTATTCATTTATCCCGTTTTAAGAAACTAATGATTTGCTTAGCGTCAGAAACGAATTATTCAACAGGCATTAAGGGTTTATAAATGCGAAATAATTTTTTTCTTTTGATTAGCATAATTACCGTGAATTATGAAAAATTGCAGCTGTAATTTGGAATAAACTTCCAACACTAAATGCAGTTATGTTAGTTAGTATTCGGGAAAAATGCTTGCTACACACACATAAATTTTAATTAAATTGCAAATGGATCTCTAGTAGGAGTCGAGGTATTTTTTTTCGTATTCATAAATATTCATTCTGTAGGCAATCTGCACGGAGGGTATGAAACATGGTGCACTTTGCAGCCCCCTTTTATTAAGTCATCTGGGATAACTCCTTAAATCTATGCATTTAAAGAGAAAACATGACTAATACTTGTTTCCTTTCAATATAAATTTAATAAAATGACGTCTTAATGAGAAATGAGCGCCATTTTCGTAGGTTTTAATTTTTGTCGAATAAAACGTATTCCATAGAGTCATTTGTAATCATGTATGTTTCATGCTTCTCTTGTTTCGAAAATTCATGAAGTCAGTTTAGAAAGCTTTAAAATCGAGATCGTTGTCAAATATAAGAAATATAAAAATAAAATAATTTTGCGTGTCTTAATTACAGATATTCCCATATCTCTTAGTCACAAAATTTCACATCTCCATGTCGAAGCTCTTTTGTGGATTCATAAAATCTAAGAATTCCATCTTAATCCGTTCATAATAAATATTCTTTTTAAGACCCCAGCAACTTTTGCGAGAACGATACTTACAGTACTGTGGAATCAAAATATCAGGAAGGAAATTTTACATTAGGTGCAGGGGCGGATTTCTGACTAGGCGCACGCCTAGGGCCCCAGAGCTTGTGGGGCCCCGAAAACGTAGAAAGGTATTGCCAGTCTTGTTTTGGTGCCCACGGATGGAAACAAATCAATCTTTAAAGCGACCACTTTGTATTGTCAATTGATATTTCACTTTCTCATATTAGTAACATATACTTTTTCTTGCTTTATTGATACTCAAAATTTTCAAGTTCTTATCGATGTACTTGTTTTGAAAGGAACAGTTAAAATAATTTAGCCTTCCTTTCAGTGGTAGGAGAAGGAAGAATTTATGCTTCCCGTACTTTTCAGGGTTTAAGGCGAATACTTAACTCTCCTGCTGTTATTTAAATTACTTTCATGCTACTTCCAGCCAAAGGAAAGCATCTGCGTTGGAACCTTTCCCCCTTCCCCACTGAGTTGCGATGAGGAGTGCTTGTAGATACTGTCCTGATGATCGGGGTGTTTGCTGGTAATTGTTTATTTTTCCTTTGGGATAGGGTAATCAAGTTCTTTCTCAGCCCGAACCTCTCTAAACCAATCTAAACCAAAAGAGCTAATATTTAGGCTGGAAAAATAAAGAAATTCGAGAATATTACACTATCTCTTTCTTATTTAATAGTGTTAAAAGAAATTTCTATTGTCTCTACTGGCTTGCATAATGTCAAATATTCTCATCTTTTCTATTCCTTAAATCGACATGAAACTAACTTTTGAAAAAGCAATAAGAAAGTTTCAATGATACTCTTACTCGAAAAGCTGTGGTTCCTACTTTTTCATTTCCAAACCGGAACTTCTGCATTTATTTCTTGTACTTCTGTTTCTGATAACTGCAGTGCAGGTATAAAACAATATCACGCATCTTTTTGACAGAATAAAAAAAAGTAGACCTTCTCTAATTTCCGACGAAAATAATAAGAAAAATGCTTTCAAGAAATACATTCTCGCTTTCCTGCACTGACTGCTGAAATTCTTACTGTCCAACTTTCTTGGTCCATGACATTATCTTCGTATAAGACCCCCAAATTATGGGGGCTGGCAGAGGGGGACGCCATAGTGTGTTCTCTCACGACGCCCACTCCCCCATACACAAACCTTTGTCGCCACGCAACAGCTTCACACTGTTCAACAAGCCGCAATTATACACCTGGACTTGATTGACTGATGTTTACACAAACTCCCCGAAACTCTCACCAGAGCCCAACAGGAAACACCAATCAAACCCCCGAGTCATTCAGTTCCACCGAAGAACTCGAACGGACTCGCACACAAATTGGCTCCGAGGTCACCTAGTAGGGCGGGTGAGACCCGAAAGTACACGTGATACGTGTATGTAGGCGGATAAAGTCCCCTTCAGAGGTGACCAAGTGACAGCGTTCCGGACGGGAGACTCAGAGAGGACGCCGGGTCAACGAGTGCACCAAGGCACTCACACGACCCATGACTGGTGCCTCCCCGGCACACAGCCACACAGAACCGATGCACCATGAGCATCAAATACACAACAACCTCCCTACAGCAACCCTCCATTCAGACACACACACACACACAAAGGCGAGACAGAACCCAAAAACTCACACCACCCCAACTCACACAGCCTCCTCTCTTCTCGTTTAGTGGCCTGCACCGCCAACCTCGACCAGAGACAAGACAAAATAAACTACCGATGAGGGGGTTGGAGGCTAACCTCCTCACATTCCAACAAAATAACAAACACAAGTCACAAAAACATAACACTGGAAAATGCCGAACACCCCCAAAAGAGATCCCTCGGGCTTCAACGCCCGAAACTAAGGGAGTAAGTTACCCTAGTGAAAGGTGTAGTTGCCCTTTGTCTCGGTAACAATCTGAGGACAAGGCTCCCACCGATACCTAATGGCCCGGTCGGTCAAAGTGCGGGAGTTCACTCTTGCACTGTCCCTGAGCTCACACTTGACTTGAAGGATGATCGTTCTTGCAGAGAAGCCCGAGTTAGCAGTACGGGAATGCAGAACCCTGTTTCTCTCCCTCCACATTTTATAACAAACATCGGTGATAATAATCTTCCATACATCCCTGCCCGCCACCGGAGCAAGGTCCAGATAAAACACGTTAGCCGGACGAAACTGAAGGGAGTCAAGTTCCTTGTGCCAAGCCCAAGTCCAGATTCCTTGCCAGACCTGGTGCGCCATGGGGTACGTCCAAAAGAGATGGAACCTGTCCTCAATGCCCGCAAACAAAAGACACCTATCAGAGGAAATGCCTCACCACCGATGCTGTCGACTCCTCGTCGGAAGGACATTGTGGGCCAACCGCCACTTAAAGTCCCTCTTTTGCAGTCCACCCCCGTCAAGTGAATGCTCATCCAGGCCTCTCTCATAGAGAAGTTCCTAGGAACTTTAAAATCATTGATGACTTGTTCCCTAGGCCTAGGGAGAAGATCAACATACGACTGCCTCGTCCCCTTTCTGTTGCGGCTTGCCTATGTGAAGTCCCGCAGGCGACCACCCAAGAGATACTTCTTGTGAATAGACTCTCTACGAGGACTAACAAAGTTACGGCCCGGCAGATACATCTTCGCATCCAAACCCGTGAAGTAGGAAACTAAGTTCCTAAACGGGTAGTCGGCGTTTTTCAAGTGTGAGGGAGGCCTTACACTTAAAAAACTGAAGTGCACTGAACCAATTAGGAAGGTGCTTGATGTCCAAGCTCCCTTCCTCCCTAAGACAGAACAGGGCAGACTGAGCCACCTCCTCGGTCTTCTTGTCTGCCCAAACGAAGCCAAAGACCACCCTTTTCAGAAACCTCATAATACCTAGGGATGGAGACTCCAATTCTCCGGCAAAGGCGCACGTAGAAACCAGAAGGGTATTCGCCAACTTGGCGCGGTTGACCCTCGAGGTGTGTACCTCTTGCCAACGCTCTTGCTTTTTCGTCATATTCGCAAGAATATTACCCCAGGTATTTTTGCGGACCCTGTCCTTGGAAAATTGGATACCCAGTATCCGGAAAGGTCCCTTTGTGATGGCCAAACCCGCGACCGCGAGCTGCTCCCATAAAGAGAATAATGTTTGACTTATTCTCGTTGATACGGGCATCTGCCGCTCTGCAGTACCCAGAAAAAGCTTCCCGCAAACACCCTCAGGTATCTTCCCCATTCACGAAGAAGGGGACATCATCGGCGTGAGCGAGATACTTCAAAGAAGCAACAGTCCCCGGAACGGGAAACCCCCTAACCCTGTTAGCACCAATGACTTTCCTAAGCAGGGTTTCTAACACCAAATTACTCATTTGAACCTCAAAGAGGGGAGAGAGACGCCCAGCTATGATGATCCTCCAGGAAAGACCTCTGTAGAGGGTCCCTACCTTACTTCGAAATAAATCCCTGAAGCCGTGGGCCTCCGGCAACTTCCCGATGAAGTTGTAAGAAACCCTATCAAAGGCTTTACTCTGATCGTCGGAAAAAAGGCCCATATTAATACCCTTCTCGCCCAGGTAAGTGATAGCATCACTGATGCAACGCACGTTCCGAAACATACGACACCCCTTTATACCACACGTCTGATTGACACCGATGAGGTGTTTGGCAACCAAACAGAGCTAATTATTGATGATTCTGGCCAGGGTCTTGTAGTCAACAGTCGAGAGAGCCACCTGTCCCCAACCACCTTACGATCTAGAAGGGGTGCCAGGGGTCTTGCACAAAAGGATAACCCTGCTCATCCGCATGGTTTCCGGCATTAGACCAGCTCTAACAATTTCATTAAACACCCTGCAAAGCCAGGGAGCTAAAATGCTAACAAACTTCCTGCAGAATTCCGCAGGAAGCCCCTCGCACACAGGAGACTTGCCGGGTTTAAGGTCCTGGATCGCCGACCTAACTTCCGTACCCGTGAAATCCCTTCGAGGAGCTCTATGTCCTAATTCGAGATACGCGGAGTTCCCTCAAGCCAGTTGTCCATTGAGGTCGACTCAATTTTCTCGCCGGAAAAAAGGTCGCCGAAGAAGCAATCTACACCAAAAGATTTAATATTTAGGCTGAAAAATAAAGAAATTCGAGAATATACGGTCAATGACATTCGTCTATGCCATGAACGGCTTAATTAATTTCTTTGATTTAGGGAATTGTTTGCCATGAAAATACTCCACGGAAAGTCATCCACCCTTTTAAAGTGAAATACTGTGCACAAATTGCATTTTACCTGAATTTTTTAATGTCGAGGACTTCCGTTTGCCATTGTCTTCAAGTATTTCATTTTTGCTTCATACTATGCTCGTTTCCTACTGATTTAACTCATAACGTAAAAACAAGACGATTTTCCACAGCTGAAGCAATGGAAAGAGCTCGTTTTGTAATTGAAACGTATTCTAATTTTACAACAATTTATACGCAATGTACTGATAAATTTAGAGGAATTCCATTTTCAGCGCCCTTAGCGTTAATCTCTGCCAAGTAACTTGCACCACAAAAAGTGCTTAAGTTGTCAGTTTTGCCTAACGCATCAAACTCAAAAAGAACTTTTGCTGTAACTAAAATGGTCTCTTTGTAGCGTAAAGCTAAAATTAACTAAATTTTCACTTCGAGAACTCCTACCGGGAAATTTATGAACTAGTAGTGAAATTTAAAATGGCCAAAGTTTGATGAATGTTTATGTCTTATCAATCGCAAAAATAATTTTTGAAAAATTTGTAAAAACCAAATTCTTTGGACTTAGCGCCTCTAGCAGAACATTAATGAACTAATTGGAAAATTTAAATATTTGGGAAGGAACAGTTAAGCCTAATCTGAGAGGCACAAAAATAATTTTTTCCTCTAAGTTAACTAATTTCTTCACACAATAGAACTTTAATTTTTTGAATTTTCGACTTTGAAACCCCTTAGCGGTAAATTCATGAAGTATATGGGATATTTAAAGTGCCAAACATAATAACCTTTGATTTCCTATCTATTAGCCTCAAAAATATTTTTTGAAATACCTCTGAAAACAAAAAGTTGGATGTGCATGGGTAGACAAAGTGATTACACTAGCACTGTTTCTTACAAACCTTTCTAATAATAGAAAGATAGAATCGCAGAGCGTAAAAACATTTTTCTTGACTTTACTGGGTGTTTTTCTTGTTAATCTCACAAAATAATTCTGAGGAGATAAGGTGGGATGAAAATTTCTGAGAAAATTTCTAAGGACATAAAATGGGGAAGGAGGGCATCTGAATTATTTCGGCCCTAAAAGATCTAAAATTGCCTCTGATTAGGTGATGTACGTGATACGTGATTATTTTCCCTTTCATGAGGTGACATTTTTTTTTTACATTAACCAAAACGCAGTCACGATTGCTGTTTATAAACATTTTGTAGCTTCCAGAGTAATATTTTTTTTGTGTGTGAATAATTCTACTTTTGTTTTCTAAAGAAAATGGTCTGCAAGTTTGATCGTTTTTTCATTTGTATGTGAAAAAGAATTGTTTACACTTTAATGACAAGCCAATGTACTGTAAGATAATTTTTTACAGATAAATTTAGATATATTTTTCCTACGTAAAAGCCACAGTTCGCGAGCGATTGCAGCAGATGATGGATCACGGAATCCTTTTTCTGCAGCCAAGAGCAGTGTGACGTTAGTGACGTCACCACATCCGGTTTGTTTATTTTTTAAAGCTCTGCAGATGGCGCTACGGGCGTTTTTAGTTTCTTTTTTTTTCTCGGCGCGGCCCAGAAGCCTTTACGAGTAGTAAGTGGTTCGGCATATGGCGAAGTGAGTGCGTGTATTGCAAAAAGCTTGGAATGTTTTGCGTTTCGGTGTGAATTTAAACAAACTTGAGTAAAGTGTATTTCTTGAAGTTATTCAATATCATGGATTGCATTAAAGGTACGAGACTTTTACTTACAGTATAGGGTGAGAATATTTCATTTGCTACAAGAAAAATATGTATTGTTTTTTCAGTCTCATCTGCTGCGTCATTCCAGTTATAAAATTTACATAAAATAACAGTCATCACTGGGGAAAATAAGAAGAAACTCTCAATGTTGAAAGTTAAAGCACTGGACGCTTGACTAGCTATTAAATGATTAATGATTTTATGAAAACGTAATACAGTAGTTTGATTCCATTTGTTTTCCTACACCCAGCGTTTCTCACGTAGAAGTAAACTAGTACTAACACCATTTTAAATGTCGCATTAACTATTTTTAATGGTATGGATACATATTATCACTATCGGTCGTTACACGGTTGACATAGGGAAATAAATAAAGCCAGGGCTATTAGGCCAACTATGCAGAAAAGTAGGATTTTGCCAATTAGGACGCCGACATCAAAAGGGTGCAATACAGAGCCTTGAGAAGCACAGTCTCATACAGAAAGGTTTTTTCACAGAGCAGACGATTCAGAGCTTAATTTTCCATACAGACACATGGCAATAATTTGAACCTGAAGATCTCAATAGGCCTCCCCGGTGTCGCAAGGGTCTAAGCGCTGGCTTATGACCATTCGTCCGTGAAAAAGTCCAGGTTCGAATCGCGTTGAGGCATGAATGTTGCATGTGTCTTACGGTACTGGCTCTATCACTTCCCTGGAACCAGTGACCCTAAATTAGGGACAGGCGACTGCTTATAGCCCATTGAGTTGCTCACTGCGGTCGTTAAACCTCCAACAGCAACAATAATAAAAAAATATTAATAGAACAGCTTGCCAGAGGATGGACATGGAATTAAAACGTCGAACCGTAACCATCTGTCTGTTCTTGAAGCGGAAGCGAGGTTGAAAGGGGAGGAAGGCGCCCTTATTTAATACCGGGGAACCAGTACCCCGGGGCCCGACGGCTTAGCGTGACCCCCGGAAAGAGCAGGCCATCGCACAGGTTTGTGACGTCACTAGCGGTGGATCGTCGTAGCCCATGAGAGAGAGAGAGATCCTGGGCTCATCGGAGCACATTTCCGGTCGTCACAATCGTTGTTTTAGAATTTCGCAATTACAGTGAAAAATTGCATCACAAATGTAACATATCGCTGCAAATGCTTATCGTATTTACTGTGTTGTAGCCCCGGTTTTTTAAATCTGAAAATCAATTTGAGGATTCTTTATGTTTTCTGGTTTTTGTCAATCAGTAACTTTAGTAACAGGAATGAACGATCGTGTGAGATTGTTTTGGAATCGGACCATCCGGTGGTCACGATCGTTGTTAGGATTTCGGTATTATAGTGAAAAATTGTATCACAAATGTGACATATCACTGCAAATGCTTAACGTATTCTTTTTATTAAAAGAATGAGAAATAAAATTATTACGCGTTTGTAGCTTCTGGTTTTCAAAACTGAAAATCAATTTGCGGATCCCCTATGTTTTTCCTTCTTTTTTTTTTTTTTCAGTCAATAACTTTTGTAACAGGAATGAACGATCGGGGGAGAATTTCTTTAACACTACGTCATTGTTTTTAGCTGTTATAAAAAATATCTGGGCATGTAAAAATTTATTTAACTTTTAAAGTAGACCTCAACAATATCCATTTGCTAAAATGCTTTTTTAAATGTTTGACCAAATTAATTAGCTAAGGTCTTGTGTTTAAATTCGACTAAAACTATGTTCTATGTACATACCTTACTATGCAGTGTAACTCTGAAGTTATTCTTTTTAATGTCACGAATACACTTAGAACACAAATTTTGGTCTTTTGAAAATCCATTCACATGAACTGTGTCCTGTTTTAGAATTTGCACGGCATCCGAGAACACAACACGGATGTGGCATAATCAAATACCTATCTCATTCAGTTACCGGTATATAGAAACTGTAATTAAAATGTTAGTTGAAGCAAACCACAGGAAAGGAACACTATTAATTTCACGCAAGCATAGACAACCGCAAAAATCACACGGTTAAGCGTAGCGTGGTTATACAGACACGGACTGTTTGATCTGTAGATCCACGAGGTGTGACGTCACTGAAAATGACGTCACGACTTAATAGGCCTTCAACCAATAGGAGGTAACGATCCGGTGCACGACGGATATTTAGTGGTTCAAGCGTTCGCACCCGCCCGGAATCTAACCTGAGGTTTCTCCGTGGCAATCACGACCGTTGCCCACTAGGCTATCCACAGCCCCGAGTTTGCAATTCTCTCCGCGGTGCTTCTTATATAACCACTTGTACAGTATAACGTTACAGACATTATCGTAGTTTCATGTCCGACCACTGGGGCGCTGTCTAAAACACGAGACTTGCACCTCTGCCTCTGTGGGTGTTTTAATCATTGTGAAATGTAACTTATAATTTCTGTTTTTTTAAAGATAAATACCACAACATTGCTATGGAATACAATATATAACGTCTTATAAAAAAAATTATGTGAGCTGTTTATTTTTTTTTTCTTATAGGTTGCTTTATTTTTCTTTTCAAAATTTAGCGATAAATTGAAGTTAGATTTTTTGTGGGACGAGTTCCAAGTATTTGTCCGTGCCTCGGGCGTAAAATAGCCTGAATCCAACACCAAACTAAGACATGTATTCTCATGTGCCGTAGCATTACGTATTCTATGTGTCATAGGTGTGTGCGTACCTCGTCTAAGTAAATCAGATCGCTCAACATCATAGACCGAAAACTCGCCACTTTTCTCCCTGTGGATCTGTCGGAATACCAGTTCTTCGTCATCACTAGGAAAGGATGCCACGTCGTCGTGTTAACAGTCGTACAGTCACATCGGCGAGTTCTGCCTGTCGTGTGGTGGCGCAGCGTGCCCATCCTGGCAGAAGTTCGCAGAAAATTGTACCAACAAGACACGAAGAGAAGGCTCTGGACGTCGTACACAGACAACGACGAAGGACAACCGTGATCTCATATTGCCCTTGAATAACAGTTCTGCATCATCAAAGTCGTTGGAGCAGCAGTGACGCATTCTCCCATGTTAGCTGTAGCAGTATGTCGCCGGTTAATACAATTCGGACAGCAGGCTCGTCGGTCCCTCTTCAGGCTACGTTTGACACCACTGAAAGCCTGCAGTGCTGCATCGAACAAAGATAGTGGCGTGAAGAATGACTCTGTACCGTGTTCTTAAATGAAATGCGCTCTTGTTTGGGCCAAAATTATGGCCTTAACCGTGTACTAATTGCGTATCTTGGGTCCGAGACCTGGGCTATCTTACCCCCTTCCCCCTCACCCCACAGTACTAATTTTTTTAAATTGCGAAGTTTAAATTTTAATTGTTAAGTAATAATAATTATTTTCCCTAAATTTTAGGTACATGCAATTTGCTAACATGATACCAAATAATTATGAGGATTAGGATTTGAATACTTATTTGTACATGAACTCCATTCTTCTTTCCTTTTGTGTGAACTTGAGTGTTACGTTTTCATAAAAAGTTTCTTCCAAGTACTTTTCCATATTTAAAAAGAATGTTTTTCTCTACTGACAAAACAGCCAAGTTTCTCAAGTGTACATGTTCTTGTGAGGCTCTAAGATATAGATTCTTTTTAAGGTGGACGTCAAGTAATTTTGCATCCTATACTTCCAATGGAAAAAACTTCTGTACACATTTTCTTCACAATTAATGCGTTCCCAAATATAAAAATTTGAACATCGATTAAAATAGCTTCATTTTATAACTTGCAATACTTAATTTTTTTCTAAAACATAACCATAATTACACAATCCAACATTTGTCTACTGACTTCATCAACGTACAGGTCGTGTCATCTTTTTTCTGGTTTCAACACCACCCAAGGAAAAGTTATTGATTTTTAATATACACTGCTGGCCACCAAAAAATGCAGCACCAAGAAGGAAGCATCCGATTCGCCTGAAATTTGCAGCATGCGTCGTACGCGAGAGGACATGCAAACGATTAGCATTGCAGTGCATATGCAAATCATGTCGGCCCGGCACGCCACTGAGAAGCACTATAAGAAGGATGCACAGAAGGCGGGGTTTAAGTAGAGGAAGTGTGTTGTGCTGCCGGACCTGTGCATGGGAAGCTTCCTGATGCCTCGTCGCAGAATACGGCAGTAATTCCAGCATGTTTCGGAGTTCGACAGAGGGCGAATAGTGGCTTATCGCGACAGCGATTTATTGTACCGAGACATCGGCGCCCGTGTGGGACGACATCCAACCACAGTTAGGCGAGTATGGATTCGGTGGGTGCTGGAGGGACGGACGGACCGACGTGAGTGATTGCCGCAGCTGTGGCACACCACCGAACGAGAGGACCGGCATGTTGTGCGGCGGGCATTGACGCCTCGCACCGCCACATCACGAACGTTAGCACAGGAATTAGAGTGTGTTGCGCAACAACCTGTGTCAGCACATACCGTTCAACGTTGTTTGCAGGAGTGGGGACTCGTCACACGGCGCCCATTGCTCCAATTACCATTGACGTTACCCCACCAGGGAGTGCGGCGGCAGTGGGCCGTTGATCGCCGCACCTGGACTACGCAATGGCACGACTTGTCTTCTCCGACGAATCCCGCTTCTGCCCCGATGGTCGGATCCGGGTGTGGCGGCACCGCGGCGAGAGACTGTATGACGCCTGCATTATGCATCGCCATACCGGTCCGTCGTCGGGCGTTAGGGTTTGGGGCGAAATTGGATATGACACGCGCACCCCTCTGGTACGCATCGCCGGTACACTCAACGGCCAACGCTACAACCGCGACGTTTTGGAGCCTGTAGTCCTCCCTTACCTGCAGGACCTGCCAGCGGTCACGTTTCAACAGACAATGTGCGCCCGCACGTGGCACGCATCGTGCAACAATTCTTCACGGCCCACCACGTGTCACTGCTGCCGTGGCCCTCTTATCTCTCGATATGACGCCCTTCGAACACGTGTGGTCACTGATCGGCAACCGAGTGTCACCCCACGCCCACATCCAAAGCCTCTCTCGCCGACCCGGTGGCGCAGGGTCTAAGTGATGTCCTTTGATCATTCGTCCGACAGGTGTCCGGGTTCGAATCCAGGTGAGGCATGGATGTTGTGTTTGTCTTATGGCACTGGCTCTCTCCCTTCCCTGGAACCAGTGACCCTAAATTAGAGACGGGCGACTGCTTTTAGCCCATTGAGTAGCTCACGGTGGTCGTTAAACCACCAATTAAAAAAAAAAAAAGCCTCTTTCGTTCGATGCCGCGGCGTGTAGCGATCGTTATTGCCAGCCACGGGGGCCCCACAAACTATTCATGTCTGCGTGTTCCGCAAGTCTCACGGGCCTGTAAACTCAATCGTTTCATCTTTGTATCTGTTGTTATGTGTCCAGTAAATCTGGCTGTGCTATCTCGTGTCCCACTTGGTGTTGCATTTTGGGTGGTCAGCGGTGTAATTAGGGTTATGTTTTAGAAAATATTACGTATTCCAAGTTATAATATGAAGTTATTTTAATCGATGCTCAAATTTTCATTCTATGGAACACACTAATTTGGAAGAAAATGTGTACAAAAGCTTTTCGATTGGAAATACAGGAAGCAAAATTATTTTACGTCCACCTTAATGCTGAAAAACTTCTTTCGGCAGTTGCAGTTGTTGATGGAAACTTTTATATTCGGTCTGCTAATTTGTACACCTCACTAAGCACTATGTCCAATTTATTCAACTTTATGTAACAAGTAATGTTTCATACTGATTTTTTTTTGTATTTATCAAGGGTATATAGCACCTTTAGCTCATTTTTTAGTCGAGCTGTATCAAAATTTGGAGCATAGAGGTCTTTCTTTAAGCTCTGATAGTAGACGTTCAGGAAAGCTTTCATCAAATTTATCAAAACAGTTCGAATCCAACAAAGCCAGGAATTTAAGATATAATATCACTGATTTTAATTCATTGACACTTCACACAAACTGAAACAACTCGCACAAAACACGTGCTCTTATGGGCGGGAGCATGCGAATGACTGAGGTTGTCTAAGTCTTCTCTTTTCAGAGCGAACCAATGCCGAAAGCAATGACCCATTACCCTCCACCCGCTCATTCGTATTGTCATGGGAACGCTAGCGGGCGATCGTAGGAAGGTCTTCGAATCATAACAACGAAGACTCTGGAAGAGCTGCGCCGCCCCTGTGGCGCAGTGGTCTAAGCGATGGCCTCTGATCATTCGTCCGAAAGGGGTCCGGGTTCGAATCCCGGTGAGGCATGGATGTTGTGTTTGTCTTATGGCACTGGCTCTCTCCCTTCCCTGGATCCAGTGACCCTAAATTACGGACGGGCGACTGCTTATAGCCCATTGAGTTGCTCACGGTGGTCGTTAAAACTCCAATCAAAAAAAAAGAAAAATCTGCTTACGTAACGAATCAGAACAACGAAGGACTCTGGAAGAGCTGCTTACGTAACGCCGTTGGTCTTCGCTCGCCAGACTAAGTCGAAGAAGCGAATCCGCACGTGTTTCTTTCGCAGCAAAAGCATCAACCTATTATCGTTGATAATACCATTTTCAATTTTATATTTTCAATTACCGTTGATAAGTGACTTTTTTTTGTGTATCTTTAATTGCCTTTTTTTTGTGCATTCCATGTGCCTCGAATATACGCCAGTGCTGTGCACCTCGACGACAGGAAAAGAGGCGGCGGGAAGAGTACATTCGCACAGCATATCGCACCAACACGAGGCATTATGGCCTGGGGTGCTATCGGGTAAAGCAGAACGCTTCTCGAGAGAGTCCGTACCACAATAATGAGTTCCCAGTTACGTTAATGACATACTACAGCCGTTCGTCTTTCTTTACCGTTAGAACACGTCCCAGTGGCCACATTTCAGTAGGAAAATGCCTCATCGCATGTTAAAGCGACAACACATGGGTAACAACGTTCTACTTCTGCCGCGGCCGGCTCGATTGCCGGATTTGCCACCGATAGAAAATCTCAAGGACATGCTCAAACGACAAGTGCAACGGTTTTACCTGCAGCAAGTGACACAAGCCACAAGGGGCTATATCGAGTTCTATCTACATCGACGCACTTGGTACACATGACACCGAGATGCAAATAATTTGTTCTGTGTTGCCTAATGAACATATCCTAGCTGCTCCGGTGGCACGGTGGTCAAAGCGATGGCTTCTGACCATTCGTCCGATATGGATCCAGGTTTGTGTCCCGGTAGGACGTGGATGTCGGGTTTGTCTTACGGCACTGACTGTCTTCCTACCTTGGAACCAGTGGCCCTAAATTAGGGAGGGCGACTGCTTATACCCCAGTGAGTTGCTTATTGTGGTCCTTAACGTCCCAATAAAAAAACAACATATCCTATAAAAGTCAAAGTCGTAGGTAGACTCCTTTCAGGTGTTCTGTTTTTTTATGAACATGAGTGTACATGTGTTGCAGAATTATATTGTGTAACGATATTGAATGACGAATAGTTTCTTTTTCTCTTTTTTATTTTATTCAGAATGTGTTTCATATCATATTGCAACCTAACATAATGCTACCATCTCAAAATCATCGCTTTTAAAAATTTATTCACGTGACGAAGCGACTTAATTCATTTGTTCTTGTGCGCTAGCTGCTGCATAAGTTTTGCATTAATTCGTGGCAAACAATAACAGAAAAGAAGAATCAGGCCATAGTGAAGTCAAAATTTGAAAAGAAAATAATTATAGTAAATTTAATCATATTTTTCAGAAAACTCTAATGTGTTCTTATTTATCTTACGGGGATCTAAAGAACTGCGTGATATCTGTGATCGTAAGTTTTAAAATTTTCCCCGAATGATTAATCTGTTTTAGGTGATACTTCCTTGTTGATAAATCACTTTACGCTGTCAGACGAATGAAGAATTATTTACGATAACCATATGGTGTATCTGCATGCAGCCCAACAGGGAAAAAACTTGAATTTAAATGGTTTTGGGTAAAAGCGGTTCTACGTCTCTTCCTGTGTCAGCTAATAACTACTAGAATTTAACTCCTGCAGGATTAATATTTCAAAGAAAAGAAAGATTAATACCGTTAGAAATTGCCAATTATGCTGGCACTAGAACAAAACCTCAGCTTCTTCAATTTCCTGTTCTGTTTCGTATAGAACAGGATAAATAAATAAATTCCAGATGTTACCACACATAAAAATCCTTTGACATACACCAATGCACATCCACACATGAGTGCAAAACATTGAAGGACGTGAAACAGAGAATACGCCGTAGTATGCTTGAGGGACTGGATTTAGGGCAGATCTTATTAACTAACAGCTAAGATACATCAAATCATGCACTCCAAAATATGTTGTATTGACTAATTGCTTTATATAAAAACGTGGGATTCTTTCGAAAGGGCATTCCTGCTGCCCGAGTGATTTGAGCTTCTAATAAACAGTTACGAAAAGTAAAATACCAATAATGCGTTGATAGACTCAATCGGGCCGTGAAGACTTTATTTTTCCGTGCGTGACGTAAAGTAAGATAACTATTACTGGATTTACAAGCTTGTTACTATGTCTGCAGCGCACCCAAAACCTGCCCGTTTTACTACGTAATCAGTTACACTGACAAATGTATACTTATATGTCTTCCACATTTGTGCTACTGTTTCTTTCTTCTGAAGATGGGCTTAGCGGAAGCCCGAAAGTTCTCATGTTTCAATGTTATAATGTTTTAATTTCTGACAATCAAATAAATCCTTTTGGAATTATGAAGGTTTTAATTCATAAGTTTTTAAGGTTTTAAAGCTATCGATCGGGCCGTTTTAATGCTTCGCATTTATTTTTCCTTCTTTTGAACCAGCTCTTACTGGCGACTTTTCTGAAAACGGAAAGAAGCATTCGTGCTGTGCTCTTCTGTTACCGCAAAGCTTGCGTTAAAGGGGACTCACCTGGATGAGGATTGAAAGTAATTTTAAGAAAATAATATTGGTACTATTTGTGGATAATTTATGCTACACATCTTTCTCATGCCAATATCTCTGTTGGTGTGAAATACGATGAGTGATTTGAGGGTATAGATAATTTACGTACACCGACTCAGTCTGGTATATATTAAATGGAATTAAATCGGAACAACACAAACAATAAGGTTTAAAAATTCCTGATATTGTGCGGAACTTGGGTAGTTGAACCAGTGAATGTATTCTCCTAAAACCAAAGACAGACTTGTGAGTCATAAAAGTAAATATTTACTAAACTATGGAGACAATACTAACTGTTTCGAATGTTTAGTTTTCAAAAACAATATTTATTTTTATTATTATGCAATATTAAGATTTAGGTTAAGGTAAAAAACGACTCTGACACCGATGAAATGTGATGTAGTCACGAAAGTCCATCTGCGCAACTAATATGCGATGTTAACATACACTGACGGAAAAAAAAATCTCTACACCGCGAAAAAATGGTTGCAGAGGAATGAAATGGCGGCAATACATTTGTATAGGTAACATATTTAATAGATTAAGGTTTCAAGATCACAGCTTACTGTAAGCGCGAGAAGAGCCATTTTAAATTTGAAATGCTGGTATATTAATAACCGGTGTAGCCACCAGAATGTTGAATGCAAGCACGCAAACGTTCATGCATTGTGTCGTACAGGTGCTGGATGTCAGTTTGTGGGATGGAGTTCCATGCCTGTTGCACTTGGTCGGTCAATACAGGGACGGTTAATGCTGGTTGGGGGTGACGCTGGAGTTTTCGTCCAATGATGTCCCATACATGCTCGATTGGTGAAAGATCTGGTGATCTAGCAGGCCACGGCAACATGTCGACACTCTGTAGAGCATGTTGGGTTACAACAGCGGTATGCGAGCGAGCGTTATCCTGTTGGAAAACACACCCTTGAATGCTGTTCATGAATGGCTTGACAACAGATTGAATCACCAGACCGACGTACAACTGTGCCGTCAGGGTGCGTGGGATAACCACGAGAGTGCTCCTGCTGTCATAGGAAATTGCTCCCCAGACCATAACTCCAGATGTAGGTCCAGTGTGTCTCGGCCGCAGACAGGTTGGTTGCAGGCGCTTACCTGGCCTCCTTCTAACCAACATACGGCCATCACTGGCACCCAGGCAGAACCGGCTTTCATCAGAAAACACAACAGATCTCCACTCCGTCCTCCAATAAGCTCTAGCTTGACACCACTGACGTCGCAAACGGCAGTGGTTTGGAGTAAGTGGAATGCACGCTACAGGGGCATCTGGCTCGGAGCTGTCCTTCAAGTAACCGATTTGTAACAGTTCGTTGTGTCACTGTGATGGCAACTGCAGCTCGAATTGCTGCCGCAGACGCGGTACGATGCGCCACGGCCATAAGCCGTACACGACGGTCTTGCCCCTCAGTTGTGCCACGTGGCCGGCTGGAACCCGGTCTTCTTGAGGCAGTACCTTCGCTTGACCACCGCTCCCAACAATCATGCACAGTGGCTACATTTCTGCGAAGTCGTTCTGCAATATTTCGGAAAGAAAATCCACCTTATCGTAGCCCTATTACACGACCTCGTTCAAACTCCGTGAGCTGTTGATAACGGCTTCTTCGTCTTCTTAAAGGCATACTTGACTAACATCAACACACTACGTCGAATCTCAACGATAACTAACGCTCACGAACGTTACAGTGCGTATTTACAGCAAACCTGCTTTGCATGTTCCGAGGGGCGCTACCAGAGCCACACGTATGCGCCGAGCGCAAAATTTGCATAGACATCATCTTACAGATGTACTCTCACCGCCTACCAACTCTCGTTTATCTAAAGCAACCTCTTCTTGGTGTTGGGATTTTTTTTTCCGTCAGTGAATAAAGAAATGTTGAATCGGAAGTGTGTTAGTGAGGGGGGTTAGTAAATTTAGATCTGGGTTATCTACTGGTCAACTCCATCGTGCTATACATCATTTTAAAGCTCTTGTCAATTACAAGTAACCTATTTACTAATTTTGGGGGTGGGCGAAAGAAAGACAAACCTTGCTGGGACGCATACTTTACTACTGTAAGGATAGATGCATAGTACCAGAAAGTGTTTTTGTAATGGCTTTTATCAGATTTAGCATAAGGGTAACGTAACACGCAGATTCCAATGCGATACTGTTACATTTTTGTGAAACGTGTGTGAAATAAAGTTCGGCAATAGTTCCTTAAAAGATTAGTAATATAAATCTAAGCTGTCTTACCGTACGATAAAAACACGAAGTTTCCACACTGCAAACTAAGAACATTTATTTACAGAATAAAAACCTTGCAGAAAGCTAGCGCTTTCGGAGAACACATGTCTCCATCTACTGGCCCGAGTGCCACAGGACAAGCACCGCCCTTCAGATATATATAGCCCACCATTGCCCACAATGCAACACGGTACCAAGTTCCAAACATACCCCCTCACCCCTCCCTATCGTCCCTCCCCTCCCCAGAAACGAAGAGTACACACATAGTAATTTAGAAACCCATCAACCCCCCTACCCCGTTAACATTTCCTCCTACTCAAAGCACCCCCCCCTTTCCTTTGGTCCAAATAAAAGTAAGGAAAATTTTTATTTGGACCAAAGGAAAGGGGGGTGCTTTGAGTAGGAGGAAATGTTAACGGGGGTGGGGGGGTTGATGGGTTTCTAAATTACTATGTGTGAACTCTTCGTTTCTGGGGGAGGGGAGGGACGATAGGGAGGGGGGAGGGGGTATGTTTGGAACTTGGTACCGTGTTGCATTGTGGGCAATGGTGGGCTATATATATCTGATGGGCGGTGCTTGTCCTGTGGCACTCGGGCCAGTAGATGGAGACATGTGTTCTCCAAAAGCGCTAGCTTTCTGCAAGGTTTTTAGTCTGTAAATAAATGTTTTTAGTTTGCAGTTTGGAAACTTGGTGTTTTTATCGTACGGTGAGAAAGCTTAGATTTATATTACTGGTATTTCGTACGAATCTTGAGTCAACATTCCTTAAAAGATTGTTGTGTAGTAACGAAGTTAACTATTGTGTCACTTCATGGGACAACATACGGTACGATCAGATTTCAACAATGGTCTTGACTACTTCCGTTACCCATTTCGATTATACTGATATTTTTAACTTGGGATTTACTTTACTACTGCCGGAAAACATGCATAGCATCAAGAAGTCAAGCATTCGCGAAATGTTTGCTAATAATTTTTTGATTTCAGAGGATTTGGATGGGTAAGAAGAAAATCCAGGTGATAATATGAGAATAACTTACTAAATATGTTATGGATACTACAGAGTATACCCACACAGCACAGAATATTTCGTATGTGTTACAAGTACAAAGCACTGAAACATTGAGACTTTTCAGATGCGTTGCACAATGTAACAGTAATGTTTCAGAAACTTTACGGTTACGTCAAAATGTCCTCAAACGTTACATAACTTTTAAACATAACCGACAAGATACAGTGAAAGGTCTTTGTAACTTCAACAAACCAACTTTAAGTTACTTTTACGTATCTCAAAGATATTGTAACTTCGTTACGTTACTGTTACGTATTTGAAAGATATTTGTGACATCATCATACACTGCCGGAAAGTGAAAAAAGAATACCAAGAATGAATTGGCGGACGATCATGAAATTTACATATGTTAATGGGGTCGAGTTTACATAGGTGTGATGTTAATTTCGGGACCAACCGGTGAGCGCTTACGCCACAGCACGGCATAATATGCAAATTATCGTCGGTGGTATTTAAGGAGTACGGCGAAGTGTATGTAATCAGTCGTCTGCGTGCGGACACGTGCGAAGACCCTGAAGAAACTGCAATGCCAGGAAATGGAAGACGTGTACGATTTCAGCAGTTATCGGACTTTGAGTGAGGTCGTGTAGTCGGACTCCGCGAGGTCGTCTAGTCGGACTCCGCGAGACCGGATGGTCGTATCGTCGTATTGCGGATCGAATTGGACGGTAAGTATCGGTGGTGGTACGATGGTGGCGTAGATGGTCCGAGGAACATTCCCACACGAGAAGACGTGGAACCGGGAGTCACAGACGGACTAATTAGCGGACCGATCGACGCATAAGAAGAGCAGCGTTGTCAAGCAGATTATCCACTGCGACGCAAATCCAGGCTGCCGTTGCACCTGAGGTGACTGTGCGAACAATCCGCAACCGTCTACTGGATGCAGGACTACGTGCACGTGTGCCTCTGGCATGTGTACCTCTGACTCCAGCCCACCGTCAGGAACGGCTGCAGTGGTGTCGCCAACGTCTGCAGTGGAGAACATAATGGCGATCTGTCGTGTTCAGTGATGAAAGCAGATTATGCTTGGGAACCTCCGATGGCAGTATGCGTGTTCGCAGACGCACAGGGGAGCGTCTCCACCCTTCTTGCATTCGCCAGCGACACACAGGCCCTACAACTGGTCTCCTGGTGTGGGGAGCGATCAGCTATCACTCCCGTACACAACTAGTGTTTGTACCGGGTACGTTAAACACAACCTCCTACATCAACAACATCATTCAGCCCGTTGTTGTGCCATTTGTAAGGTCGGTCCATCGTGGTGTTTTCCAGCAAGATTACGCACGCCCACACACAGCACGTGCAACGCAACATGCACTTCAGGGTGTGAGACAACTTCCATGGCCTGCACGTTTACCGGATTTGTCCTCCATTGAGCACGTTTACCGGATTTGTTCTCCACTGAGCACGTTTGGGATTTTATGGGACATTTACGATTTACGCCATCGGGTTGAGGATGCTTGGAACTCAATACCCCAAACTTACATCCAACATCTGTACGACAGACTCCATGCCAGAATTGCACAGTGTGACGCAGTTCATGGCGGTTCAACCTCGTACTAACCATGTTACATGGAAATGTTATTCTTCAGTTTACCAGCAAATACAGCTGTATTTTGCCATAATGTTTTGATCACGTTATCCTCTGTATTCCGTTATTATGCTGTATAAATTTCGTTGGTATCAGACGTCTCCTTCTTGGTGTTTTTTTTAGCACGTCTTTTGTAAAAAAAAGATCGTGCTTATGTTATCGGTTTACCCGTCCGTTCGTCCGCCTGTACCCACGGTATCTCTGCAACTATTAGTCCGATTTGAAATTTTTTTTTTGCATTCGAAAGCTTAAAATATGCGAATGATGATCATTCATTTCGTTTTTTTTCTATGGTGTACAATTTTGCCACTAGAGGGCGTAAATTCAGATGATGTTGAATTCAAAAATACGTTTTATTCTACATATTTCTTTCTAAACATCCGATTGAAAAAATCTTTTATTTTTCGATTCCATTTATGTCGAAGAGTATTTTGGATATAGTTTCTTTTTCAAACTACGCATAGATTTTCCGCTAGGGGGCCAAAAAGTAAAATGCATTTTTTCCGATAACTCTTCTTCTAAAACTCCGATTTGAAAATTTTTTCAGCGGATACATCTCCTGATGCACAATCTTTTGCCTGTAATTTCGAATTTTTGGTAAAGAATACTTTGGCCACCAGGGGGCGTAAGTGTTAATTTTCGCTTCTGATGTATTTGCCATAAAATCTGCGCTTGCAAAATATCGATTGAAAAAATTCTTTCGTGGACTGATGCCACTCACATCGATAAACCTTTTCTGAATATTTTCTTCCTAAAATATTCCACAGTTTCTCCGCCAGGGGGCGTAGATGTATATCTTATTTTTGTCAATATCGCGACTTCTAGGTGTCCGATTTGAAAATTTTCTTCTTTGTTGGATAGTGTTTTCCGTGTGACATGTCTTTCATATAATTTCAAAATTTTCAAGTAGTTCATAGACTTTCCGTAAGGGGGCGTAAAGGAAAATTGCGTTTTCCCCTATATCTCTGCTTCTAAATATCTGATCTGAAAAATTCTTTCTGCACCGGATACAGCTCCTGATGGGAAATCGTTTGCACATAATTTCTAATTTTTGTAAAGAAATGGTTTGGCCACCAGGGGCGTAAACCTTAATTTCCGCTTTTGATGTATTTGCAGCAAAATATGAGCTTCTAAATACTCGATTGAAAATAACATCGTTTGCAGACCGATACTACTCATGTAGACAAACCTTTTAGAAACATTTTCTTCTTAAAATAGTGCACGGTTTCTACGCCAGGGGCGTTGATATACATCTTATTTTTGTCAATATCTCTACTTCTAAAAGTCCGATTTGAAAAACTCCTTCTTTGTTGGATAGTGTTTCTAGTGTGACATATGGTTCATATAATTTCAAAATTTTCTAGTAAATCATAGACTTTCCGCTAGGGTGCACAATGGTAAATTGCGTTTTCTGCTCCTAAAACTCTGATTTGAAAAATTCTTCCTGTATCGCATACAAGACCTGACGGAAAATATTTTTCACGTAATTTCTAATGTTTGGTAAAGAATGGTTTGTCCAGCAGGGGTCATAAGTGTAAATTTCTACTTCTGATGTATTTGTAGCAAAATCTAGGCTTCTCAAAACTCGACTAAAATTTTTCTCTTGGACCGATACCTATCATATGGATAAACTTTTTGTGAATATTTTCTTCCTAAAATAATGCATGGTTGTCCCACCAAGGGACGTAAAGTCACATCTTATTTTTGTCGATAACTCTGTTTCTAGGAGTTCGTAAGCTCACGATTCCGTTTACAGCAATATCTGAGGGATTAAAGGCCCGATTGAAAAACTTTTTTCTTCCGTCAGGTACTATTATTTTTCATACCGGTTCCATTGACTTTGAATAGCTTTGATACATTTAATTTGCGTTAGAACGGATTCAAAAGACGTGCTTATTACACCCGAAAATTCGGTGTAATCTTTTTTGTTTCACTTTCCGCCAGTGTATTACTCTTACTTATTTGTAAGATATTTGTTTCATCATCATATTACAGTTACGTATTTATTACGTTGATCATTATAGTTTTAACAAACTTTGTAAAATCACAATAAAAAATATTACACACGACAGCTGTTTCAATAGCAACAAAAGTCGCATTACGAGTTGCTTACGTTTCACAGGTCAACGCATTCCGCTTTCCATTGGAAACATTGGTGGCGGTTTATATATTGATGACAAAAGAAATAAAAATCGGTCCCAAATGAGGGTGTCGAATTTCTATTATACACGAGGAATAGACTATATTTCAGCGAAAAAAAGAAAGAAAATCAAATTTGTCAATTCTCTAAATATCTACTAATATGAAATTTCTCAGCTTCAAGTAAAAACAAAAACATGCTGGTATAGTATACTAATAGAACAACACAGTCATCTACTTAGATTTCATAAAATGCTATTTAGAATGTAAAAACTATAATAATCAAAATCATTATTTACTTTCAGATGATCTTGAATCACAAAAAAAAAAGGATGAAATATTAAATTAACTAACTAGCTAACTCGAGTACGACAGTATCACCAAAGAATATTCCAGTAGCACATGGAAATACCACTACGGGAGTGCTTCGGTGAAATGTCAAAAATGCCCATGCGCATCCACGCCGTTTCCGAAGCAAAAATCTTAAATATCGTAGGAATGTAACATCAAGGTAGCAATTATGTACAATGTAAACTATAAAACAGTTGTATCGGCGGATACTATTTTTAACGTAACCGTAATGTACAGAGAGTTATGTTTCAAAATAGATGTTGCTGAAACGTAATTGTAAGATATATCTGAAAGTGTAACTAGATTTTAACATTATTGATACACATTCGAAAAGTTTTGTGCTGTATGGGTATATACATACAGGGTGATCAGAATCGACAGCACAATAAACCTACCAGACGATTCCTCGTGGAGAAAGAAGCCGAAAACCGTTGTCCAATCGGACGTGCATTCCGGATATACGCGGTGGGGTGTTAATATCTGGTGTGGTAATGTGGACGATATTCTATTAGGACCATATCTTCTTTCCGAACGTGTCATAGCTGCCAACTACATGGGGTTCATATGTGATGTTCCGCCGGACTTACTGGAAAACGTACCATTGGCTATTCTCAGCAATCTATGGTTCCAGCATGATTAAGCACCGGCGCATTACGCTGCAAATGTTCGCCAGTGGCTGGATACGAAATATCCCGGTCGATGGCTTTGCCGTGGTGGTCCTGCCGCATGGCCAGCTAGATCGCCGGATCTTAGCCCATTGAACTTCTTCCTCTGGGGTCATCTAAGGGAACTGGCATATCGACGGCCTGTCAACAGCCTGCACGACCTAGTGGCCACCTTACACGCGGCCCTCACAACTGTAACGCATACTATGCTACAACACGTGCAGATGTCTATCCCTCCCACCTGTTCCGCAGTACAAGGTGGTCATTTTGAACACATGTTGTAATCTGACACGAATCCACGTGTTTTATCATTGGTGTTGCAGTGGTACACATCAATAAATTACATGTTTTCTGTCAAAGTGAATGGGTAAGTTATTTCTAATGTCTGTATTCTTACAGGATGTGTCGTGCCGAACTTTCGGCACGTATATCTCCGGAATGCTACGTCCGATCGGACAACGGTTTTCGGCTTCTTTCTCCAAGAGGAAGCGTCCGGTAGGTTTATTGTGCGGTCGATTCTGATCACCCTGTATATAAA
Organism: Macrothele yani; assembly: GCA_039090855.1. Taxonomy (NCBI): domain Eukaryota; kingdom Metazoa; phylum Arthropoda; class Arachnida; order Araneae; family Macrothelidae; genus Macrothele; species Macrothele yani. The sequence goes on along the minus strand of CM076995.1, from coordinate 184,960,493 downwards.
ATATATAAAGAAAGGTACCAATACGAAAGTTCCTCTTGTCCTCCCAGCAGAATTTTCACATGCAATTAAGAACATGAAACGTAGAAGAGCTTCAGGCGAAGATGGAATTACCGTGGACATTGTGCAGGAAGAAAGCGGATAAATAAAAACTACACTCGTTCAAGTTTTCAGTAGGTGCCTCAGTGAAGGAAAGGTTCCTGAGGATTGGAACAATGCTACAATGATCCTGCTACATAAAAAAATGTGACACTGAGGATTTCAGGAACTACAGGCCCATCAGCCTCCTTTCAGTGGTACATGAACTCCCATTATGCATCGCTTCTACCGATTTTGAAAAGGCCTTTGATTTCGTGAAACCGTCAGCAGTTACAATGGCTTTATTAAAACCCTGCGGTATTGAAGATGCTTACATTACTAATAAAATCTATGAAAACGCAAGTGCAATGGCTCGGCTATTTGAGGATACAGCAGCAATAAAAATCTGAAAGAGAGTGAGACAAAGCGACACCGTTTCTTCCAAACTCTTCAACGCCACCACACTTTTAATCATTGAACTTGAAAAGCAAGGGTATAACAGTTAATGAAGATTATTTAACTCATTTGCCTTTTGCTGATGACGTAATATTTTTTTCAACTGCCCTTTCATAGCTGCAAAGTATGATCTAGGAACGTGCTGAAAAGAGTAAAGAAGTGTGATTGGAAATGAACTTTCAGAAGACAAAATTTATGTACAATGCTTTCACAAGAAATGAAGATTTATCAATTGATATGGAAAAGATGGAGGTGATCGATACCTACATTTACCTTGGACAACAGATATCAAGCGATGGTCACATTGATGTGGAAATTGATTGATATATAAAACTTGACTGGAGAGCTTTTGGAAGAAACAGTGCAATTTTCAAGAGCGATATGTCATTATGTCTTAAAAGCAAAGTGTTTAATCAATGAATCCTTCCAGTTTTTACATATAGAGCGGAGACGTGGACTTTAACAAAAAAAGGCATACAAAGGCTGCAGACAACTAAAAGAGGCATGGAGAGAGGAATGGTACTTGGTGTAACCAGGAAAGATAAGAAGACGAACTCATGCATAAGGAAAATGACAAGAGATGAAGACATCATGATCAGAGTAAAATCCCTGAAATGGCAATTAGCAGGGTATGTTGCCAGAACAGACCACAGATGAACAACCGAAATTTTAGACTGGATTCAAAGGGAGAGAGAATGACACAGAAGACCAGAGGGGCGATGAATGGAAGAAACTCGAAAGCATGCCAGAATAACTTGAAGGGGAGTGGCTGAAGACAAACAATTGTGGAAGAAACTTGGGGAGACCTTCATCCAATAGTGGATTGGTAATGGTTGGCAATGATGATGATGGTGAGACCTTCATCCAATAGTGGATTGATAATGGTTGGCAATGAGGGTAGTCATTCTGAATATTTAAAAATGTTCCCACCGTTTCACCCCAAAAATGTAAAACGAGCGTGTAAACATATGTTCGAATATACACACACGTTGTAGACGAAATTATTCCGACACTTAAGTCAAAAGGAAACAAGATAAAGTATTATCCAAAAATAGTACGTAGTCTTACACCTTATGTCAGTTTTAACTTGTAGCGACCCTTTTATGTGAGCTTTTCACGAAATACCGGTAGGCCTGTACCGGAAATTTGCTCTATTTTTGTTGGCGTATATTGATATGTTCCTGCAAAGCGTCTGCCGCAGCTGCCGTACAGGAAAGTCTTACCGTCCGTGCAGGAACGTGCTGTCCCTCAAACCAGTCCTGGACAGACCTTGCTGTGTGACAGGGCGCTCAATCTTACTAAAGCAGACTAGGATCTGTTCCGAATTATTGCCACAGCTTATGTAGTAGGGAATTGTTGAAAATGTCTCAGTATCTGATGTTCGTTAGGTTCGAAGGCACAACCAAAGAACCGTGATCTACTCATCAGAATCTTGTCCACACATTCACATATCCCATTCTAAACTTGACAGTACTGATAATGCTTTCCATCTGACAATGTTCTTCAAGCCAACGGCAGACGTAATTGCGTCTGCTCGAATGAATATGGTAAGTAAAGTGATTCACCACCTCTCAGGACCTTCTGCCAATTTTCTTTTTTCCAAGGACAGCAGCTCAGTTGTCTTCTGGCAGTACTTCGAGTTATGTTGGGCTTTTACGCAGCTGAACTAGCATGGTAAACGTGGGCATCCAGTTTTCAGAGGACTGTTCTGGTGCGAGTATATGTTCGAGTAGTTTAAGCGACGTTGCTGGCTAGGTTTGTGGCCGAGGACGTGCATTATTTACATTTGGCAGTAACCCTAGTTTGGAACGATCACTCAATCTGTGTGGCATCCCAGAAAACTTCTTCGCTTTATTGGAACACTCTATTTTCCATCGCAGAATATCATCAGCGACAATTCATTTGAAAATTCCAGAGCAGAAACACTGCGCACTGATTGCTTGCTGTATTGGCATCCAAGCATTGTGTTCTTCCGAAGTCCATGACATCAGCTCCGCGAAGCGTAGTTGTTTCCAGTGTTGTGTGACACATGGGGCGGAGCCTTCGTTTATGAAAAGCAACAAACGCACACTACGCGTGAGAGAGTCTGGTTTTGTAAATGTACGTTTATATGCGTATCTGAAGGTTTATGAACACATCTCTCTACGATACATAGTGTGGGCATTTTACCCAGGTACATGTATGTGTGTTTCATCTTATTCATTGCCCAGACAACAACTTCCAACAGCACAAAAAGGCTACTGTTCTTCCCCATTCCCTATATTCCCTGGGCAAAGTTGCCATTTCCAGTTTCATTTTCACGACTTCAGGTTATCGCTGCGACAATGCTCCCCCTAGGGGAACATTTTTCTATTCTTTTTGTTAAAGGAAAGAGTAAAACACAGCCCCGGTGCCACAGTAGTCTAACCGATATATTCTGACCATTCATCCGAGATGTGTCCGAGTTCGAATTCTGCTGATGCATGGGTTTTGTGATTATCTTTTGGCACTGGCTCTTTCCCTTTCCTGGAGCCAGTGGCCCTAAATTAGGAATGGGCGACTGTTTGTATCCCATGGAATTGCTCATGGTGGTCGTTAAACCCCCAAATAATAACAATGAATGAAAAAAGAGACTAAAACAGTTGTTTTGGGTTTAGGATGTGAAAAGGGCATCATTATTATTGAAGAGCGGAATGATTTAGAATTTCTCATTTAACGCCGACGCGATTCTATTAAACAGAGGGCTGACCTATTTACCCTAAATTTCAGCAAGAATATCCTACGAAGCAAAAATATTTGAGCTTTTTTTGGATAAATAACCGTGCTTTAATTGTCAGCAAAACAGTTAAGAAATAGATCTCTTCTTTCGTGAAGTTTTCCTGTTAATGCTTGTTCGACGATCAAACAAAATTTAAAGTCTATAAACATTATATAAAGTGATGATTTTCGTTTTTCTTTACTGCCTTCTTCGTTTAATTTTGTTTTTGGCAAACAGTTTTCGTTTAGCAACTTTCAGTTTTGCTTTTCTTGGAATTACATTTTCATGGCTTTTCTGTGTTGTTTGGCACACAAAAAGAGTACTGTTACGCCTCAACTAAAACTCGAATTTTATGAGTTGATTAAAATAATTTATGATGAAATTAACAATGCGTAGAAAATCATGGTTCACAGGAAATTCTGGTTTTATTTTGCTTCCAGTTGCAATCGTAGTGGCAATTAAGAATATTCATTTTGTTGTATTAAAATATTTAAAATAAATGAAACACCCCTTTGCCAAGCGATATTCAGTTATCCTCTTGTCATTCCGTATCGATACCTAAAGAGTTTTAAGTTCCTCAGTCGTTCACATTTAACTTGCTGCCATTCCTGTATTTTTTAACGATTTTAGAGAACAAGAAGTTCGTGAGTTTGTTTTTTTTACTGATTTTTAATCACTTGTTTTCTTTGATTAATGAGAAAAAGCACAGGAATGGATTATAAGACAGTGACATTAAGTGTGTGTGTGTGCGCATGTGTCTTCTTTTTTCATTTGGTCTCTTCTACTTTTTTAGTCGTCTCAATTACATTTTCTAGGGTGTTCTGTAATGGAGCGCAAGTAAATCTTCCTATAACGCAGTTAAGAAGTGAAATCATGCAACTGACGACCTAATGTAAGAATTTACACAGGAAAGTGACAATCAAAATGTAAGGAATTTTAGCTTATGACTTAAAACAATTTTAACTCCGCACAGTAAATGAGCAAATCTCGGAAATCCTTTTTCTCGTATAATTTCATAGATACAAGCGCGCAAGTGGAAAATACAGTACTTATGTTTATGTCGCAGAAATAAATGATGATTTTTAGCAGAAATACAGACACCTGGAAGACAAGGCACTCTGTAGAAGAAATGGTGTGCTATCACTTACCGGATACTTGACAAATTATTCTTTCTCGGTGTATTAATATGCACATTTTCACAAGTAACACGTAAACCTATCACGACAATTATGATGTCCTCCCGGTGGGGCGGTGGTCTAAGAAAAGAATTCTGACCATTCATCCGAGATGAGTCTGGGTACGAATCCCGGCGAGGCATGGGTGGTACCTTTGTCCCACGCCACTGTATCTCTCCATTCCGTGGAGCCAGTGGGCTCACATTTGGGACAAGCGATGCTTATAGCCCATCAAATTACCTACCGTGATGGCTAAACTCCCGAACAAACAAATAAGGAACCATGACGAACGGGAATCTATCGGTGGCGATAGGTTGGAATTATCTTATTGTAGGTTTAAAAGTCGGAACATTCTGAAATTCTAGTTGTACGGTTTTACCTGGAGTCTAACTCCTGTCGACAACACAAAGACATTGTTCGGAAGTAGTCGTCAATGAAGTATTTTTGTTCAGAGCCCAACACATCGATCAATTTACGTTCTCATTAATCAGTGTGTTATAATAACTACAATAATAACTACTGTAATGGATTTAATAGAATGTTTCACTCGCACTACCGAAATGTGCAAACAAATGGAAGGAAAGCGTATCCTGAAGATGCGGCGTGTGTGCCAACACATCGTCTCACGCATGTTAACTGAAGGCCAGTTGGCCGTACGTTTGGAAATGGCGGAAGATCTTGTAACCGCCGCTGCCAAGACTCGCAACTTCTTAGAATCATCATAATCGGGGATAAAAAATTGTGCTTCCTCTTCGACCCGCAGACTAAGCGGGCACCAGCTACGTGGATATCGCCATCGGATCCACGCAAGCAGAAATTCCGCTGAGATCGCAGCAGTGGCAAGATCATGCCAGATATCTTCTTCTACATTCAGGGTATTGGTCATCTTGAATTTATCCCTGAAGGACGCACTGTCAACAGGGAGCTCTATCTGGACATCCTGCGAACATCTACTGGAGTCGATCCCCAAGAAGAGGCCTCAACTATGGAGCAACCAACTGTGGCACCGTCCCACGAAAATGCACCGGGCATACAGGTCATTCCTCCTTCGTGAAGTTTTCTCCAAAATAAGACCCGTTGTCCTGCAACTTCCACATTTTCCCTGAGCTGACACGTCGACTTCGGGATCGTCGATTTTTGAGCGCAGAAGTGAAAAACGAATAGCTGGTTGCACTGAAGACATAGCAAAGAATGGGTTTCAGAAATGTTTCGATGATCTCTACGGCCACTTGCAGAACTGTGTTGTTGCAAGGGGGTCTTAGTTTGATAGAGAATGTGCTTCAGCTTTGTAATTGTTGAGCGAAGTGAGGCCGAAGGCCGCGCGGAGCTCTCTTTACGAGACTCGAGACAATTAGTTGCTCGGGCATAGGTATGAGATAAAACATCCGATCACCGGGATTTTTGGCATGCGATTGGAAATCGTCCATGGTCAGGTTTCGACGCCTTACGATACCTGGAATTCCGTGTCATTGAGAAATAATCTTCCAAAAACTTGCATTTTTAGGGGGGGGGGTGTCCGAGTTTTGAGAAGGGCTCGTTTGTTACCTATCTCTTCCAGAGATCTTTAGCCTATCACGATGACACTTGCCACAGAGAAAGGGAAGGACATAGTGAGTGACATGGGGTAGGTATCATGGTGATTGGTCGTGTCGTATAAAACTAATAACCATTAAAAAAAGTGACAAATTTTAATAATAATTGAAAAAATCCGCTTTGTATACGAGACTCGGGACAATTAGTTGTTCGGGCATAGCTACGACATGACACAATTGATCATCGTGATGTTTGGCATGCGATTAGGCATCGTCCTTAGTCAGGTTTTGACGCCTTCTGATTCCCGAAATTCCGTGCCATTGAATAATTTGAATTAAAACTAGATGGCCTTTTACTTGAACCGTTTCACGAAAGTTGGCTCACTAACATTAATTTAAAAAAATCGTTTGAATTGAAAAACGAAGAAATGGAAAGACTCTGTCTGTTTTCTCAACACTTGCTTAATCTATAATAATAAAAGGAAGTTTATGTATGTGTGTGTTTGTCCTTTGCGAATGAAAATAAAAAAACGTAGTTCCCGATCTGAGTGTGTTTTTTCGCTTTGTTTACATGCAACCTGATTACAACCAACCTGAAGGCGTGACAGAAAGTTGTTCATGGTAAATTTTAGGTATTTCTTATTTGGAACGTTTCGTGCTTTTGTTCTAGAAGTCATAAATTTTACGCGTTCGTTTTTTCGAAATTGTTATAATAGACGCTTTAATGATCTTAGATTTTTCACTAGCTTCGTTCAAAATTTTAGTTATCGGTTAGCGTTGGCGGCTTTTCCATGTAACTACCTATGGATCTAAGGACCTGTCCAGGAACATTTGCATCCTACCTCGTACGAGACTCGGGGAAAAAAGTAAAAATAATGTCTCTGTAATAAACGATAACTCGGGTCGTCCAGAGAGTGAAACACCCTGTATTGAGGAAGTTCTTAAAACAGTTAATTAGTTTATTCATTCAAAATAAAACAGTTAATTAGTTCATTCATTCAAAATAAAACAGTTAATTTATTCATTTATTTTAAAGCCCGTGAGTAATGACCTAGAACTAATTCATTTTTTGAAGAATCCTGCGTGAAAAGAACTTCTTGGATGAAAACTACATAGTGAGTGCACATTTACTGCACGTGAAACGCGTAGCACATTTACTGCACGTGAAACGCTTTTCGTCTGCAACAGATTCCCCTTATAGTTTAATGTGAGACACCCCGGTCTGCAACTACTGTTCTCGAGCCAGTTCCGAGGTTCACAATGACCATGCCTTTTACGTGTTTCTGAAGCAGGTATCCGAACACTTCTATGGCCTGCTTTCAGTCTGTTGCTGCAAGCGATAAGGAACATACACTTCAAGAAATATGATGGAAGGTTACAAATGCATCATGGACTCTAGCTTGGCGATGAGAAAACAATATTCTGTCGATGCGTCGAGCTTTATCTCGGTTTTCGTTTTTTCGTCCATAAATGAAACGAATGATCGTCATTTCAGTGTTGGCAAGCTGATTATTCAGAGGATACAAGGAATTGGAGAGTTAACAATAAAAAAATACTAATGATTCACTTATATTTACATTCAGAACAATTTAAAATAATTTTAGCCACTCAGGAGTAATGCAATTTTATATAATATTTACATACTTGTAAACCGATCTCCAAAACTTAATAACAAGGCACATTGTGTTCAGTCAAAATAAAAGAAAACGCGGTTTTACAGCTGTAAGTGGTATCAGTGGTAATAGAAAACGTAAAATAAAACGGGTGACATCAAAATCACAAGTCATGTGTGCTCACAGCAAATTTATATACGGGCTCAGCATTGTAGAATGTCAACATACGTCTCACTGCCTTTGTTTGAAATAATTAGTGCCGCCGCGGTAGAACAGTGGTCTTAGCGCTGGCTTATGACTATTCGCCCGCGATGGGTCCGGGTTCGAATCCCGTTGATGCATGGAATTTGTGTTTGTCTTACGGCACTTACACTCTTCCTTCCTTGGAGCCAGTGGCCGTAAATTACGAACGGGAACTGCTTACAGCGCACTGAGTTGTTCACGGTGGTCCTTAAACCCACAAAAAAGAGAAAAGAAAAAGAAGTCGTGAGCAAGCTCAGTTATCTGCATGTTCCTCTACAATATTCAGATTTTGTATTCATTCTTAAGTTTTGGACAGTAGTATACGATGCGGTGAGACATGCGGCGCATCGTATACTGCTGTCCAAAACATTTTTGTTGAGTGCATGGGCAGAAGAGCACTGGAAAGGGAACCTTTAAGTTCCCTTTTCCAGTGCTATGTGTGAGCTTTTTATATTACGACTTCAGAAAATGTGTGTCTTTTATTGACACTTTCCCAAAGTTTGACTGGATCTCACATTTGAGCAGTTGTTAGTCAGTAAAAGACGATCAGATATTACCGTGCCAAAAAATCAAAACACTTCATCAAATCAAAATGTCCACCTCTCAAATATCGTATACAATCAGTAAACTTCCTCTTTTGAACTGTGTGGAATACTGAAATATTTATTTTAAATAAATAACAGATAGTAGTGTTGCTCTTCTACCTTATTTCTGTTTACCTGTTTTACAGTGCTCAAGCGATAAAATGATGAGGGTAAAGATGTATTTTCATCTAAAACTGTGATCCACGTTTTGCGATTATATTTATGGGAAACACAACGGCGCCATTTCAATTAGAGCAGTAATCTGAAGTTTCAGCCTAATGCTGCGTCAGCTATCAGACGAATTTGTAAATGAGAAACTTTCGAAAGTTACATCTAATTTCGCTTGAATGAGACTATATATCAGACACTCTTGCATAAGGACCTGTTATTTCTGATCTCTGAAAAATATTAGGTCGTTAATAAATTTTTTCCACGAGGAAATCCCAGGTATTGTGTGCTTTTTAGACACATCACATCCAGCAACAGTTCCGTATTAAGAATAGTTCTTAGTACACAACCATGTTTAACAGAAATATATAACTGGTCATTTAACTGTGATGTAAATTAACTTTTTGCTGTTTTATGCAAACACACAAACGTAATTTTCCAAGCTAGGGTAAACACATTATTTCTGAAAGCAAAGGCGGTACTTCTTTTTTCCCATTTATACTTCATTTTCCACAAAAACTAGTTACACTTTTAACTGCTAAATCGGAATAATATAGAAATTATTTTCATTTTGCTGAGTTCTTTATTATGATGTAACAATATTTCATACAGGACACGCAATTTTCAAATCATGAAAAACATTACGCCAACGATGAATCAGACAAAACGTATTAACTAACACTTTTCTGGTACCATAAAATGGTTAGTTGTTTCGTGTTTATCGTTAAGATTATTATCAATAATTCCAACTTGAAATAATATCTCTACAAATAAAATAAAGACGACACCGAATTATAGTGTATGCTGAGCAAGAATAATGTGTAATAATACAAAATGAGATAGTCATCGATGATTTTTGGCATTTAAAGTTTTCAATTAAGGGTTTTTGGGAATTACTGGTTTGTAACGGAGAGTAGAACCTGATGAAAATATAATTTTGAATTGGTCTTTTAAAAGACAAGAAACATCTCCTACTCAAATATACATAACCATTTGCGTTTCACCGGAAAACAAAATTGTAGTAGTTAAAAATTCAGGCAAAATATTTTCCTGAAAAAAATCGTTCAAAGGAAAAGACTTTTTCTATGTTGGGTTTTCAGGAAATGTTATGTGGACTGCGGAAACAAATAAACACTGGGAATTCTTTGTAGAAGAATGCGTAATGTTCAAAAATTCTATAGTGCTCAAAATTAAACGATAATAATTTATAAATTCGTACGTAACTCGAAGTATTTATGAAAACGTTTGATGAAATTTAGTAAATAGGTTTATAAGTACATTACCTGTGTAACTCAAGCAAAAGAAAAACTATAAACTCGTCATTCGCATGTGATATCATAAAAAAACTTGTCATTTATATGAAAGAGCAGCCACGAATTAATGCGAGTATTTAAATTGATTTGCTTAAGATGTGTGACTCGTTTTAAATATGAAGAATGATCACTTCTGACAGCCAAGTACCTAAAGCAGCGACTCGAAATATTGTTTATGAGGCCATTGATGAGCTCTTGAAGGAATAATGACCACTACTGAACAAGATCTGTTCCGAGTTCTGGCAGGGTGCTGGTGGGCTCCAGTGCGTTTTCCTAAACCTAGAACATCATACATTCTCAATGGGATTGAGGTCAGGAGATCTGGGTGGCCACTCCATTCGCCGAATACTTTCTTCTTCGTGAAAATCATTGACCAAATGAGTTGGATAAGGTTGAGATTAATTATCCGCAAGAATAAAATATGGGCCGACGACTCCCTTGAATGACCTCATATATGGGTTCCCGCCCTCGTCTCTGTGCCTCAGACTAGTAACAGAGGGACTTTGAAAGCTGTACACGTCTCTGCACCCGTTTTTCATCATCCCTGTCTCGACCTGATTAGATTGGTTTAGTAGAACTTGAATAGCTTCAATCATAACCCTATGAACACTTTGGGATGAATTGGAATGCCTACTTCGAGCCAGGTCGAACCGAAGGACATCGGGGATCGACATGGCTAATCTCTCTTGTAGCAGAACGGAAGGTGATTCCCGTAACAAAACACCAAGATCTAATGAAAACCATTCCTAGTAGAGTGAAGCTGCAATGGGGAGGATGAACTCGACATAAATTGCCTTTCAATTACAAGGAGTTTGTGGATAGGAAAGTGTCGGGATTCTTTCGATCAAATAATCCATTTTTTGACGCACACGCACACACGCGCGCACGCACGCACGCACATACACACACACACCAGAGATGGTCATGGGTCAACGGGTTGATTGACAATTTTTTGCGGGTCAAAGTGTTCCTGACCCGGTTTTATTTCCGTTTTATTTTTAAAAAGAAAAAACAAATTTCCATGAAAAATGTGCACTGTGGAATTTTGTGCTCCATGCTGATACCCGTAGAATGAAAACTGATTTGTCAGTTAATATGAAGGAAGTTTTTCCTCAGATGTAAGACTTTCCCTTCCTTCTAAAGGGTAATGATGATGAAAACAACATCCGCATTTTGGAAACTTTCGACTCATCATAAACTTGTGAAAATTGGTGTTTCTGTAAAACATATTCTGAATCTTGATATGTTATCAAGAAAACAGCAAAAACTGAAATTAAACATACAAGTTACTTCATTTAAAATTTTTGAATATACCGCTATCAAAACTAGGTAGAACAGCCTTAACATTACTGGAGAGGGACTTTTAAACTCTCGCACATGTGTTTGAAAACATGTGTAAAACAGGTAGGTTATGTCTTGCAAATGAAGGAAAACAGTTTCAATACTTCCTATAAGTCAGTGAGTAAATTATACATTCCCATAATACATTTTGTTTATTTCCATGTAACATAACATACCCACTGCGGAGGGACTTTTTGAACACTGTGTATATATATAGAGATTTATCCGGGTCGGGTCTAATTATGTGACATCAGACATGTCCAAAACCTTGACACGTTTCCAACTCTCACACATACTCTCTCTCTCTTGCGCGCACAAACAAGCAATCACCACCGACAAAATTAGGCGTTCAAAGACGACCAAAATTCAAGTATATTCATTCTCGCTATTTAGGTTTCCCAATGCAAAACTAGTTTTGCAATGTACAAGGGTATTTTGATCACGGACGGACGTACAGCAATTGAGACGATTCCTTTTCCCAAATAACGTGATGAAATAGATTTACGAGAATGCTAGTTCTCTTACATTTCTACAGTAACAAACATTTATTGTTCTATATGTTATAAGCAAACATTTTGAGCTTTATTATTTTAGTTGCATGCTTTTTCTGTAGCTTTACGCGGGCTGTGTTTGATTCTAGGTAAAGATGGATGGCTTATGTGTCCAGCGTTTTTTGTAGGAATCTGCCATAATTCATGATGTCATAAAGTTCATTTGATTTTTTTTAATGATTTACGGTTGAAGTGTCGGAAGTTTCTGGTTTTCTTTGAAACGTAATAACATTTTAAAGTGAGTTTCAAGAATTATATAGAAAGATGCCGAAGCCTATACTTCTTCTTTAGGTAAAAGCTTCGTGCTTAAAAGGAATATTAGAGAATATGAAGATTTGCTAAAATTTAATTACACTTCTTTAAGGATCATGTCTTCACTTCGCATGCACTTCTTTAAGATCTATTCCTCACTTCGCATGCAATGAAACGTGACAGCAACGCAGAATGTGTAGGTTGGAATTCTCAAAAGAGCCATGTAAGCAATTTTTTGTAAGGCGTTACGAAATGGTTGCGATAGGCAACATTCTTCGTGAGCAGTGCTTTTTTCTTATAATCTAGTTCGCCATTAACCGTGCATATTAAGGCTTAGCGACTACAGGATGACTGCGATGTTCATCATTATATTTAAACTATAAAACTGAAACGCAAGCTCTCATTTTTCATGCTTATATATATTTGCATATCTCATGGGAACGTGAGGTTAGTATCAGCCTCCTCCTAATCTAGGGAGTCGCACTTGTTAGATGGTTGGTCAACAAATACGTAAGAACGAATAAAATATATATGCTCCCGGTATCAGGAGAAAAAAGAAAGCTTGGCTCCCAGACCACTGCAAATGACAGTACATTATTTAAAGCAAATGACAATTCTAAGAAATTGGGTGCTTTCTGCGAATATTTGAATGCATTCCCAATACGTAAGTTTCAAAAAAAATTGCAGGAATTAGTAATTTAAGTTTTGTTGGTTTAGAGTATTTTTCTCAAAAAATTGATATTTTTCGATATATGAACTTATTAGGCATTATCCGTGATGACTAGTTTTTCTATTTATATCATAGATGTTCGTTTTAACATTTTATAAAGGAATATGTACACTGTTTTATGAAAAGGATCCAGATACTTGCCTGTTGACAAAGTCCCTGTAATAGGAAAGGAATTCGTATCAAGTTGGTCACCATTTGCGACTATCACAGCCTGTACTCTGCTGGGAAAGGTTTTAACTAACAAATCCCGTTATTATTACAGCATAATAACGTATTTCTTTCATGATAACAAATCCCCATTAACAATAATGGTTGTAAGAAGCCGCTCACGGAATTTATTCGAAATCACTGTGGTGAACATTCACTGGCGGAAAGTGAAAAAAGGACACCAAGAAATAGACGTCTGATACCAACGAAATTCATACAGCATAATAACGGAATACAGAGGATAACGTGATCAAAACATTATGGCAAAATACAGCTGTATTTGCTGGTAAACTGAAAAATAACATTTACATGTAACATGGTTAGTACGAGGTTGAACCGCCATGAACTGCGTCACACTGTGCAATTCTGGCATGGAGTCTGTCGTACAGATGTTGGATGTACGTTTGGGGTATTGAGTTCCAAGCATCCTCAACCTGGACGCGTAAATCAGGAATGGTCGTGGCTGGCCGTGGAGACCGGATAAGTCGTTGTCTCATAAAATCCCACACGTGCTCAATGGAGGACAAATCCGGTGAACGTGCAGGCCCATGGAAGTTGTCTCACACCCTGAAGTGCATGTTGCGTTGCACGTGCCGTATGTGGACATGCGTTATTTTGCTGGAAAACACCACGATGGACCGACCTTACATACGGCACAACAACGGGCTGAATGATGTAGTTGATGTAGGAGGTGCTGTTTAACGTACCCGGTACAAACACTAGTTGTGTACGGGAGTGATAGCCGATCACTCCCCACACCAGGATACTAGGTGTAGGCCCTGTGTGTCGCTGGCGGATGCAAGAAGGGTGGAGACGCTCCCCTGTGCTTCTGAGAACACGCATACGGCCATCGGAGGCTCCCAAGCAGAATCTGCTTTCATCGCTGAACACGACAGATTGTCATTGCGTCCTCCAGTGCAGAAGTTGGTGACACCACTGCAGCCGTTCCTGACGGTGGGCTGGAGTCAGAGGTACACATGCCAGAGGGACACGTGGACGTAGTCAGTGCATCCAGTAGACGGTTGCGGATTGTTCGCTCATTCACCTCAGGTGCAACGGCAGCTCGGATTTGCGTCGCAGTGGATGTTCTGCTTGACAACGCCGCTCCTCTTATGCATCGATCGGTCCGCTCATCAGTCCGTCTGTGACTCCCGGTTCCACGTCTTCTAGTTTGGGAATGTTCCTCGGACCATCTACGCCACCATCGTACCACCACCGATACTTCCCGTCCAATTTGCTCCGCAATACGACGATACGACCACCCGGCCTCGCGGAGTCCGACTAGACGACCTCGCTCAAAGTCCAATAACTGCTGAAATCGTACACGTCTTCCATGTCCAGGCATTGCAGCTTCTTCATGGTCTTAGCACGTTTCCGTACGCCGACGACTGATTACATTCACTTCGCCGTACTCCTTAAATACCACCGACGATAATTTGCATATTATGCCGTGCTGTGGCGTAAGCGCTCACCGGTGGGTCCCGCAATTAACATCACACCTACGTAAACTCGACCCCATTAACATATGTAAATTTCATGATCTTCCGCCAATTCCTTCTTGGCGTTCTTTTTTCACTTTCCGCCAGTGTAGATCCATGTGTTTCCTTGGACCCGGACACCTTAATAAGAGAAACCAGAAGCCACTTCAGTAGGAGAAACCACAGTAGTGAAGTAGGAGAAACCTTTATTAGAGAAAAACCTTTAGTAGTTTCTTTAGTGGAAACCTTTAGTAGGGGAAATCTTCAGTAGTTTCTTTAGTAGAAACCTTTAGTAGGAGAAACCTTCAGTAGTTTCTTTAGTAGAAACCTTTAGTAGGAGAAATCTTTAGTAGTTTCATTAGTAGAAACCTTTAATAGGAGAAACCTTTAGTAGTTTCTTTAGCAGAAACCTTTAGTAGTGAAGCCCCTTTAGTAGGACAAAATCTTTAGTAATGAAGCCCTTTCAGTAGGAGAAACCTTTAGTAGTGAAGCCCCTTTAGTAGGAGAAACCTTTCATAGTGAAGCCCCTTTAATAGGAGAAACCACGCGACTACTGTCGGACCTTCTTAGATTCTGCAGAAGAAGACGTTACATTAAGGCAGATATGGACGATGTGTATAAAATGGATGTAATTTCTTTGTATTAAACCTAACCAGTTGTGTTAACATTGCATACCTTTCCATAAAAGCAAATTTAATGGTTGTTCAATGCTTTCATACGAAAATTAAAGCGGTTGATGCCATCATTCAAAGGGAACAGCGAAGGACATTATAATTGGATGTAAACGTTCCCTTAAAAATATAAAAACAAACATGTTGCAGTTCGTCAACACTAAGCAGGAGGACACTGAGTCGAGTACTTTTATCGAATTAAGTTTTGGGAAGTAACATACACAAATGTTCATAAAAAACAGAACACCTGAAAGGAGTCAAGTTGCGACTTTACTTTTTGCAGGATATGTTCACGATACAGAACAAATTATTAGCAGCTCTCCGTCATACGTACCAGGTGTGTCGATGTAGCTAAAAGTCGATGTGGCCCTTTGTGGCTTGTGTGGCTTGTGTCACTTGCTGTACGCGCTGAGGCATCGAATAAAATAATGTGTGAATGGTGTCCTGTGGATTAACCATCCAGGCTGTATTGACCCGCGTCCAAAGTTCATCAAGAGTTGCTGGCGGACGGTCGTGCTTCAGCACCTGTCGTTTGAGCATGTCTTAGAGATTTTCTATGGGTGATAAATCCGGCAGCCTAGCCTGACACGGCAGAAGTGAAATGTTCTTATCCCTGAATAAGGCTCGTGTTGTAGTTTCGCTTCAACATGCGGTGTGGCATTGTCCTGCTGGAATACATGTATGGCCTCGGGGACATCGTGCAGGTGCGGAAGAGCGACCGGCCGTAGTATATCATTGACGTAACGGGCACTCGTTATTGTGGTAAGGACAATCACGAGAGGCTATCTGCTTTACTGGCTGGCACCCCAGGCCATAATGTCTCGTTTTGGTGCAGTTTGCCTGTACTTCGAGTCAACCTAAGAGTATACCACTATGTAGGGTGTGAAACAGCTACCTCCGCTACGAAAAGTAGTCCCCAGAGTTTTGAGCTAAAACCGGTAGAATTATTTCTCAGAGTACATTTTGTTTGCTTAGAAGTTTATCAGACAAAACTGCCATAAAATTGCCAAGTTCCAGAAGTTAGTGCGGTTTTGGAAATAAATTTGTTATGAGAAGTTGTTGAATCAAGACCTTCGCACTTTCGGCTGTGTCTGCCCATGTGGGATATAACTCTGACAGAGGGAAGGGGCGGAAGATCTCTCCCAACATTAACAACACAGAGACAATAAATTGACAGCTGCGCAAACTCTAACGGTACGTTACTTAAACAGGCAGTAGGGGAAGCGTTTCGGCCTCCACCATACCGCCACTCACAATCCTCACTGCTTCTGAGATGTGTGGGTGGGTGGGGGGATCAGAAAGGAAACAGCAAAAGAGCACATGAACGTGGAGGGATACCATTCTTGCGTTTCACGACGAGTAATGATAAGGCTCTCCCTCCTATTCCAACAGCACACTTTTAGGGGGAATAGGAGTATAGTGTGAATGCACTCTTCCCGTCGCCTCTCCCCGTGTCGTCTGTGAAACACAGACGCGGCCATTATGTTTGCCTAAACAGAAGAACGTTTTGTCAGAGAATACGATTTTTTGCCATTCCTCAAGCCCCTTTTTGTTCGTTTGATGCTCCATCGCAGCCTGGAGGCAGTCTGTTACTGAGGCGTCCATGGTAGCAAGTGGAGGGGGCCGAAGAGCCTGCTGTCGGAATTTTAATAACCGACGACGTACTGTTACAGTTGACATAGGAAAATGTGTCACAGCTCACCACTGCCGCGCCAACACCGTTGATGATGCAGAATGGTCACTCAAAGACATCCTCCTGAGATGACGGCTGTCCCTCGGCGTTTTTTGAGCAAGATATACAAAATCTTCTCTTCCTGTTCAACGTTCTTCTTCGTACTATTCCCTGCGCACTCTTTCAATGATGGACACACTGCGCCGCACACGACTGGCAATATCCTGGTGGAAAGCATTGTAGTATCTCAGGCCGATAATGCGACCTCTGTCGAACTCGCTGATGTGACTGTACGAGTATTTTACACGACAACAAGGCATCCTTAGCCACTTTTGACCCAGCACTGACATGACGACTGAGCCACGTGGTGCATATATAATCGAACAAGTTAGTAAAATCATGCAATGCATTGATAATGATAAGCTTTCCAACATACCAGAAATCATTCTCAAGCTATTACTCAAGTTATGAGGATAATGGCAGTGGAATAAACCTCGCTCCTGTGCCCTGACCTTTGACCTCATTTCGATGGTGTTAAACATAATTGGTTCGGTATACCTCTGGAACAACATACTAAAGTTTTGTCGCAATCGAAGCACTTTTACGCAAGTTATGACACATAAGAGGAATGGAATGGATCCTGCTCCTATGTCCTGACCATTGACCCCATTTCACCCATTTTCAATACGTTTCGTCCCTAATTGGTCTCCTACCACATACTAAACTTTCATCGAAATCGAACCATTTTTACGTGAGTTATCGTGCGGACAGACGGACAAAGCTGGAGCGTAAACGCTTCTTCGCCCTACGGTTGCCAAGCGTAAACAAGTTAGTAAAATCATGCAATGTATTGATTATGATACGCTTTCCAACATACCAGAAATCATTACTCAAGTTATGAGGATAATGGCTGTAGAATAAATCTCGCTCCTGTAACCTGACCTTTGACCCTATTTCGATGACATTCAATAGAACCGGTAAAGTATACTTCCGGAACAACATGATAAAGTTTTGTCTCAATGGAAGCATTTTTACGTAAGTTTTAACGCATAAGGGCGATGGAATGGATCCCGATCCTATGGCCTGACCTTTGACCCCATTTCTCCCATTTTCAATAGGGTTCGTCCCCAGTAGTCCCCTACCACATACTAAAATTTCATCGAATTCGAACCATTTTTGCGCCAGTTATTGTGCGTACGGGCGGACGGACAGACGGACAAAACTGGAGCATATACGCTTCTTTAGCCTTCGATTGGAAAGCGTAAAAAACGGGCGGTCTCCGGTCTCTAACGTTGTGTGATCTGATTTGCCTAGACTGAGCACGTATTTACTTATGACGCCGAAATGCTAATCATTTCTGCGAAATTGCCTGATTAGCATATCCTATAAAAATCAAAGTCGCAGCTTGACTCTGGTGTTCTGTTTTTTTATGAACGTGAGTGTGATCTGTTTTGAGTGCTACGTCTTCTAACTCGGAAGAAATCAGATTTATCGCGTGTACTACCTCAAAATTAAATCAACGCTTCCGTCTTGAGAATATGTTTAGAGAACTGTATATTTAGCGTATCCATTTTTAGGTTTGTTCCAGGAATGATTTTCTAGGATTCGTGAAGAATTATAAATTTTTCTCTTACTATTTTAATACATTAAATCCATTATCTGTAAATTAAAGAGCCATGGTCTGGTAGGCATATTGGAACATTTCTTTTTCAATTTCTTTCAGGACGGACAGAAAATTGCAAAACAGCGCTGTCTTTACTATTTCCGAGGTGAAAATAATGTTAAATATCCTACACAAATCATTTTTATTGTTCATGATGTGTTTCATATCCAAATTTTCATACTCTTTGTTCAACAACTCAAGTCAGAATATTATGACGACAGAAAAACAATTGCTAGAGATGTTCAAAAGATCTAGTAAACTTTTTATTCCCTGCAAATCATGCATTAGTTTTCTCGGGGACTTAGTGTTTTCCTGGTCAAGTGTGCAGTAAAGAATTTTAACTGATTAGTAAGTAGCCCTGAGCTTCCAACTACTATTGAACAAAAACATGGGCCATTACTTAAACTTATTGTCCATTTACCTTCGTGTTTTTACATGTCATTTTAACGATAGGTTGTAGAGACAGTTGTCCTTTCTACGGGCAGGAGAGAGGGCATATCATCAGCTTATGATCTAGTTCAGCGGTTTTCAAGCTTTTTTGATTCGGTGACCGGTAAAACGTTCAGAAAAATTTCGCGAACCGGTGATGCTGAAATAAAACCTTTCAGCTATTTTCGAGCATTTAATCTCGTAATATTCTATATTATAATGATCACTGCATACCATCCATAATTCATATACCAGATTATTCTATGTCACATACCTACAACAAATATAATTTTATCTGTATGTTGCTGCCGCTTCGCGATGATTTTTTCAAGCCGTAGTTCCAACATCGTTTCTGCTAGGCCCAGTGTAGCATTAACGTCCATTATATTTCTGTGCGTTGGTTTTATTACCGAAACGTATGAAAATGTTTTCTCGCAATCATACGTGGTCGAAAAAGTTGCCAATAAGTTTAGAACTTTATCCCTGAGACTTGGATATCCTTTCTCCGTAATGCCACAAACCTGAGTCAGAGATTTGGATCTGAATAATACCAGACTGGCATCAGAAGGAAGTTCAACAAAGCTTTAATTTTTTTCCTGGTGAGTAAACCTGCAGAAGTTCAAATCTTCTGTGAAGAGATTAGCGATCCAAGCTTTTTTAATTTTCCACCACAGGTGTGCAAAAAGAATTTAGATCTAGATTCTTTTTTTACTTTGACTCAATTTCGATTCAAAAGGGAAATAAATAAATCCACTCCTTTCTAGTGGACCGGCAGAAAAAAATTCGCAGACCGGCAGTTGGGAAACATTATTCTAGTTAATGGCTTCCGGTTTTATTTCTTAGAACGAGTGCTTCTGTTGCGTACTTTTCGTGATTCTGGGCTTGTATCTCGGGTGAGATATAAATGTTGAGTTTTTTCCCCCTTATGTTCCTGATTATGTCCTTTTCCTTGAACCAGTTGTTAACGTTGACAACGCGACAACTATGTCCCGTCTTATATAATCATGAGGGATCGTTAAAATTACAGCAAAAAGAATTTTGCGTGGAGAATATCCTTTTTCCATTGGACAACTGCAAAGATGATCAATATTCTCAATTTAATATTCTAATTTCGCAATACCTAGTTTCCTTGTTTGACAAATTAAGTGTACTTTTAGTGGCTAAGATTATAAATTCACAGCTCCAGGAGAGACGAAGACGGTCAAAGAGATTTTCAGATTTAAAAAAAATAACAATTGCAAGTTTTAAAAATAATTCAGAAGACGTAACTTTGGGAGCTTTTATGTAAAAAAATAACATTCTTGCTAACTTAAAATAAATTGTAAATGGTCATTTTTTGGAAAAATTAGGCCCTTGTGCTACAGGTCCTAAACATGCAATACTCAAAGCTGGTTAGCAGAGAACAGCGACTTGAGAACCATAAATCATCGTGGAAAAGTGATCGAAAAGAAAGTCGCGAAATCCAATTTAAAAGTCCTAACGACTTTCATTTTTTAAAATCCTAAAACCCCGTCACTTCATTCTTGTCAATTTAAAAGTACTATAGACCCCATCACTTCATTCTTTGCCGTTTTATTCAACTAATCGTTAAAGTAAGCCGCACCCATTTGGTGCAGTGGTGTAAACAATTTTTCCTCCGAGATGGGTCGGAGTTCGAATCCCGGTAAGGCATCGATGTTGTGTTGGTTGAATGTCACTGGCTGTCTCCCTTCCTTCGAACGAGTAGCCCAAATTACAGACGGGCGACTGCTTTATAGTCCACAGAGTTGCTCACGGTGTCCTTAAACCATAAACAAAAAAAAGGTAGCGTAAGAATCTGAAAAAAACAAATTATTCGAGGGTTATTTATGTGGTCCTTAAATAATGAATTATTTAAGGACCACATAAATCCTAAATATACTAGGGCATAAAAGGCCTTGTAAATCAATGGGAAACTAATCCACCTGAAGAAATAATTCTTCACCAACAAACGAAATGCAAATACAAATTCCTTTATCGCCACGAAGGTGCAAAATCGCTTCGGAAAACTTGAAAATTACATTGCCGTGGGGCGGGAATCAAAACTGCATTCTCCAACTTTCAGTCGAGCATGCTACCAGTACACCACCCTTCACTTGCTCAGATCTTCATTGTCTTGTGTAGCATGCTCTAATGGAAATCGGGAGATGCGGGTACGATTGCCGCTCGAGGTGATTTGTAAGTTTCCTAAAGAGAAGATTGCATGAAAAGTATTCGAAATACGGAATCGTTTTGCCAATAATGACATGACATTATAATCAAGTATCATTAGCAATGATCAGAATAACGTAACTCGTTAAAAACCTGAAAATAAAACTGTAGAAACAATTATAAATTATTTGCAAATTAAGAACTGTGTTTTCTTCCTGGTGCTACTAAATTCTGTTTTAGTATTCTTTGCGGCATTCACTTTTGCGTCTATCACTTTTCAAACTACCGTTTTTCCAAGTCTCTTCAATATTTTACGAGTACATTGGAATTGCTTTTGTTGATGTATCGATTTTCTCTCAGTTGCCAACAAGGCCATTTAGGGAAAACAGAAATGATGGCAACTTAGCATGCAAGTGTGATTTATGTAAAAAAATGACTAGCTGTAACAGAAGAAAACAACTCTAGCTTCAAATTTCCGACTTTGTTTACAAGAATTTTATTTGAGACATTTAGATTACAGCCTCAAATTTTAATTCGGAAGTTCTGAAGTAGAGACAACATCTGATGAACTTTGTAATTTTTAGTATTTATTTTTAGCAATTCGTTTCTATTTTCTCCGGTGATTAGTATACAAAATACACCGGTAAGCAGTTATTTTTAATTGGCAGCATTTTCTCTTCAGTTTTTTGAAACTGGTTTTATGTCCTAATTAACATAAATTCAAATACACTTGATTTTATCGCAACGGTAGCCAACGTAAAGTGAATTGATCACCACGAGGCTATAGCGTGTATTTTCAAATCGGTCACGGAGGAGAAGACATATTTTTATTTTGCCTTGGAAGGCGCGCGTGACTGTTGGAGGCATCGGACCGCTTTGCGATAAGGCCCCAATCTCAGACTCTGGAAACGATAACTCATTGCTTACGCTCGGCAGTTTGCGGAACCCTATTTCTCATTTCCTTCCTACCCCACTTTAGGTCTAGGCCCCTTTACTATTTTCTCTAAGCACTGGGCATGCGCCGAACTTTATCGATCCTCCTTCTGCGCCATTGGAAAAGGGCCGTTTCGTCCCATGTATCCCCGCGCCACACAGACCTTAGTCGTGGCGATGTGGGGAATAAACCGACAGAAGTCAACTGCTGATGAGAGAGCATAACCCTCCCCTACACAGGGCAGGGTTTCAACACGACTTCTCTATCGTGACGTGTGCTGTTGTTGTACCGCAATCGGACCTAATCTTTACAAACGGAGTGCTCGTGTAAAGTTTGTTTTCCTGCAATATTTCCTACTCCACGAAGAAGCAATATTTACAGGCAGGATTAGGAAATCCTGGTGGAAAATCGCAAACCTTTCCGTACGTCGATTATGCTTACTCTAGTGATCTGATTTGCCGTTATCATCGTCTGTATGTTTTTCCATCTCCATTGCTTGAACCCGTTTTTGCTAGCTACTCTTCCCGAACCCGCGGTCGCCACAAGCCAGGTAAATAATTTCAGTGATTTAAATTTTATATTTTAAACTCATTCATGCTCCTAGAAAAATAATTTTCCGACTGAAAATTGCATTCCACAACGAAATAGCCATTTCTTGAACTTTTTAATTATGCCGAAGAAAATTTGTGAAAAGCACCAGTGATGTTTTGGGTTAGATAAAGTTTCTTCTAGAGTGACAAATGATAAGTACAGATTAAACTTAAATGTCGAATATTTTTCTTTATGGTAGAATAGCTTTCAGGTGTCATAAAATATTGCCTTCAGGCACATTTTAAAGTTGGTCAGACATAATCTGAACTTAGTGTCAACCAAATGTTGAAATATTTAGGTAAATTTTAAAACTGCTTTTGCTAAAGATTAACGCATGAGGAATGCAAACTGACTGGAGTGGGGATGAAATTTATTTATAATAAGTAACCGACGGAAGACCTTACAAAAAGTAAATATTCTACTAACATGCTGGGAAAACATTAGTCCGACTTCATAGTGTGGGGACTTATGTATGAAATTTCTTGCACTGATATTGTAATGAAGCTCCGTTCATTTGGTTGTGAAGTTTTGATATCTTAAATTAAGGTAAATGCGTAAGCCTCATAAAAAGGAAAAATACACAGATCAACGAAATTTACTGTTTCATATTTTGTTTAACATGAAAATATTTGGGAAATTGAAAT
Source organism: Macrothele yani (assembly GCA_039090855.1). Taxonomy (NCBI): domain Eukaryota; kingdom Metazoa; phylum Arthropoda; class Arachnida; order Araneae; family Macrothelidae; genus Macrothele; species Macrothele yani. Next base: position 184,937,265 of record CM076995.1, on the reverse strand, counting down.
AAAAATAATCTTATATTTTCTTTATGAGCGTACAGTTTAGATTCTTGCCTGCAAATCCTTTGTATAATTTTATATATTTGATGATTAAGCATATAGATGGGGTATTTTTTGAAAAAAGACCAAACTCATTTCATCAAAAACAAGTAAGATTCTACTTGGATAACGTTCATCACTACTTTTGTGTTTCACCTCGTATTTCGGAAATATGCCACTAACGGATGCTAAATATTAATTAAACTAACTTGAGCTAATATGTATAAGAAATTCCTAATGCTTAACGTTGAAAACATTCGTCCCTATCAATGCACTTATAAATGCATGTAACAACACATCTTTTACGAAGCATCTCCCGCATGCATCGAATTTAGATACCTTTTACCATTATATCATGGAGAAGCTATCAATAAATTTTGAAAAACGTGCTTGCGTATTTGTGAAATTATTTACAAAACTATTTACAAAGCTTTTGCCGTTGCTATATATTTTATCAGATCTTTCTTTGTCTATTTCGGTAACCAGGCGAAAAATGGTAATAACGTTTTCCCCCGTTTGTTAAGCCAGTGCAAGTACCTAAAATAAAGTATGCGTAAAACTGGTATACCTCCTTTCATTCTTCAAAGGAAATTCGTTCATACGAAAGAAAAACGACATATATAAACTATGTATTATTCAAAAGCATGACGAGATCATGTAAAACTCGTATACGAATTATATACTGTCTTGCGTATATTACTTCTACTGAACACATGCAGTTACGAGGTATGCCTTCTGAAGAATTAAGTAAATGAAACTTCAAATCAGGAATCAGGTGTTAATCGGTATTTCACATATTGTTTGACTTTGTAAAATACTTCTACTTCACCTTTAGATATATACATTTGATTGATCGCTTTTTGAAGAACAAAATTAATAGAATGTCAGTTTCATTTCACGTTCATGAGAAATTTCTAGTGAGCCAACCATCAAGTAATATAATGTGTTCGACCGCAATATATAAGTATATATAAGTTACGTACGAACTTTAGAAACCAAAAAAAATTCTGCCTTTTTTTTGAAAAAGGATTTGAACGATATTTGGCAAGTTTCTAACGCAAATGACGGCAAGGTGTGATTCATATTTCTTCGTATAAAAGGAGTGGCATAAAAAGCATTGATATCGAATCACTAAAAATACTGAGCAACTGTACTGTCATCAATGAAAGCTAAACGCCTTTCAAAATACATTTTTCGGCTCTCATATACCAAACTAAATTTCCTGTTTTATTTGTTTATTTTTAATCGCTATCAGGTCTAATCTGAAAATTGTATTTTTGTTTTACCTTTAGTAAATACTACACCGTTAATGGATTTTCATAATTTAAGGGAACAGTAAACTTCCGCAAAAGAATGCATAAGATAATAAAAATATCAATCTGGTTATTAATTTAAAAAGTTATGAGTTTGAGAGCATAATGCCAATTCAATGTTCGCATAGAAGCAGTTTTGTTTCTGGTATTATCTGAATAGGGAATTTGTATCAGGGATAATTTGTTCTGAAATTTTTATTTGGGTTTAGCCATTTTATGTACCTTTGGGTTAGGATGTGTCCCTAGTTCTCGGTACTAGAGAGAGAGAGATGACCTACTACTATATGAAACAAACGAATTAGACAAACACGTGAACTCAGTTCTTTACACTGTTTGTAAAATATGCGTTGATGCATCTAGGTCGTTTTACTTCGCACATTACAAAACACACTGTCCTGTGCTATCGATCATAGCTGCAGTCAATTTCTGACGAAAATACTGTAAATATTTAAAGTGATAATCAGTGATTGAATTATGAGAATGCGATTGGTTTTAACCACAAATGTGTTTGCCTAAGATGTAAGATTAATAATAACATAAATTCTTTCGGCATTATATCATGTGAAATTGCGTGCTCAAAACTTTTGAAATCAATGATATGTGAAATTATCTGTGTTTCAAGTTCTGTAGAGCTATGTAGAAACATATTTAAACCTTGCATAAAAAAGGAAGTGTAACAATATTATGGGTGCTTACTAAAAACCCGAAGCCATAGGGAGTTATAGAATATATCAAGCTCCTCGCATTCTAATAGAAATGTCAATCACGCGGAGCGAATTTTCTATTAGGCGATCTTTCAAAATGGGTTTCGGATACAGCACTGAATGTCACGCTTATTTTTAAACTGAAAGACCGCGGGAATTGCGTGGTAATTGCGGGAAGTAACGAAGATTGTTTTCCAATACTAGAAATAAGAGTTTTGCCAAACGACTCTATTGGAAATTCGTTTTCTTTTTGTGTTCTTGCAAATTTAGGCAACTAGACGTAACCTGCTGAAAAATATCTGAACAATAAGCCAAACAATTGCGAAGCGCAGCTGCTCTGTATGAAGTACTAGCATTACGAAATTCAGGTCACTTACTTTCATACGTAAGGATCCGTTGAAGTAAGAAATGCAAACGTTTTGCTCTAATGTAAGATTTGCATGTTTCGCGCGAGAGTTTTTGAATCCTCTTGCAACTCACGGTTAACCTAGAGGTATACTTATCTGGAGAAAAACAAAAAAATAATTCGATAACGAGAGTATATTTCCTAGTTTTCAGAAAAAATCAAGAGAAACAGAATATATTGTGTCTGTGCGGATCAATGAACTTCGGAACGGAAACAAGTGAAGAAATATATCTGTGGAAGTATTGCTTGATGTCACTGAACAAAATTCTCTACGGAAATTTGTGCAGCCATCTCCACTCCTCAATTAACCAGGGGGTGCCCACCACGTGTTTTAAAGATATTTTGGTTCATAGGACGAGAAAGTAGCTCGTGTAAAAGCTTTAAAGAAAAAAATTCGTACAAAAAAATTATTTTGCTGAGAAACAAGAAAATTGCAAAACATATCTTAACAGCTCATTTCAACAGAAGAAAGAGGAGATGAAAAAACCTTTGACGATTATTAGCTTCGACATGAAGTTTTAATGAAACAGAACAAAACTCCAGGCCTTAGAGCGTGTACGTTTACGTACCACCGTATGAATTGGAAAGGATGTCTGTGTGTGGCTTTGCCTTTACGAAATAATACCACTAAAGCTTTCTGAAATGATATTTCTCCTAATTTCTCTGAAGTAGTACGATGTTCTGTAACTAACCAACCCAAACAGAAGCATTTTCCTTTATTTGCTGATAGTCAGCTGATAAACGTATACCTAATTATAAACTTTTAATGCCTGATTTTTTTATTTTATATCCTCACAGTTTCAAGAAAAATCAGTTTGAGGGTGTTGTTACGATTTCCATCGAAAACTACGTTAGAGCAGTTAAGATAGTTTTTTTTTTTTGGATATAGTCAATAAAAGCTTCTGGACGTATATCTTTACTATGTGAGACTAGTTTTTAAGCAAAGTACGTGAAACATGTGCAAATGGACATATGAATGATCTTATTAGTTGATGATCCATCTGCACAACGACACTAATTGATACAAAATCCAAATATGCAGATATATACACTAACGAATAGCAGCGTCAAGTGAGATATAGATATGAGCTGTCAGAATGTTCCGAGAAAGCCATATATACATTTTTGATTTTATCCCCCGGGTCTCTGGATGTGATCAAGTCCTAATTGAACCCATCATGATACTCTGTGGTAGGTGTGTACACGGTATTTTAAATTCAGATGCAAGAATCCTGTTTAGGTAACTTTTCAGGTTCAGTAGTAATTTTCATGAAAGTCATGATGCGATGTGTGTTGTACAGTGTTTTTGGATTGTCGTGACAACATGCAGAGTTGTTTTTTTTTTCGCTATCGTTCTGTGACTTCGCCATCTCAATTTCATAGCTAATATTTTCATTGTAATGATTGGCGTAAGAATGTAAATGAGTGGAATTAACAAGATATTCGACATGAAGTTTTATTCTGTCCGTGGTACTGAAAATAGGACTTTCCTTTTATTTTCCAACGGTTAAGACCATTAAAGTTAAACTAAATTATTTTTTAAACTGTTAAGATCATTACTGTAAAGTAAATTTATTTCCTACGAACATTCAAAAGTGGGTTATTAGATACAGAATGACCCATTCTTATAGCTGATAATAGCACATCTTTAATGAGAAAAATACCAGCTTTTGTTCGGAAACAACTCCGTAACAGCACCCGTGAGTCTGTTGCAGCATGATACTGAGAATAAATCGAATGAAGTTAGTTTCAGTTTTTCTCTTGAAATTTGGACCGCAAACACGCATTTTCTAACAGGCGAAACAAAGTTGAAACTTGATTCAAGAATTGTTTGCGTACGATATGAACACGAGTTAGGGAAACGTTACAATTTGAAGTCTTTTTCTGTCCAATGCATGTGGAAAATATGCATAGTATTTAGACTAACCGAATATTTGCTGTGTCGTGACACAGCCCTTATGAGTAGGACGTATAATGTACCTCGAACGGTTGTGCATGTTTTTTGCTTGTATCGTCGATTTTTTGGGTTCGTGAACATGCTCATTTCCTGCTTTTACGCACAACCCAGAAAACTCGTCGCCCTTTAAATGATTATTGCGATGTGCCCTCTGTGTTCTCTTATTTTACGTTTTTTTTTTATTTTGTATAGTCGGTCGTCCTTTAGGCCATAACACCGTTTTCTGTGTTTTTCTTTTGTGGCACACTCTTTAGTTATGCTTTAATGCTTTTGTGGAACAGTTGTAAACCGTTGAACTTGGTGCTGTTAGCCCCGTTGAAGCACTTTGCGATAATAATATTCAACGAAACAACCAACCAGCCGTATATCATGACATCAACAAAAGAGGAGTACATTCAGAGAAGAATAAAAGGTGATAAAACAATTGAAAAATAATCTTGTTACGAAAATTACACTGAGATAACAGCATGCAGCTAACAGCCAAGTAAAATTACATTTTCAGAGCCATTTACAAAAGATGTGAATAATTTTTCTTTTAATATATGTTTTATAGTATGCCTGTTCTCAAACGCGGTATATCTAATAACATGCTAAATGTTTCTATTTACCTATTGGTACCATTCTCAAAAACACAATTCGTATAACGTTCAAAAAACGGCCAACAAGCTGAATATCTTTCTACAGAATATCTTGCAGAAATTCTTCCTTCTGAATATCTTGCTCAGTGACGCGCTTTGCAAAGGTCTTTAGATAAGACTATTACCGCCGCCCCTGTGGCGCAGTAGTCTAAGCGATGGCTTCTGATCACTCGTCTGATATGGGTCCGGGTTCGAATCCCCGTGAGGCATGGATGTTGTTTTTTGTCTTACAGCCGTGTTGTGTTTGTCTTTCTCCCTTCCCTGGAACCAGTGTCCCTAAATTAGAGAGGGGCAACTGCTTATAGCGCACTGAGCTGCTCACGGTGGTCGTCGTGATAACCACTTGCTCCCTATGCCGCATTGACTATACTTGATCACGAAAGGTGACTTACGATATTCTGCAGCAGATGCATAGAATAATGACCGCAGTTCGACGATGGACGGATGCACTGGAGTGGATTTGTGTTCCACTGCATCCCACAAATGTTCAATGGAACTCAAATCGGAGGATGGATTTCTATTGCCAGTGGCGATCACCAAATGCCTGGACATGATTTTTGAAACTCACCTACACAATACCGGTTTTGCGACACTGGACGTTATTTTATTGAATGGTACAGTACATCCCTGCACACGGTCAAAGTGCAGGGGCAACTGTGGGGCACAAGTTGGTTATGATCTAGTGGTGAAAATGTGTTCAGAAGAGATGAGAGAGGTATAAAGCCGTCCCGGTGGCGCAGTGCTCTAAACTCTGGCTTCTAACGATTCGTCCGAAGTAGGTTAGAGTTCGAATCCCATTGAGGCATGGATGCTGTGTTTGTCTTACGCCGCTGACTCTCTCCTTCCCTAGAACCAATGGCCTTAACTTAGAGACAGAAGAAGGCTGCTTATAGCATATCGAATTGCTCACGATGCTCATAACCCCCCCCCCAGCCCCCCAAAATATCCCACATAACTATCCTTATGCCATGATACCGATATTCGCTGCGGTATTTCTGACCCAACTTTGTGTTCTGCTTTCAGCTCTCCCGCGCTGTCCCTGACACGGACTAATGGATCACAATTTCGGAATTCAGACTCAAAGAGCCAAGATACTTTTCACCATGAAGCGCTGCGTCTTTGTACGAGAGCATTTCGAACATCTCCGATTCCCAGCCTTTACGCTGACGCAAACGAACCATCTCCTGAATTACGCCGTCTGCAGCTGTCTGTTCAATTTTTCTTGAAACTTCGATCTCTTCCAGACCATCCTTTGTACGATGCAGTTTTCCATCCCCAGCATGCTCGTTTATTTGAGAACTGGCCCTCGTGCATTCCAACCTTCGGTCTTCGTATCACAGCCGTAGCTCGTGATGCAGGGCTCGACTTGTCACTTGTTGGAGAGACCAGGTGCTTTGGGGATCCTCCATGGCACCCACTTGGTGTCATGGTTGATACCACCTTTACATTTGTCGATAAATCCTCAAACCCTGCGTCACTGTACCAGCAGCTCTTCGCTGAGCACCGTTCCCCCAATTCAGAATACACTCCCATTTTCACTGATGGCTCAAAGTTGCATGGAGTCGTTGGATCCGCGGCTGTTTGTGTAGATAACGTCTCTGTAACGCGGATTCCAGCTGAGGCAGCGGTGTTTTCGGCGGAGATGCATGCTGTGTTTCTCGCTCTGGTCCATGTTCAATCGAGTTCTCATCATCGTGCTATGGTCTATACGGATTCCTTAAGTGTCTTGCAGTCTTTGTTATCTGCGGATTGCCGTTACCATCCTTTTCTCTTGGATGTGAGACGGTTGCTTCGTCGTTTGCTCGAGGCCGGTTTTCAGGTTCAGTTTTGCTGGATTCCTGAGCATGTTGGGGTCTCGGGTAACGAGTGTGCTGATGCACTGCTAGATCTGCTTCCTCTTTAGTCGTCACACCCTTGCCACTGCTTCACATGGATTTCCGCTTTTCTGTTCAGGATCATATCAAGCGAACGTGGCAGGGTCTGTGGGACCAACAGGTGGAAAATAAACTGCATCGTATTAAACCTATTCTTGGAATCTGGAAATCTTCATATCGTCGGAACCGTAGGGAGGAAGTGGTGCTTGCGCGTCTCCGCATTGGGCATTTTCGTTTCACTCACCGCTTTTTGCTGTGTGGCGACACTGCGCTGATGTGTGAGACGTGCAATTGCCGATTCACTGTCGCACATCTTCTGTGTACCTCTGTTCGTTCTCGTGATGTACGTTTTTCACTTCTGTCAATCTCATTTGTTGACCTAAGACGCCGCTACGCTGCAGCGGCTCCTAGATGACCACTGCGATACTGTCGCTGTCTTTTCTTTTTTAAAACAAATTGACTTTTTTAAATGTATCCAGATTTTAGCCCTTCCAGCATTCTCATTTTTCACTTTTATTGAATCAGCCAGATTTTAAGCATTATACCATGTTTTTAATATTGTTTGTTTCATTGTCTTTAGCCCTTCCATCATTCTCATTCTTCAGTTTTACTGAATCAGCCAGATTTTAAGCTTTATACCACGTTTTTAATACTGTTTGTTTGTGTTATGTCTGGCGCTCTTTAGCCAAACATGACCCTTGCGCCATAAAAATCAACCAACCAACCACAGAGCCAAGCTAATTTTTTTCAGTCATCAAATACCTTTTCTCTTGCTGTTAGCCGTTACTTAATTATTCAAAGAGTTTAAAGCGAGTTAGGCAAGTTATTCTGAAACTATCAGAAGATTAAAGTGCAACCAATTGCTAGCTTAAACGCTATATGTTTTAGAGTGTTACTAACAAAATAAAAGTAAGTTGTAGGAAAACAGTTACTGCATAATACATCATATTCAGTCACTGGTCCGAAGGATTTTTCAAAGAAATGTCATTGAAAAATCTTTTGACGGCGTGAAATGGTGAAACCCAGAATTTCGAAATTAGTCTTTCTTCAGTTGTTTATAAAACGTCTGGCTCCAGATTTGTTTGAAAAGGTGAGAACCGTATACAAACGTATTACACAAGTGATTTTAAAACTGTAAGCCTTCAGACACGTACTTTGGAACGCATTTATTCTGTAATACTACTCCTACCTTTTAAAGAGCTGACAAAGGAACTAGGTAGCAATCACCGTATCATAACACATAAAAATAGGAATTCCAACTTTTCGAAATGGAAAAAAAGGTAGCTATGTTGTGGTATTTTAAAATTGACTTCTTATATATTTGTTTTCTTTCGTACTTGCGATAAGCGGTTCTTTCATGTCTTTGAGTGCTTCATTTATCTATCGCTGTTCTGTAGAGTATACATGTAAATTTGGGAAGCTCATGAAACGGAAAAGAGGAGGCACAGCACCGGCGTTGATGAAATCACTCTGTACCTGTACTGGAGCTCAAGATGATTTTTTTCATCTACTGAATTGCAAAAGAAACATATTGTTTAACTGCAACAAGTTTCCTGATAGTACAATATAGAGAAATGGAACTTCAAAACCTTGATGTTTTATTCCGTACTGATATTTTCGACGTTTCGTTTTGTCCCAACAGTGCAATTTTCTATTTTTGTGAAATTATCATTTATAAATCTGAGGTATTTCATATGCCTTTCGACTTCTTGCTTAAAGCATGAATTCGAGCTTCATTGTCATTCTGTCCAGTAGTGCAAACCAACATACACTATATTGACAAAAGTCCCCGGACACCCATTCAAAAGCAAATGAACGCATCCGCTGCGTAATTATAATGCTAGGTACAGCTGCAAGTGGTATAAAAACAAATTTCAAGCTGAACGCTATCGTATCGCAATGTGAGGTTGAGTGAAAATGTCGCGGTGGGAGAGAACTGACTTTGAGAAAGGAAAGATTGTTAGGTGTTATATTAGTGGGTTGTCCATAAAAGAAACCGAAAGGCGTTTAAAGATACCATATCAACTGTTTTGGATGTACTGAATAAGTGGAAGCCACATGGCGTGCCTGAAGTAGCAAAACGTACCGGCAGAACAAAGAAAATCAGTGATAGAGGACGTACAAGTCTCAGGAGAGTCGTTACAGCTAATCGACGGGGTACTGCACAAAACCTCAGTGTACAGGTGAGTAACAATGCTGGAACGTCGGTATGTACACGTAATATTCGCAAAGAACTTCATTCCATGGGTTACCGTGGTCGTGTGGGTGCTCATAAGCCTTTCATCTCCACTCGCAATGCTACTTGTCGTTTAGCCTGGTGCAAAGAACATTTACCGTGCACCGTAGATCAATGGAAACCGGTGCTATGTACTGATGAATCCAGATACACGATCCATCAGTCTGATGGCCGTGTGTGGGTATGGCTGCAGCAGAAGGAACGCTATTTACCACCGTTTACTGTTCTTACGGTCAAGTTTGGAGCTGGCAGTGTACTCGTGTGGGGGTGTTTTTCGTGGTATGGACCCAGCTCGTTGGTTATCGTGGACAAACCTGTTAACCAGCACTAGATATTCTGGACAATTATGCCCTACCAACTCTGTGGCAACACTATGGAACCGAGTCTTGTTTGGTACCAGCAGGATAATGCACCAAACCATAAAGCAAGGAATGTTACGGCGTGGTTTGATGATAATTCCGTATCGTGTGTGGACTGGCCAGCGTAGAGCCTGATATTAATCCTATAGACCACATATGGGATGAATTAGCGCGGCATAAGAAGTTTGGAACCAAGGCCTACTACTAAGCAACAGTTAGCGGCAGCATTATGTCATGAATGGAAGCGCATACCTATCGCTGTGCTCCAAAACCTTGTCGAAAGCATGTCTCGAAGGGTCAGTGCATGCATTAAAGCCAAAGGTGGACCGGCACCGTACTAATGTATGTCAATAAATGCTAAGTTGCGTTTCTGTTCTAAGTGTCCGTTGACTTTTGTCAATATAGTGTATATCTTAGTCGAAATCGCATCTCTTGATAGCATAGGTAGCTTGTTTTATGTATCGTTAAGTGCAAATAGAATCACTTTGTCAAATAGTGGCTTAGAATGCATTGTAGTCTAAAACGCAGATTGACTGGTTGTAACAGTGATGTAAACGAAGGGCGTGTACATATATTCGTGGGCGTGAGACTTTTCACTTACTATAGAGAATGAGGATATTTATCTCCAATCAGGCATGACAAGCAAAATCTTAATGGATAAAGGGGATATAAATTCGATGGTTTTATTTTTTGGTTCGGGGTTTAATAACCCCGAGATCAACGCTAAGAGCTACAAGCAGCCGCCCGTCCCTACTTTACGACCACTTGTTCCAGGGAGGGAAGAGAGCCAGTGCCGTAAGAGAGGCAGTATACCTCATTCGGGAACAATGCCCAGGCAAAATCTCAGGAAGCAGCGCTTATACCACTGCGGCCCCCTGGCAGGTATTTGAAAAAATACTGGTCGTAAGAAACATATTCGATGAAATGCTACAGGATAAATCAAAATATTTTTAACTACGGTTCTTAATTTAATACCTGTGTTGTTAAGAGCATGAACATTTTTCACGTGATTCAGGGATCCTAGGAGCATCTAATGGAAAAACCAACATCTCGTCGTTATTAATTTTCACTGTTCCCGTGGAAACGTGAGAACCATTGCCATGGTATTGAACAAAATATCCTCGTCTCAACCTTCATCGAAGCACAGTAGGAGGAAAAATCAATAGTTAGCATCCACTGCGCAACAAAACCTAAAATGAACAAAGCAAAGATGTCCGCTTAACGTATTTTAAAAGAGCTTTACTAGCAGGTTGGAACACTGGATATCTGGTATTGGTTCCTCTCTGCGGGGTGTTCACTGCAGTGATAATATAAAGCGTCAAGATATATGCTCAATGTTTTGTGGACCTTGGATATCATGTTTTGCAATGTTTAATGGCACCAACGCCCGTCTACATTGAACAAACCAATCTAATGACTTAAATCCTCCTATTTCTGGATTATTTCAAGAAATTAGTCACCTAATAATCTAGTTTCAGAAGAAAACGTTGTACGAAGCCATAGATAATACTCACGTATGTTACTCAGAGAATACCATTACTTTTCTACTCCCAATGTACAGTCGTTGTTGTCCCGCCGTCATTAGCTGCTGATGGCACTCAGGTAACATGGACAAAGGAAGGTGCGAGCGAGCTTAAGCTCATCCACAATATAGTTATTTGGATTGTGTGTAGGGAAGCGTTCTTCTGTGCATCCTTGTTGTGGTGGTCCATCTGTAACTGAGGGAATATGAGCACTTCTTTTTTGCGGAGAGCAGTTGCTAACCTGAGTTCACCCGGAGTGTCAAACAGCGATGGTCCTCCTTTTCCAGATAATTGGATGTATATGTGTCTTCCTTTGGATCATTTCTACTACATATTCATTGCAACGGTGTCCCCGATTTCTGGGATTTTGTCCAATTTGGTTACGAGTTCAAGTTGCTCTGAGGCATGGCTGGTGTGTTAGAAAATGTCTGTGCTACTTTTCTTGAACCAGTGACCCTAAATTATGGACGTGTGGCTATTTATATCCCTTACAATTTATTATGTAAATTTCAAAATAAAAGGAATCAATACGGCAGCTGTTGAACTGGTAATAATGCCTATGGTTGCTGAGGTGCAGGACTCACTTTTCCCGGGCTGATAATAATCCTCGTTCAAATTCAAGTCCTTCTGTTTTCACAGTGCACTGCATAGATATTTGTGAACTGGTATATCCTGCATATGACTCCAGTATGTATTTCGTTTGAATCGGTAACGTCAGGTCTTCGTGCTTCGATACACTCGCTCATTGAGAGAGAGGAAATTACAATGCGAAACTGCATTTTCTTCTCTCAATATCCCTCAGGATTTTATTTTAAATATAAATACATCCCGGCCCAACTACAATATGCTTGCAGAGATATGAAAAATTTGTGACACCCTGAATGCAAAATTGGCAGGTTCACCAAATTCTAGCGTGAATTAATAACTATATGCACATAAGCAATCGATGGTACCCAATATTTCAGTGACACTCGAGACCCCCAAATTAATGATTGGTGTTGTAATATGCAAATGTATACGTAGTGGGCCTCAATCTTCCAAGGAACGACAAATTGAATTTCCGCAGCTGACAGAACATTCTTGGGAGATGACTACTTAAACTGATGTTAGCACAAATACAGTGAACAGAACGCTACATGCCATGGGTTATGCCACAATCAGTCAGTCATCCACAATCCGATAGTCACGCGGAATAGTGCCAAACGTCTACTAGCGCTTTGTAAGAATTTCGAATTTTTACTGAACAAAAATGGAAAACCGTTCTTTGATGAACTACTCGTGGTACGCAATCTGCCATTCCAGTGGTCGTTTCTGGGTGTGGCATATACCGAGAAATAAGTACCTTCCGGAATGTATCGTTCTGCCAATGAAGCTAGGTGGACGCAGCGAGATAGTATAGAATTATTTTTCGTGGTAAGGCTTGGTTTCGTTAATCGTTTAGGACAAATCCATGAATGCTGAAGTGTACCTAGATGATCTGGACATTGTGCACTACCAACGTTGTTGCACTACTTTGGGGAAGGATCATATATATGTCTGGAGGACAACTCCCCATGTCACACTATTGTTGCAATTAGGCTTGAGGATATATGAGTCGAAGACTTGAACTTGTCTGCCTGGTCTGAGCCCAGTCCTGATCTGAGCCCCATAAAGGATCTCTTGGAAAAAGTGAATGTTGTGGTGCACAGAAGAAAAGATCGGCCAACAAACAAATATTAATAGATGAACTGGTCACTGATATATTCCGAAAAGAGCGGCGGAACACAACGACGGACATTTATAAAAAAACTGGTCACACACACACACACACACACACACACACACACACACACACACACACACACACACACACACACACACAATCAACCATTATCAGACCACTGCTGGATGAAGATCTCCCCAAATGTCTTTCACAACAGTCTGTCCTGAGCCAGTCTCCTCCATGTCACTCCCGTATGCCTTCGAATTTCATCCACTCATCTCCCATGTTGTTGTCTTCTCGGTCTTTTCCAGTTCTTTGTGATCAAGTCTAAAATTTCCGTTGTCCATCGTTGGTCCGTCCTTCTGAAACGATGTCCAGCCCATTGCCATTTCAGGGATTTTACTCCAATCATGATGTCTCCAATCTTGTCATTTTCCTGATCCACGAGTTTCTCTTCTTAATTGTCCTGGTTACACCAAGAATGCATCTCTCCACGCTTCTTTCAGTTGTTTCCAGTTTTGGTATGAGTGTTTCAGTTAAGGTCCACGTCTATGCTCCGTACGTAAGTGCTGAAATGATGCAATGATTAAACCCTTTTCTTCTAAGACATAATGGAATATTGCTCTTAAAAATTGCACTGTTTCTTTCAAAAGCTGTCCAACCCAGTTTTATACGCAGATTAATTTCTTCATCAATGTGACTTTTACTTGATATCTACTGTCCAAGGTAAATGTAGGTATCGGTTATTTTCAGTTTTTCCTCATCTATTGATAAATCTTCATTTCTTGTAAAAGAATTGTACATCAGTTTTGTCTTCTGAAAGTTCATTTTTAATCCCACTTCTTTACTCTTGTCAGCAAGTCCTTGAATCATAATACTCTGCAGTTCAGAGTAGGAGCGCATCAATGAAAGTTCAACTGAGGGTAGAAGCGCGTCAATGAAAGTTCATCTGAGGGTAAAAACACTCAAACGAGCAAACTCGACGACTTGAAGAACCGCATGACAGCTGGCACCAGGGATGTCGTTTCGATCATCTCCAAAACTGCCATTTTCGCGAGCTCTTCACGAACAACCGTTGCTTAGGTTTATCGAAAATGATGTGATCATCTCCGCGCTTAAGTGCTGGAGTAAACAAAAAAACTCAGAAAATGACAATCTTGTGTGATAAAACAAACTAGTGGTTCATATATGAGTCAAAGGAAATTGATAATACGATCGTCAACTGTTATATCCCACACGTCATGTGGTGCGGTACATTGTGCTTTCGGAGATTATCCTCGGCACACCAATATTGAAATCTGGCATTATTTGTCGTGTTGTGAGCTGTAAGCTCACATGTATAGTTCAATCCAGTCTATTTTAACCCCTATTATACGCCAGGTGTTTCCGTCCCCATCATCGTAGATTGCAGGGAGTTTTTCGCGTGCTTTAATCATTCACGGTAAACCCTTGCTGCTGCTGTAGGATAAAATTCCAGAAATACGGACGCTTCGACGAGAATCTAAACAACACGCCGATATGCAACTATCGTACCACTTTTCGCGTGCTTTAATCATTAACGGTAAACCCTTGCTGCTGCTGTAGGGTAAAATCCCAGGAATACGGACGCTTCGACGAAAATCTAAACACGCCGATAGCCAACTACCGTACCACTTTTCGCGTGCTTTAATCATTAACGGTAAACCCTTGCTGCTGCTGTAGGATAAAATCCTAGAAATACGGACGCTTCGACGAGAATCTAAACAACACGCCGATAGGCAACTATCGTACCACTTCTCGCGTGCTTTAATCATTAACGGTAAACCCTTGCTGCTGCTGTAGGATAAAATCCCAGAAATACGTACGCTTCGACGAGAATCTAAACAACACGCCGATAGCCAACTATCGTACCACTTTTCGCGTGCTTTAATCATTAACGGTAAACCCTTCCTGCTGCTGTAGGATAAAATCCCAGAAATACGGACGCTTCGACGAGAATCTAAACAACACGCCGATAGCCAACTACCGACCACTTTTTGCGTGCTTTAATCATTAACGGTAAACATTTCCTGCTGCTGTAGGATAAAATCCCAGAAATACGGACGCTTCGACGAGAATCTAAACAACACGCCGATAGCCAACTACCGTACCACTTTTCGCGTGCTTTAATCATTAACGGTAAACCCTTCCTGCTGCTGTAGGATAAAATCCCAGAAATACGGACTCTTCGACGAGAATCTAAACAACACGCCGATAGCCAACTATCGCACCACTTTCCAAGTTATTCAGATCATTAGTTTTGCTCATTCCGACTCTCAATTGAACGTAAGCTGATGCTTGACTAGATAGTCTGCCAGATTTATACCGTACACCGCGCATAAGAGCCGGAATAAACCATATATATGACGATGGCCTGTGTAATTAATAAACTGGCACCTCAGTTTATATATACACAGGTGACATTTTCTAGATAATTTATTTTAGAATACTTCAAAAATGTTCCTACCGTTTTGATCATTTATTGTAAATGCGCAGTTTTGATTTTACGGAAGATATAAACATTTTAGATAAAATTAGAAGCCCAATATTAACTAATTACAAGTGTTTCACATCTGCTCCTTATCAGGGAAATTTTAATACGCTTATCGTTCTTTTCTATCCGATAAATCAGGCTATTAAACCAGACATCTCAGAAAATTCTGTGGTTACGTACTGATGGCCTTGAGCTTGCTCTTATTTTTCTGTCCTTATCTGGTGGTTCGAGCTTATAAACAGTTTGATAATTCAGCAAATTTACATATACTAATTAAAATATTCTCCATCATCGTAGAACAGTGAGGAATTGTATTTTAATTAAAGTCTCTCTGTCGTAAAAATGAATTACCGCACAAATTACAAGTTATGGTATTGCATTTTTGTTTCGAATAACTTATGAATGCAAAAGACAAATGCCAAGGGTAAAAGAATTCGAAAAGTTTTCGGTTCCGTAAAACAAAACAAAGATCTTCGAAAAAAATGTCGTTTATTAATTATTCCTTTCTTCTCCACACACAAATTTTTCTACAAAGTACTCTATGCTACGTAACCTGACATTTCGAGTTTGATCTAAATATTCATCTCGTTATTAACCTTGTGTATCGCTACCGTTTTTGCTGTAAATGCAAAATGGAATAGGAAATTTTATTATCATTTAAAATGTCGTTTGTTGCTGTCATGCCGAAACACGAACTATGAATACTAAAATAAAAAGAATCATCTAGCTCTTCCATTTACTATTTCTGTTATTCAATATGCATATGAGCGACAAAACTCTAAAATGTTATAATTACATAAAATAAAAATTCGGCATACTGCACTTATTGTTGCAGCACTTTAAATTATCATCCCTTCTCTCTATTCCCGCTGCAAAAAATCAAGGAAGTATGAAAGTTTTGTAGTTCCTTAGCATCATTCTGAGGGAATATTACATGTACGGCTGTATTTATCCAGACCCCTGATTTTTGTAACAAGAAGGCTTAATATAAATTTGCTCTAAATCTTTAGGAAATGCCGGTAGCTTCTCTCGGCAGAGAAATATCGTATGTATGTAATATTTGCTGATAAATGCCACGTGGTGTGATTCCCATTCCTAAGCTGCAAAACAGCAAAAACTTCTTTGATCAGATAGCTTCGACACAGAAAATGCAATATAGGTTTATCTATGCACCTTTTGTTTTTGTATTATTAAATGTCAGTACCATTTTATGGAAATCTGCGATGTTCTCTTTTTAATTTGGCAAGCTGAAATCACATGAATAGATAAAACGTGTTCATTTACTTTCTAATATTTTTATTTTCGTTCACTATATTGTCGTACTCTGGTTTATGTCCTTAATTTGTACTTCAGAAAATTGTATATCGAAACACTAATTATCGTAATAATGAAGTGCTACCTGCACACTAACAGTAGGAGTTTGTGTATATCATCATTATCGACCATTATCAGTCTACTGCAGGAAGGTATCCCCAAGTTATTTCCACTACTGTATTTCTTGAACCAGCTCGCCCATTCTACTTCGGCATGATTTCGGATTTCATGCATCCATCGATCTCCCATGTGGTCTTCTGGGTCTTTTTCTGTCCCTTGCTATCGAGGTAAAGATTTTTGGTTACCATATATATATGTAGAACTTGTGGCGTCTAGGGTAATTTAATCCTGCTCTACGATTACAGCCAGCCATCATTTTTTAACACCTTATTCGAACACACACCACAAGTAAGACAAGACAATAATTTACAACGTAAACGAATTCATTCTGCAAAACGAACAACTACAGCCAACGACCTTCTCCTCTCTTCACTTCCCTCTCTGCTGTTATGCTCGGTGCGTCGTCTTCATCTGCCAAACTAGTGTGTAGAGGTACTGTGCCGCCATCTGTGAGGCACAATTGTCATTACAAGTAGTTAGTCTATCTGAATAAGTGGAAATCATATATATATAAAAATGGAAGACATCACGATCAGAGTAAAATCCCTGAAATGGCAATGGGCTGAACATGTTGCCAGAATAACGGACCACCGATGGACATCCGAAATTCTAGATTGGATTCCAAGGGACAAACGGCGGAAGCGATTGGTCGATTTTCGAGGGCAACAGGAAGAAGATCAAGGATAAGACTTCACGGGAGATGGGTGGATGAAATATGAAAACGTACAGGAGTGACATGAAGGAGACTGTCTTAAGATATAGCGTTGTGGAAGAAACTTGGTAAGACCTTTGTCCCACAGTGGATTGATAATGGTTGACAATGATCATAATGACGATATAAATATATATACAAACACTGCAGATAACTGAAAGAATCGTGGAGAAATGCATGCTATGTGTAACTAGGAGAGATGAGAAAAGGAACTCATGCCTAAGGAAAATGAGAAGATTAGAAGACATCATATCATGATCTGAGTAAAATCCTTGAAATGGCAATGGGCAGGACATGGTGCCAGAAGAACGGACCACCGATGGACAATCGGAATTCTAGACTGGATTCCGAGGGACAGAAAAAAGACCCAGAAGAAGACCACATGGGAAATGGGTGGATGAAATTCCAAAGCATTCGGAAAGGACATGGATGAGACTGGCGCAAGATACTCCGTTGTGGAAGAAACTTAGAGAGACCTTCATCCAACAGTGGGTTTGATAATGGTTGATGATGATGATGATATATGAATTAAGGAACTTCGAACGGGGCATGATTGTGGGTGCTAAGTGGCCATGTGCAAGCATCTCAGAAACTGCAAACCTTTTCGGCTATACAATAACAAATGTGCCTAGGGTGTATGGTGATTGGTGCACAAACAGCAAAACAATCGGCCAGTTCTCTCCTTCTGGGCGGAATTGGTCAATTTTTGAAAGCAACGGCGGTTGGAGAGGATTTCACGAGGAAACAGACACGCTACGTTGCGTAGATAAGGACGCTCTTCAGCCCACGGAGGCTGCTGCGCCAATAAACACTTATCGATATCATGTACCTGCGCAGTATAACAGTGGTACCGAGAGGAGAATTTCAGCATACACGCACATTACAGGAAATGAGGTATAACGGCAGACGTCCCCTTCCTGTACAATTCTTAGGTGCTTTACATGGCACATTTATGAGCAGTAAATACAGGAGCACCAAAACTGGAACCACGGGTACTGTAAAAAGGTCTTCTGGTACAATAATTTACGTTTTAGATTAATACACGCCGATGAACGTAGCAGAATATGGAGTCAACAACACGAATCCATGGATCTGATCTGTATAGTGTTTACTGTACAAGCTGGTAAAGGCAGTGTAATGATATTGCGTCTGCTCTCATGGGCGTGTATTGGGTTCCTTAATACCTTTGAAACAGGTTTAGGATACCAAGAAGTATCTTAACATTGTTGCGGACCAGGGCACACCAGTGTCTCAGGTAGCACAGCCCTGCCATTTCACGTAGGCCCAACACTGAGCCCCCGTTTTCTTTACCTAAAAGACGGTGGCTCAGTGTTGTGCCTACGTTAAAATGCAGGGCTGTGCTACCTGGGGTATGCACATGGCGTTTCCTGATTGAGAGGAGTATTTCCAGAAGCACAATGCGTCATGCCACAAATTTCGAATGATCCAGAAATACGACGGTGACTTCAAAGAGTTAATGTGGTCCCCACAGTCTCCAGATCTGATCTAAACCTAATTGACCATCTGTGCAATAAAATTTAGAGAGCAATTCAAAACAGAAATTATACTCCAGTGCACATACTGCAATTGACGGACACATCGCATTCACTTTGCTTAACAAACCTGTAGAACGATATCAGCATTTCATTGAATCCACGCCACATCGAACGGAGGCTGATGTGAAGGCCAAAATTGGCCTAATACGTGATTCGGTCGGTGTTTCTAATGATTTCATACTTCAGTGTTAATATCTGCGTAATCGATTTTCAAATCTTTTAGCATTCGTAGCTTTACAGAGGATGTTTATACGCTTTTAGAACGTTTTTGATAAGAAATTAAAGAAAATAAAAGAAGTTCAAAGAATTGAGACTGGCAACATCGTGTAAAAAGAACCCGGAAGTAACATCTGCTGTAGTTAAATATCGTCAGCTAAGAAAATGGCGCACGTAAACAAAATGTGGCTAGGCTAAAAAATGTAAGATAAGCAACATTATTAATACTTGTAATAGACAGAAAAATCGTCAGGTATTGTGGTTAACAGGAAAAAGACACCAAATGAATATCCAAAGGCGTTAAGTACTTTTACGACACTTTCAAAAGGAAGGTCTCTGGTTTTTAAAGAAATCCACCGACACAAAGAGCAATTGCTAAGTTGTCAAAAATATGTTTATCAACTGTAAATAAGGTAAGAAACAAGGATTTGAATCTGAAAAAAAGCAAAACATAATGTTCACCGCTCTTTGCCAGGGCACATGCCTGAGCGCAGAACACGGTGTAGTACACTTCCTTGTGAAAATCGCTTAGCCGGAAACAGATGGAAATTTATTGTGACTATTGATGAAGCATGGATCTACTTAAACGACTCTAACAGAAAAAGGTCGGTCAATTTACTATCGTAAAAGAGCAGAAAAAGACTTCGAAAATTTGGCTCAAAGAATCCAAAAAAAGTTTCAGTAAAAGATTGATGATTATTGCTGGTTTCTCCTGCAATGGGAAATTAAAGTTAAGAAAAGTTGAAAAGAATATTAAAATCAATTGTACATATTGCCAAAATAATACTTTCACTCCTATATTTAAAGCGAAAATATTATTATTTTGTCCACAGAGCCTTCAAAGGGTAGAACTCCATTTGGATAAGGCTACAAGTCATGCATCCAAATCTACCACTCAGTTTCTTGAAAAAAATGAAAAAAGAGACAGGTATCAAGTCTATATCTTTTGCTTGTTATCCTTCGAAGTCCCTTCATGTGTCAGCAATGGACTATTGTGCTTTTGGACTGCTGAAAAGGACGCTTTTTAAACGCAGTCGTAAAACAATTATTGGACTATGGAAAGCAGTAGAAGAGGAAAGGAATAAAATTTCACTACCAATTTTAAGAAATGTCCTGTTATGTTGGAAACCTAGATGTATGTTCATAGTCCAGAGAAAGAGCTATCAGATAGAACATTTAAGAATGAGATAATTTTAGTTTAAACATTAATTATATTGCTGGAAAATTATTCTAAAAATTTATAAACATCCTCTGCATTTCGGTGGCTCGCTTTCCGATTTTCAGGTATTCATAGCTTTAACAGTTTGCTCTCTGCACTTGTGATATTTCTAGCTCTCTCGTTGATGCGCTTTTGGAATTTGTTTTAAGTCATCTCGCAGATTTGCTTTCTATTTTATACTAAAATTTATAAATTTATTTTTTTTATTTTCTTTACGGTTTTCTGACAAAATTGAACACGTGACACACATTTATAGCTTTATTTAAATTCTTTGTTTCCACTGTTTCCGAACTAAATTCAGTTCAGAGAATAAAGGGTTCACGTATATTCATCGAATGAGAAAATCACGTAGAATTTCCGAAAAAGATGTCGTCAACTACTGCAATAGAAAGATTTCTAAATGTACCTGAACATGCCGTGCCGATTTTGCGAAGGTTTATTCGAAGAACGCATCGAGGCAATGCTATGTTTATCTAAGATATCAATTCTGTCTTTATATTTTTTGAGTGGTTTTTCAAATAATCCACTGTCGGCAAGCCGTTTTGATCAAACTTTATTTTTAAGGTGCAGATGTCAATGCACATTCATGGGATTATATCTCTCTCTTTCTTCTGCATGAGAGACATACATGGATCGTTACTTCATTTTTCAAGTTCGCTTACGAAATGCTACGGCGTTGCAAGGCCTTCTAATCCGACTTAGAAATTTTGGTGGACGTCTAGAAAAAAGCCTTTCTTTGTTTTCAACCTCTAAAAGTAGACTGTATCTAAGAGTACTTTACAGAACAAAAAAGTCGTCTTTTATCGTGGTTGGCGGACTTCCAAGACTGGAATAAATATTGAGTAGTAAGAAGAAAACTCTCTAGTGTTCACGATACGAAAAGGAAGGCGGATAAAATAAAAATGAACCGTATGTGAGGTTACTAGCAATGTACAACAGAACATCGACGACGGCTAAGAAAATTTAAGAATGGCTGAGAAAATCTTTACGGCTATTAAGCACTAAATATATTATCGATCAGAGTTCAAAAACCCAATGGAACATTGATGCACGAAAGGCTGAATGAAAACTGGGAAGAGTGGAACATGCTAATTACATACAAGTTTAACTGACATGACAAAAATTAGTCTTCAGTTTTTCTTGCTTGTTAGTAAAAGAACGCTTTCCTGATATATTTATCTGAAGAAATTTTTCTTCTGTACTTCTAAACTAATTACACCGTAATTTTGGCATTCAGGCATATCGGAGCGTAAACACTGGATAATTTAAATAATGGCACAAATTGCACATTTTTTCCCCTCTTTCAATGATTCCGCTTCACTGAATTTTAACTTTACTCCTTAGCTGGAAAATATAGCCTGCGGAAGAAAAATTTCGAAAAGACATTAATATAAACTTTATTTCATTGATGTTTTTAAATGAAAATTATATAGGTTTTTTAAATCTAATTCTATATACCTCGTTAACAGGCCTCCCCGGTACCACAGTTGTCAAAGAGCTGGCTTATGACCATTCGCCCAAGAAGGGTCCGGGTTCGAATCTCAGTGAAGCATGGTTGTTGTGCCCTTATTGGCATATTTTCACTGAATTCCGTGCAATCACTTCTTTCACAAAACGTGAAAATATTTGAAAGTTTTCTGAAGGAAGTGGTTACATGAAATACAGTGAAAATATGCCAATAATAATATTCCAATGCCTACCATGTATTTAGGAAAAACTATTTCTTCGGGGAGATTCGTTTTCCATTTTTATATGGATGTTGTGTTTGTAATACGGCACTGGCTCACTCCCTTCCCTGGAGTCCGTGGCGCTAAATTAGGGAATGGCGACTGCTCATGGCCCATTGAGTTGCTCACGGTGGTCGTTAAACCTCCAACAAAGAAACAAAACAAAAAAACACCTTGCTCATAAGGACGGAATCAGGCAAGACCACAATGGAGCGTTAGCGATTCTAAGGTATTGGTTTTTAATTTTGAAATATAACAACAACCATGTAACTTTTAAGACTATACTGTAAACACAAAACTCTCCCTAATATGGAGCCAATGATTTGAGGTAAGCTCAGATCCAGCGTCTGTCAGACATCCACGCTACCCATGCGCCACATTGGACTCCAGCTCTAACCCAAAGCGCACGAAATGCTAGAAGATAGCATCTGGAACAACTCGCATGTTGAGGAGGCTGCGGCACATTTGGAAGTTATTCTTTCTTTGTTTAACGTTGCATGGATGTAAACGGTCGGGTTATTGTGACCACCAGCTAATATCCAGAGTAACCGCTGTGTGAAGTGCGGACAGCAGATAGACGTGCTGGGAGTGACTCAATAAGGTGCAGGAAGGTGTTCGCAGGTATGGGCAGCCCAGCTAACTCCAGTGCATCTGACAACTGCTGGAGTGTGAGTGGTGGAGGATCCACATAGCGAACAACACGATCAAGGTGGTCCTACAAATGCTCAATTGGGCTTAAGTCTGGGGAATTGGGCGGCCGAGGAAATACCTTGGAGTCTTAATCGTGCTCTTCCAACCACTCTCGGACATTTTTAGCTGTGCACTGTGGTTCTGGAAGATCCCATCCGCCCAAGGAAAGACAATCAGCATGTATGGATATACGTGGTCTGCAGAGATGGATTCATTAAGAATTCGGTCCATAGTGCCTTCCACAGGTATGAGTGGACCAAGGCAATGCCACGAAAACATTCCCTTAGACCATAACGCTGCCCCCACTGACAACAATGTTTCAAGAGAGTTTGTTATCCAATGTTTCTCACCTTATAAGCCAACGTTAATCCGTCCGGTGAAGCAGAAAACGTGTCTTATCGGTGAAGGCAATCCTTTGCCAATCAGAGGGAGGTGCAATTGCGGTACTGCAGTGCAAATATAAGCCTTTGCTGACAATGCACCTTCGTTGGCATAGGTGCAGTGACCATCCGTCTGCACCGGAGCCCCACACTCAGTAGGGTTCGCTGAACTGTCGTTTTTTTTTTTTTTTTGATTGGAGGTTTAACGACCGCCGTGAGCAACTCAATGGGCTATAAGCAGTCGCCCGTCCCTAATTTAGGGTCACTGATTCCAGGGAAGGGAGGGAGCCAGTGCCGTAAAACAAACACAACATCCATGCCTGACCGGGATTCGAACCCGGACCCCTTACGGACGAATGATCAGAGGCCAACGCCTTAGACCACTGCGCCACCGGGGCGGCGAACTGTCGTTTTAGACACACTTCCGGTAGCCCCTTGGTTCATTCGGCCAGTGAGTTGCTCCACTGTAGTATACAGTGTAGAAGCCGACGTTCACTTCTCACATCAAAGGCACGTGGTACTCGGCAGTTTCCACGTCGCTTATTCGCAATGGTGTCATTTCTGTAATCGCGACACACTTTAACCACAGCAGCACGCGAACAGTTCACAAACTGCGTAGTTTCAGAAATACTGCCACTCTTGTCGGAAAAGCCGATAATCATCCACTTTTGCAGATCTGATAAATCGCTCCTTTTATCCATGACAGCAACGAGTGATATGTTTTCAGAATGCCTACAGCACACCTTATACCCTCGAAGCCAGCTCACGACACGTGCCTTCTTTCATTGGCTACGCCCTGTTGACGTCAAAAGTAATTGGTGGTCACAATAATGTGAATCGACTATGCATCTAGTGCTAAGATAGCTGTAACTGGAATAACTCTTCAAAACCTCAGAGAATATTCAAACCAATTAACCACCCCTGGCTTCTGACCAATCTCCGAAGATGGGTTTCTAGTTCGAATCCAGGGTAAATGTATGTTGTATATGTTTTACGCCACTTTCTCCCTCTTCCTTCCCTGGAACTACTGTTCCTAAACTAGGGACGCGCGACTGCTTGTATCCCATTGAGATTTTTACGGTGGTCGTTGAAACCTAAAACCAAATTACAATCCATTCAAACCAGCTTCTTTTTACTGAAATCCTAAAATCTAAAGCCCGCTGTTTTCTTTTGTAACACACAATCAGCAAATTCTAGAATCGCTACAAATCTTTAGTTCTGTATAACCCTTCGTATTGTATTAAAATAATAATAATAATAATAATAATAATAATAATAATAATAAAGTACACAAGCTACGTGCAAAATACAGTATCTAAAAATTTTAAGAATCATTGCGGTACAATGCATATTAAGCATTCCTAAACATACATCTACAAGGTTATTTGATACCTCTACATTTTTTTCAGATTTTATACCTAGAAAATCATGTATCAATCAATCGAAAGATATTAAAATCATCGCCATCGTCATATTAATAATCATTATAATATCCTTAACATTAACATGTTGAAGTTATTCACACACTTACAAAAATATCGGGTTGATGCATATGTTCATGCCATTTTATTTCACCAGTGTTTCCTAGGTCAGTAGTAACGGTGCAGATGGCCAGTTGTATATCACGATGTAGCCAGTAATATCGTGTATCTTAATCATATAGCGTTGTGTGATTGTGGCTAATGGTGTTTTGGTTTTCAGGACCGGAATTATGGAGTTTCAGGTAGAGATGAATGAATATTTCCGACATCTTCTTCTCTGCGAGTTTAACAAGGGATCCACAGCCGCCGAGGCTAATCGACAAATTTGTGCTGTGTACGGGGAGGATGCTATTGCTCCGAGGACAGCCCGCAAATGGTTTGAGCGGTTCCGAGGTGGCAATTTTGACCTCAACGTCCCTCCACGCTCAGGTCGTTCATCTCACTTTGATGAGAATCGTTTGAACCATCTCATCCACTTGAATCCGCGTCAAACCACACGCGAATTGGCCACTGAGATGGACTGTGATCAGGCCACAGTGGTGCGACACCTGAAACGTATGGGAAAGGTCCAGAATTTGGGGTTTTGGGTGCTTCACACTCTCACAACAAGAATCAGCGTCTTGCCATATGTGGTTCCTTTCTCGCCCGTTATCGCGAATGTTCTTAGCGATAACCCTTTCTTACACGTATTGTTACTGGAATTAAAAAGTGGTGCCTGTACGTGAATTTCAGGCATCGGAGGGAATGATTAAGCCCAAACAAGACGCCCACACCACGTCCAAAACATGACCTTGATCCTGCGAAGATCATGTTGTGTGTCTGGTGGGACATAGGAGGCATTATTCACTGGGAAATGATGCCGAGGAATCGGACCATCAACGCTGCACTCTATTTTAGGCAACTCTGCTGTGTGGTGGGAGCAATTCCTAAGAAACGTTCAATTCGGCGTCATGGTGTCCTTCTTCAACATGATAACGCACGCCCTCGCAGTGCGAACATGACCAAAATGACAATTCATGATATGAAATGGGAGATCCTTCCAACATCCGGCCTATTTCTCAGATGTCGCTCCTTCAGAGTATTGCCAGTTCCGTTTTCTATCGAATGCTCTCCGTGGCAGAACGTTCAACAATGATGTTGTTCTCCAGAATGCCCTTGATGATTTCTTCGCAGCAAAACCAGCACGCTTTTTCAAGAATGGCATTGCAGATCTATCCAGCCGTTGGGTTACTATCGTAAACTATGGGAGATGGGGGATACAGACTTAATTGATTCCGTTTTCCTTTCTGATGTAATACATTCCTGTAGTGCGGTGGAAAAAAACTGCACCAACTTGTGCATCAACCCAATAATTGCAGCATTTCTCGACTTTCGCGATATGGAGTATAGGTTTAAAAAATCCAATGTCCTTATGTTCATTTGTAGATAAATGGATCCAGAGTATAGGACGAGACTAAAAGATATACTGTACAGTGAATGTTCCGAAATTTTATTACTATATTTTAATGTCTCCGTAAATATCTAAAAGAAAGAGAAAGTGATGTCACTAGCGTCATTTTCTGTTCGGTAAAGTGTTGAGTTTTGTTAGCTGATTTTATTTACGGACGGACGCTAACGTATTCCCTGAAACATCCCAATAGAAGCCTCCGGGCAAAATAAAAAAAAAAAACGAAAAAAAACCCACGTCACCCAGGTATCCCAAATCAGAGTGATATTTATTGCGTGAGTTATCATTCTCTGCTTACTCAGTGTCTGACTGCAATTAGGAACCAAACGATTTTTTTTATTTCAATCAGGAACGTTAAATAAATTAAGAAAATTATAATAAATGTAGGGTTTTTTTTTTGTTTTTTTCTTTTTGGAGGCTTAACGACCACCGTGAGCAATTAAAGTGGGCTATAAGCAGTCGCACGCTCCTAATTTAGGGCCACTAGTTTCAGGGAAGGGAGAGAGGGAGAGATAGAGAGCAAGCGCCTTAAGACAAACACAACATCCATGCCTCACCGGGATTCGAACCTGGACCCATCTCAGACGAATGGTCAGAAGCATCGCTTAGACCACTGCGCCACCGGGGCGGTAAATATAGGCAATCGTTGATTTAAATTAAGTGGAGAGATACAATTCAAACACTGACAAAGCGAAAAAGTACTGCCTATGCTGGCCATTGGTCATTGCTGTTTCATAGCTGCCGGGTGTCACGGTATACCCAGATTCTGTCCGATTTAGAAATGATTTTCCGGAAATCCAATTTTTTTTACAAAAAAAATCCGGGTTTGTGATTTCCTTATTTTTTTCTTTTACTTATTTCTTATACATGGTATGTTTTTTCCTTCATTAATGATCTCAGAGATCATTTTTCTCCAAGCGTCAACGTTGGCGGTGGAAGTCAGTAACGAATGGAAGTAAATGTTTTATGTTAATCCACGGCATCTCAAACGCCAAGGTTGTGAGCCCCGCGATGGTAGCAAAATAGTCAGTGGCTTAGAAAGTTGAAGTTCTGGTTCATGACGTCATGTCCACGGCGCTTTTGCGATTACCTCGCGTAGGAGGGGGGGATTCTGTGCCAATGTGCGTCAAATCAGAAATCTCGAGTCATATTGCTACAAAAGGCAGATTTTGCGCCATTGTACGCCAGAAACGCCGTGCCCCGTCCTCATCGTCGGGATTAAGGCACAGTGAAATCCCCGTGGACACCGTTCCGTTTGAAGCTGAGTTAAGACCATGCAGTGGAAAGAAAGATTTTAGTCTCCAAGTACTACGAATTTTATGTAATTACTATATAAATATGTTTACTTTTATGTAGTCATGTAGTTACTGCGGACTACGGAAAACATCGAGTACGCTATGAAAATCGAAAATCTCAGTGAAATAACGTTACTAAACATCTGTGTAAAGTTAATTTTCGTATTTTCAAGATGTTCGATTGAGAAAACAGGAAAAACGTCGATGAATATTGCAAATGTTCGTAATCACACCGAAAATAACTGCTGTAGCAGCTATGAGAATGTTACGTCGTTTTCCGTTTCCGCATGTTAAATTTTTGCGACTTTTTTTTAATGTTTTCTCTCTCTCTCTCTCTCTCTCTCTCTCTCTCTTTATCTCTCTCTCTGTGTGTGTGTGTGTGTGTGTGTGTGTGTGTGTGTGTGTGTGTAATATCATGTTCCCAGTTTTTTATATTTTCGGTAAAAGTGTAAAGGAGCGACTTCGTAATTTTTACGAATTTTTTCTAATGAAATGAATGTTTCCATATTTCTAATACATACTTCTTCAAAACTAATTAATAATAGAGCAATCGTTTTCACTTCTTTCCCTTTTATTAGACAAAATTAAATTTCTAGATCTGTGTTCAGTCTGTCCGTGGTGTAATCTGCGCCGTTTCGGTGCCCTGTACAATTGTTTCTCTGCAAAGAGAGCAACACGGTAACTATTTTTCACATTTAATTTTCCATAGAACTCATGTTTTTCAATTTCTTAGTCACTTCTTGCTCATGCATGAGATTCTTCTGTGGATTCACGGAGGTCCGTTTCCTCTGTCTTCATTTGGGTCAGTCTCGAGATCGATGCAAAGCTGAATGGAAGCTTTTTTTTTGGGGGGGGGGGGTCTTAAGCCTATAATACATAATTTTGTTATTTATAAATTGTAAATACGCGCACCGTTGAACGCGAATTGATGTCCGGGTTTTTGATTTTCAGAAGTTGGCAGCTCTGCTCTTTTTAAAGAGTATTCGCTTCCGGCTGTCGTCACAACTTTCACTAGCCAATCAACTGCGTCGAAGCGACATATTCCGCAAGGTTAACCATTGCGAGATAAATGAGGTGCACTTATTGTAGTTCTGGCGGCTATGCAAAACCCGGAATGAATGTCACCCAGGCATCTTGGACGGATCGCGGGGGGATGCAATTACCATGTGACAGCTGCCTCTCAAAATCGGTCACTGCGATTTATATGATGTTTCTGTCGAACGGAAATATCCTTTTCATCAGCTTTTGAATAAGTTTTTGGTTAATAGAACATTGCATTTTTTACGCTTCCGGAATGTTTTCTAGTGCACGCAAAACTGCTTTTCGGGTACCCAGATCACGACCAATTTATGGCACAAAATATATTTGTTTTCTCATTGCGAAATATCAATATCCAATCAGTAAATAAGTGGATGTGGCGTATAAGTGAGACTCGGACTTCTAAGAAAAAGTCGCGTCACATATTACACGCCGAAAAATACAGTAACACTGGTTTTGGAACAATTTTTCAAATATGTTTCTGTTCACTGCATAGTTTTGTATTGTCTAACATATGGAATTCTGGATCAGTGATGATTTTTATTGCAACAACAACACATCGTGTTCAAAATCTTCATCTTAATTTGAGGACTGATAGCACAATTTGAACCTACGTCAAATTCAATGTTTTTATCTCTCATTGTATAAAAATCATGTCTAAGCCATTTCAATATTTCCCCACTACGTTTTCTTCTACCGAAATTGTGATTAACTCATTTATTAAAAAAAATAAAAAATGTGATTAACTTTCCTTATAATTTAACTAAAATTTATCTCATCTTCTAAACTTCGTAAGACACGTTTAGTCTTTGTTCATGCCAGACTGGGTAAGTATAACAATGCTAAAATAATTGGTAGGCTCTTCTTAACCAAAAGTAATATGGATATAGAAAGCGTTTGCGCCAAATTTCGTGAGTGACATATTTATAAAGTAGCTCATAGCCCATGCTACACATTGGTGAAAAAACTTGTGACAAAAAATATTATCATACGAATCGTAAAATACATATTGAACTAAAATAAAGCTGATTCCTTTTTATGAAATTACTCTGCAATTTTATTCCTTTTCATAAAATTATTCTGCGATTTTATTCCTTTTTCACAAAAGTGCTCAGCAACGCGAAGAAAATGAAATAAATCACAACAGAACAAACGTCGCAGACAGTTGTTCGAGCACGTGCGTGTTGCCACAGATTATGTCGTTTGTCTTACTAAATTTATTTTATTTTCTTGTATTTCTCCTTGATTTTACGTATCGTGCAATAGCGGTCAACTTAGTTCCGATTTCGGCCACAGGATAAAAGCAGATGGCGCTGCAAATACTGACTGACGTCAGGTCGTTAGGGACAGGCGTAGCCTATTATATAGGTTTTATTTAAATACACCCAAGAATGGAGTAATCTGCCCCCATTTTTAGATCAAAGGATATAAATTTGTAAAAATCAGTTATTATACTGTAATAGGAGAAAAAATGTATGCCTTCCGTTAAATTGCGATTGGAAAAATTTACGTAGAAATCTGGCGAAGCATCAAATAATAAAATCGGGGATCGGTAAAACGAATGGTCACCTGGTTGGTGTAATGAAAACATAAATCATGGGGTTGTTGCTCATTTAGCAAAGATGTGAATATATAGGAGTATTTCCCTTAACAGCTGTTACTTCATTACGTAAGGCTGATAAAGTGGATGGCTATGGAAAGGAACGTTCACTGGCGGTGTTAATAGCGAAAAGATAGTTGCGTGTCAAGATAGTAGTTCAGAAATGTTAAACCAGGGGAATCCTAGTAAAACTGTAAAATTTATCAGGCAATATATGTCACATTATTTATGAGAATGCGGAAATTTAAATGAAAAAAAAATTGAGCTTAGGTAAAGTCTCCCTAAGCTGGAATAAAGTTGAAGAAACCCTGATAATTCCACAGCGGTCTAGTTTTCCCATGGGGTGCTCTTCTAGATGCTTGTATTAAAGAGCATGGGTTCGAATCCGCTCGTAAGATATGGATGTTGCATTTGCATTCCGTCTGCGATACTACCTGTTTCCTAGAACCAGTGGTATACACAGATGAGACATTACATTCTGACCACCTACCTAATAAGCTGTAGGACCACCCCCTTTAGCCATCAAAATAGCGGCCACTCGGCAAGGCATCGATTCGATGAGGTGACGATCGGTATCCTGGGGTACCTGGCACCATTATGTCAACAGCAGGTCCTCCAGCTCCCATACATTTAAGGGTGGTGGTGTTTTATCTCGAGCCCGCTTTTCCAAGTCGAACTACAAATGCTTGATTGGATTCAGATCAGGTGAATTTTGATGCCAGGGCACTAACAGAAAGCCATCAGTTACATGTTTCTTGAACCACTCCTTGACGATTCTGGCATTGTAGCATGGCGCATTGTCCTATTAGTAATGGCCATCACAAGTAGGGAACACAGTTGCCCTGATTGGATGAACTTGGTCTGCAACGATGTTCAGATACCTGACAGCTGTCAGGGATTGTGCTATTGAGATAATGGGGTCTAAAATATCCGAAGAAAACATCGCACACAACATGACCCGCCTCCGCCGGTCTGTTTCTGCCCAGCAGTGCATCCACGTGCCATAGCCTACGTTGGTAACCGGCATATCCGCGCTCGACCGTCTACGTGATGCACCATGAATCTTGATTCGTCCGACCAGGCCACTTTCTTCCAATCATCCACGGTCCAATCTCGATGATCTGTGGCCCATTTCATGCGTTGTTGGCGATGACGTACAGTGAGCATGGGGATCCGGCTGGGTCTTTGGTACGTCGGCCCATGCGCAGAAGGTTGCAAAGAACTGTGTGCTGTGACACATTGCTCTGACTACCATTGTTGTAGCTGCGTGTCATTTGTCACACTGTGGCCCTGTGGTCACTGTGAACAATGCGCTACACTCTCGGCTCCCCTCAGGCAACAGTGAGCTGAGGACGACACACTGCTGGACGACTATTTGTCGTTTGGACATCTGCGCACGTATTTTGACACGTACGTACTACGGCGTCAGGTGAACAACCCACAAACCGCGCCGTTTCCGAGATCGTAGTTCCGAGACGCCGTTCCAACACAATTTGCCCCTTATAAAACTCCGATAAATCGGTAGCTTTTCTCATTATATCTCCGAACTTCTCTTTAAACTTCACTTACGCTACCATTCGGTCTCCAGGCGCGCTCATTTCTCTAGGCGCGGGTGGCCATAATGGAATGGCTCGTCGGTGTAAATAAGAAATAGGCAACTTTTTACATGTCATCGTGTGTTTAAAAATTTCATCACAAACCGTTTTGTAAAATTCTGCATATTAAAGAGATATTCATCTCTAATCTTCACGCTTCCACATTCTGGCAGTTTAACAAAAAAAAAAAAATTTAAAGCATTTTAGTATTCAATTATGTGATACACTGCTTCAGTGGGCCTTTATGCGGAGACGCAATAGCCCGTACAATGCGTTTACAAGAACTGACGTTTTACAGTTTGCAATAATTGGGAATATTTGGAATTATGTGATGCCTACAAATTAATAGACCTGTAAAATTTGCCTGGATTGTATTTAGAAGAAACAGTAAAAATGTCTAGAGCAATTTACCTATGTCTTAAAGGTAAAGTTCGCAATCAGTGCATCGCTCCAGTTCTTACTTATGGATCTCAGACATGAAACTTAAATTAAAAGGGCATTCAAAGGCTACAAACAACGCAAGGAAGCAAGGAGAGATACTTGTTTTTGTAACCAAGAAACACAGGAAAAGGAACTCTTGTATCAAAACATGTCAAGAGTTGATGATATCATGATCAAAGTAGACGACCTCAAGTGGCAATGGGATGAATTTGCTGTTAGATGAACTGACCACAGGTGGACAACTGAAATATCACCCTTGACGCCAAATGAAAACTGAAATACCACCCTCGATACCAAAGGCCAACTGAAAAACCACCCTCAATACCAAAGGCCAACTGAAATACCACCCTCGATACCAAAGCCACTTGGCCTTTGTCATCATCGATACCAAAGGCCAAGTGAAATACCACCCTCGATACCAAAGGCCAACTGAAATACCACCCTCGATACTAAAGGCCAACTGAAATACCACCCTCGATACTAAAGGCCAACTGAAATACCACCCTCGATACTAAAACTCAACTGAAATGCCATCTTCAATACCAAAGGCCAAATGAAATACCACCCTCAATACCAAAGGCCAACTGAAATACCACCATCGATACCAAAAGCCAACTGAAATACCACCCTCAATACCAAAGGCCAACTGAAGTACCACCCTCGATAATAAAGCCACTTGGCCTTTGGCATAATCGATACCAAAGGCCAAGTGAAATACCACCCTCGATACCAAAGGCCAAGTGAAATAACACCCTTGATACCAAAGGCCAAATAAAATACCACCCTTGATACCGAAGATCAAGTTACAACTGAATACCACCCTCGATACCAAATGGCCAAGTGAAATACCACCCTTGGTACCAAAGACCAAATTACAACAGAATACTACCCTCGATACCAAAGGCGATACGACCCAGAAGAAAATTACATGTGGGAGATGTGCGGATGAAAATATACCTGCGTGCCATGGAAGAGGGCTGCTCAAGATAGGGAGTTGTATAAGAGGTTTGGAGAAACCTTCATTCAGAGTCGGATGGAAAATTGTTTCTGGTTTTGTTGATGAATCTAATTGGGTAGTTATAGGAGTTCCAGATAGGTGTATGGCATCAATTGAGTAATATTTGCATCCTGCTTTGACTTGTTAAATTGCGTATTGATAATGACTAAATAAATTACGTTGTTTTTTTAATGAAAATATATACTCGCTGTATGCTATACTAATGGTAGGGAGTACTTAAAATACAACCTGTGCAGAGAATGCGTAACGTTTTTGTAATCTTGAAGGACAAGACTTTGTAAAAGTGCTAGAAAATACTCTATACAGTTTGGATTTTCAGTACTTCGTCCACGAGGTGTTAGGATTGATGACTAACAGATATTATTTAGGTGAAGCATGCAGGGTTTTTTTAATCAGCAGGCAAAAGATTATTTAAATTCACTACTTCACGAAACTGACAGAAAACCTAGTTACAGTTCCTGAGCGTTCACTGTTATTGCAGCTCTAGTCTTACGTAGGACAGATTCTACTACGCATTTATTAAAACTATTCACGATTCGATTCCATAATTCAAATTATAGTGTTCGAAATTTTGGTCTGTCCAGCGGGGCGCTTCGATAGACGTAATCGCACGTAGCCTCGATAGGAATTTTTGAGAGTCGCTGTGCTGACCATGGAATGCAGAATTCATTTGAATGTTATGCTCTCTCCTGAACACAGAGTAGGATTCGGTACTTTCCTTTTGTAAAATAATTCCCTTCTGTGAGAATTCAGTTTTGCCACTGAGGAGAGAACATGTTCCGCTGAAAAGCTCAGATGCATACTGAAGTTGATATGATCATGTGGTTTCGCAATGTTCAGAGAGAGTATTATTAAAATGTGCAAATGCGCCCTTTGTCTTACTGTGTAGTTGTCAGGATGCATTATAGCATATTTTATGTGAGGATACCTCCGCGCACTGATAAATCGGAAGCAAAAAAATTAGAATGTAATTTGCCTCTCCATCATCAATCATCGTTGCTGTTCTCGACCAAATCCAGACTAAGAAGTGATTCCTCATCTTTTTTTACAGATGAACTCCAATTACGTAGGTTTATTAAAGTATGGACCGATTAGTATGAATCGATGTATATGTTGACAAACATACATCCATTTGGCCTTTGCAGGTGGTAGTTACAAATGTTTGGGCTGTTGGCTTCCGATTATGGTGTACATTGGGAGCTAAACTTTTACGGTTTCTATCAGTGAACACTGTATTTTGACCATACTTGTATTTTACTTTCATACAATGGAAGAGGATGATGGGTAGTTCGCGAGCTGCCGTAGTTAAAGTGTATCAACCTGGCATAAATGCTGAATTTGCATCCGTGATGCAGTTTGCGTCGACAAATGGGTGAAAAAGTCAACTACACCGAGTAGTCACTGAATTATGACCACTTCTGTCCAAAGTAGATGTTGCCCTTTGAATACGTCATTTCCGAGAGAGCATGATATGTAAACGGAAGGATTTATCGGACTTTGAGAAAGGACCAATTGCAGGAGCTCGGAGAGCTTGAGCCTCAATTTCAAAACTGCTGAACTGGTGGGCTGTACATTGAGAGCTATACTTTTACGGTTTCTATCCGTGAACACTGTATTTTGACCATACTTGTACTTTGCTTCCATGCAATGGAAGAGGATGGTGGGTTGTTCGCGAACTGCCGTAGTTAAAGTGTATCAACCTGGCATAACTGCTGAATTTGTATCTGTGATGCAGTTTGCGTCGACAAATGGGTGAAAAAGGGAACTACACAGAGTAGTCACTGAATTATGACCACTTATGTCCAAAGTGGATGTGGCCCTTTGATTACGTCATTTTCGTGAGAGCACATGATATGTAAACAGAAGGATTTATCGGACTTTGAGAAAGGACCAATTGCTGGAGCTCGGAGAGATTGAGCTTCGATTTCAAAACTGCTGAACTGGTTGGCTGTTCGCGAGCTGCAGTAGTTAAGGTGTATCATAACTGGTGTAAATCAGGTCAAACAACGACCGGCGCAAACCTGCACAGGACAGTGACAGGTTGATGTTAGAGGTGAACGCCTGTTCCAACGACTCGTACAGACAGGGCAACAGACGTAGCACTGTTCAACAGTTGACTACCCAATACAAATGAAGTTCACCCGCAAGAGTGCCTGTCATAACCATGCGTCCCACGATCGCACGCGTATGGACTATAACAGGAGATGGTCCGGCAACATCCTCTCCTAACCGCAGTTCATCGGCGCAAAAGACTCGCCTAGTGCAAAGATCATACAATGGGTGCCTAGAAAAAAGGTATCCTGATCTGACGAGTCGCGTTTTTCACTCCACTCGGTGAATGATCGTGTGCGTATTTAGTGCAAACAACATTAGTTACTCTATCCATCCTTCATAGTGTCCAAAGTGCAAGCCAGTGAGGTTGCTGTATGGTGTAGAACATGTTTACTTGTCAAGAATGTGGACTCCTGGTGCATTTGGAGCAACGTATGACTGGTGTCTACTATTGTGAATTACTCTCTGACCCTGTACATCTAGCAGTATTGCACCTTTTCCCGAATAGTGACCGTGTCTTCCAAGATGGCAATGCGCCAATTCACCGGTCCAATGTTGCGCAAGAATGGTTTGAAGAGCGCAGTTCATATTTCCAACATATCGACTGGCATCCAAACCCACGATATCAATCCCATAAAGCACTTGCGGGATACTATGGAAGGCATGTCATGCATCTGGATACATCAATCAGCTCTCTACCTGTATTGAAGGCGGCAATACACACAAATTTTGTTGACCATACCTCTCCACTGCTCCCCGAATTTTATTGAATCGATGTCACGTGAGTTAGGTGCTGTTCTGCGAAAGAAAGAATGACTTAGGAAGTATTTGGTAGGTGGTCATATTTCAGTGATCACTCATGTACACCGAAGACGCGTATACTCCGGAACCGTTTGTAAAGTCGCTGATGTCACCCATATTTTCTACTGAAAATCTTGAATTCATCGAACAACAGTAGAAATATCTGCTTGGAGGACTGGTCGTGAGACGTCACAGTAGTGCATATTTTCAAATGTTTGTCACGTGCGGCGTATTTAAAACAGAAGCTTTAATTACACTGTCTTATTCTTCTTCTTCCAACCCTTTTTATAGCCAATTGAGGCTGTAAGTTTCATCTCTTTCAAAATGTTCCTGTCTTAAGCTTTTCTATTCCACAGCTTTCTTATAGTTTTGTTATATCATACATTCATTTTCCCTCTGATCTTCCTACTCCTCCACCCCCCTTTTTTTTTTGATTGGAGGTTTAACGACCACCGTGAGCGACTCAATGGGCTATAAGCAGTCTTCCGCCCCTAATTTATGGTCACTGGTACCAGGGAAGGGAGAAAGCCAGTGCCGTAAGATAAACACAACATCCATACCTCACTGGGATTCGAACCGGAACCCTTCGGACGAATGATCAGAAGCCATCGCTTAGACCACTGCGCCACCGGGGCGGTTCCACTCTTTCCTTTATATGGTCTCCATTCTGTTATAATTTTAGTTCATCTATTATCTGCCATTTCCTGTTATATGTCCATTTTAAATTGAGTATCTTTTCACCTATTCCTAAATATTTTGCTCTGGATCTTATATCTGTATTCTTTAATTACACTGTACAACAAAGTTTTAAAAATGGCTTGTCCCTAAGATTAAATTAATCATTTTTTATAGATTTCGTGATACTGAACACACGCCGCCCCGGTGGCGCGGTGGTCTAAGCGATGGCCTCTGATCATTCGTCCGAAAGGGGTCCGGGTTAGAATCCCGGTGAGGCATGGATGTTGTGTTTGTCTTACGGCGCTGGCTCTCTCCCTTCCTTGGAACCAGTGACCCTAAATTAGGGACGGGAGACTGCTTATAGCCCATTGAGTTGCACACGGTGGTCGTTAAACCTCGAATCAAAAAAAAAAAAAAAAAAAAAACTGAACACGAATATGGCAATGGAAATACAAAATTGACTACGATTTATGAGATATCCGCAATCGTTCCTTATATGTACTTACCCCATGTACCGGTGAATGCCCGCTTCTACGTCCGACGTCGCTTTGTCTGTCGCTTCTATAGCTGCTTGGGATCATCTCTAGGGAGCTTACAACATTATTCAGCCAACATAGCTGAGGATCACTTTTCCTGGTATCGTTTCTCCAAACCTGCAGTTATCTGACGGAAACGTTCACCCTGCTCATCAGTAACCATTCCGCAGTAGTCGGGGAGCAAACCCAAGTCGGAATGGAGCAAAACTATCTTTAAGGATATATTGCAGCCAGGTTTGTGATACAGAGTCAACGTGTACTCAACTATGAAATACGGTATTTCACCAGTATACAGTACAAATTTGAAATTGTGATTCCGTCAATTGATGTAAAGTGTGACAAGAGTGGTAAGACAAATAATATCCGAAAACTTGAAAATTTCATCGCCCTGGAGCGAGAATCGAACCCGCGTCTCCCGGTTTGAGCCCGAGTATGCTAACCACTACAACAACCATAACGACCGAGTCTCAAAGTTTTGGAGAAATTTGAATTTAGCACATCACAGGAATCGCCAGTCGAAGGTACATATAATTGCAATCTTAGCGCGCATGCAAATTATTTGTGCCACTCCAACCACGCACTCGTAGCTGTCCCGCAGAAGATGTAGAAGGAGAACGCACAGAGCAAGTTTCCAAAGTCAATTCGTGGGAATTGTGAAAGTAAGGTAGTGGCTGTAACTGAGTATACGCCGCCGCAGCTGACGAAACCCGGCTGACAGATTTTGATTGAGGCCGGTGTGTTGAACTGCAGGAAGACGTACTTTATTTTCGCGACATCGCCACTCGTGTTGGATGGAACGTGAGCACAGAATGCGAATTAGTCGTCAGTTAGAAGAAAGGTCTTACGCACGGACGTGAGTGGGCTGGAGCCTAACGATGTACGGACGCACAAGAAAACTCTTACCTCTACTATATTTCATTGGCAAACCGAACAGCCACGTCACATACGTTAGCACAACAGTGAAGGTTTCTATCACACCAAGGGGTGGCTGCAAGCTCTGCCCGACCCCGTTTGCTACTGAGAGGCGTATCGCATGCCGTCCGTTGCTTCGTCTTCCCTTGACCTTAAATCCACAGACGTTAGAGTCTTTAACATTGCCAAGAACGCAGACACTGGCGTGATGAATGGCAGACATAGTTTTTTCTCTGTGAGTCGTATTTCAACCTAATGATCCATCATGGACGCATCGTTGTACGGCGAGACGCTATTGAACCGCTGCTGCAAGCATGCGTTATGCAGCGTCATACGGGATCGACACCAGGTGTTCTGGTGTGGAGTGGTGTTGGTCTATATTCACCTTCCATCCTCCTACGCATTGCAGGAACAATGACTACTCAGTGGTACATTGCGGAAGTTGTGGATGCTGAAGTGTTGCCATATCTTCAGATGGTGTTCGATGTCATCTTTCAACAGAAAAATGCCGGACCACATATGCTGCGGAATGTCTAACAGCTCCTGGATGCCCGGCATGTGCCACGTCTTTCGTGGCCAAAGCGTTCGCCTGATTTGTCGCCCACTGAACATGTGCGGAATATGGTCGCCCGATGCCTGGTTCCGTCAGGCTCCGACTCCAGTTACCCAAGATGAACTTTGGGTATGAATCAAAACAGCATGGAATGACCTTCCTACGTGCGGCACCCAGGACCTTTTCCAGTCCATAAAACATCGTGCTCTAGCGTTATCGTGGCTCGCGGTGGGTACACATGGGACTAAGTATTATGTGTTTGACATCAGTGTACAGTTGTGTACTTTCATCACGTACGTCTTGTGTCATAAGTAATGTGCCCCGTAAATCTCACTTCAATATCTCGGGTGTCTCTTGGTGTTGCACATTCACACAGAATCCCAATTTATTTAACCTACACTATCGATATTACATTTTCGGATTTACTTCTAATAAAATTCTGCGGAGTTTGTCCTAAGGCATGAACTGGTGGCTAAAACTAATTTCCCCACATAATGTGTTCATTAAGAGAAGGTTCGTTCTGTAATCATATCACATTTGTGCTTAGATTCCTTGGTGTGCGGTTTCGCGACAAGACATCCGACGATGTTCAAGCAACTATGGTACAAGCGTTCCCAAGATGGCGCTTCAGGTCACGTTTTTATTTCCGCGTGGTTTTCAGCATTACAGCTGATCTCTCAGGAGTGCTAGCGAAATAGAGCACGCTTACAATCACATGGAACAGCGCAATTCAACGTTGTGATACGAGTTGCTGTTATGTCGGATAACAAAACTCACCAAAGTTTGTCCTAAGGCTTCGCGTAGTGGCTAAAATCAATTCCATTACACAATGTCTTTGTAAGTGAAGAAGGTTCGTTGCTTCGTTGAGTAAACAAAACATAGTAAGTAATATTCGCATCCGTTAGGTGTGCTGTTTGGCCAACGGGCACCCGATGCGTGTAAAGCAATTTTGATACAAAGCTCTCCAGATGGCGCTGCAGGTCACGTTTTTATTTTCTTGTGGTTTCAACGCAGAGGCTAAGCTTCCCATGGTGTGCGCGTCTCAAAAAGCAGTACTCGTCATAAGTTTGCGTTTGTAATCGCGTCGAGTCATAAATACAATTCAACGTTTTGCCAAGAATGCAGTTTTTCTGTCTTTTTTGTTTGTCGCAGTGCGAATCGATGTGTTAATGAGCACAGATTTAAAAATAGAATTTGAATTTTTGTTAACCATATAAGGTGGAAAAAAAATTCACGCATTTTTTTTATTAAATGACCGCTAAATAAAAAGAAATGCTTTCGATGTTGAAAATCCATGCGTGAATTTTTCAGCTCGGGTTACATAATAACATTTTTGCATGTTTTCTTTTCCGTAATCGTGCACACTCAACCTAAATGGGCACGCGACGCTACTGGTATGTACGTACCTATAAAGAAAGAAAGAAAGAAAGAGAGAGAGAGAGAGAGAGAGAGAGAGAGAGAGAGAGAAATTTCGTTTCCTACTGAAGTTTCATGCAGTATATCCATGAATATGTGTGTGTAACATATTATATAAATATGTGTGTGTTTTCACACGCATATATAAAATTGCCCTATCACTCTGAAAATTTCATTGCTGACAGTAGCAAGTTGTACAGACAGGAACGTACGAGGTACTTTTTGTAATAAAATGAAACATATTATTCTGCGCATTCATCAAACTGAACGAAATAATTTACTGCAATAATCCGGCAGAGACAAAGGTTTAACATGCTGCAAAATATGTATAGAAACACGCCATATGGCAAAGTTCTTAATGTAAGTGGTTCACAATTTTCAAAATGAGTAAGAATAAGCTAGTACTAAAATAAAGTGCCCTGTGTAGGTGTTTTCACAGTTTTCAAAATTTGTGCTAAATGTACGCCGTAGCTTCAAACGTATGTTGCAGAATGATTTAGGCGAAATACTTGTAATAATGCGAAGTGGCTGAGTATAGAGATCAGTATGTCCCAAAACGTTTCGAGGAAGTCATTTCGGAGGACTGATATTTTTTAAATTGGAGCTCTCTGTAGCTTGATGGAGACCTATTGACATTAAACAAGTATTACCTTGGAAAATATGCATGTCATCATGAAAGATATTGTCGAGAGCTAGGGTTAGGAAAAATTAGAGTTATTTAGTTGAAATGATGGAGAGATTAGCTATGAAGGAGATTCAAGTTGCTCATTGATAAAGATATGAAAGAATTGAGATGGTTTTGTACTTCAGTTCAACTCCCAATAAAAATTAAACTTATTTTCTTCTGCGGGGGCAAAGATTGACTATTTGTGTTAATCTTTTAAGACTTTTTTTGCTTCAGATAATTTTCAGAAGTTTAGTCATCTATCCTGGTGATACGGTTTTCTTCAAATTCACGGTCTTGCTTTTCTGAATGAAAGGACTGTCATTAACAGCATAAATCACATCATAATAAAACTATCTTATAAAAAATTGAAGGCATAACGTATGTCGTTACTATCTACAAAATGAAAAATAATTATAAATTTACCTGTAATGAGATTTACTATGCTAAAGAGAAAAATAATCTCCTCCGTTTAATTTCGGTGCAGTTGGTAAATTGTAGCAAAGTTAGATTACTCTTACATTGAAAAATAGAAAGAATCTAAAGGACCTGAGCTTAAATAAGATTTTTTTTTAAATCCAGATGATTACATGAAATCTTCGAAAATCAGGACAAGTATATCATGGGATTAATTGCTCCGAAGTAATAGATGCTTCAAAGAAGGACCAAGTTTTCTGAATAAACAAAAAAAGCGGAGGCGAAAATAAAGGATTCGTGATTACATTTTTTAAGTAGTGAGCTTCCTTGAGAAGCTTAAGCAAGACCAGAAACATCACCAAAACTCCCGGAGTAGAAAGTCGTTAACACTTTCATTACTCTTTTAGCGAAGCACCAATAAAGAGAAGAGTCAATCCCTGTCCCGGTTGTCCCCCTCCTCTACTTCCTACTGATCCTCTTCTCTCACTGTGTCCGGAGAGTTTGCGTGCTTTGTAGGCTGGTTTCTTGTGCAACAGCAGAGCGCTTCTAATTAGACGTCGCGAACAGCCTGCAGCACCACGTCTTTGGATTACGAATAGGGCGGAGAGGTCTTTTAATGAAGTTTTCTTCTAGTGCTGCTCTCCGAAGAAGCACAAGCGCTTGATCAGGAAAGAAGGACGAATGAAAAAAAAATGCCAAGAAGGAAGCTGAAGATATCTCATCCCCTCAAGCAAAAAAGCAAAATTAATAAAAACAGGAATGCGTATTGGGAAATAATTTGTATGTTGAGCACCAAATGTAACACGAATATTCCAAAATAGCCCGAAGAGATGTTAAATTGTCGTGAAAATTAAGAAATAGGAAAAATTATTCAATGTTCCCTTTAAATTTGCAGTTCAACTATTTCAGTAATGATAATGTTTTATATTGGAATGTGATATGTATCATTCCTCTCTGAAATTCCTCAAGGGTGGCTCTACATTTCAGATTAGGAATCTTCTTAAGCATTTCACTACTGAGCGAAATATGCATCGTACATGTTAAAAGTTTCAAAAGATAATGAGATGATTTGGCTCAGATCATTAAAACATTCTGCAAGAGTAATTTCTTAACGTTCTGCACGAGATGAAATGTACTGCATGCCATCGAAAAATCTAGCTGTGTTAATATACACTTATGGTGTAATAATAAAGTATTTTCCTAAAGATAACGTTTCATAGCATGTTGCGTATATTTAACTGCGTCCGTTAAAGTCTTTGATAATTTCAAAGCTTAACTGAAGGCATCCCGTTTACACTTGAATCCTGAAAATTTCGAATGTTGTACATTTTACCGTTTCGTTTAATATATTAAGTTGTAGATCATCCGGGAGGTAAGCGAACAGTTTCAAATTATTATAATTCCTGTAATAGCAAAGCAGTTATTACAATATTTAAAAGTGATTATCAGTATATCCCATATTATCAGTAACGTGTTCGCAAATTGTGGGAAGCTCACGAACACCATAAAAAATACCAGTGTCATTAAATCTATGAAAAATGTCTGTTACTTGGAGACACAAATCATGTTTACTTTTGTAGTGATCACTAGACGTAGTAAATTAGAGATGGCCAAAACAGTTGAAATCACAGAGGTCCATGTTCGGTGAATAAGGTGGATATAGCAGCAATATACAACCACTCTGTTATTTATAAACAGCCA
Source organism: Macrothele yani (assembly GCA_039090855.1). Classification (NCBI taxonomy): domain Eukaryota; kingdom Metazoa; phylum Arthropoda; class Arachnida; order Araneae; family Macrothelidae; genus Macrothele; species Macrothele yani. The sequence continues at coordinate 184,894,429 of CM076995.1, read as the reverse complement.
AAAATACGTGCCTTTTGCGGGAGTGCTTTTTCATGTAAGCACATCGGGCAAAAAATTAATCATCCCTGGTAGAACTTATATAATAACGGGTAACAGCGCCTCTTGCGTTGATTACAACATGCATCCGGTGTGGTAGAGACTCCACGAGGTTGTGTATGTATTGAACACCGATTTGTATCCAGTCGTGCGTCAATCGGTCCCGAAATTCCGCCAGAGTCCGTGGGTGTCTATTCCGGCGTTTCTCCTTCTGCTCCAAATGATCCCACAGATTTTCAATAGCATTTAAATCTGGGGATTTGGCTGGCCAGTTGAGGTGAGGCCGTATTTCTGATTGTTCGTTGTTACACTCACAGTTTTAGACCTGAACACACGGCAGTTGTCTTGGAAGAGAGAAGTGGCAACGTAATGTTGCTCCTGGAGATGTAGGGCAAATTTCAACACTTCGTCATTAATGATACCGTGGTACTCATGCTGGTTCAAATTAATTGTCACTGCAAAGAGACAACCCATTTCGTGGTACGAAAAACATCCCCAAAACATCACAGAACACCTCCAACTTGAACAACACCTTCGACACAATCGGGATTAAAGGCTTCATTGGGCCCGCGATGCACTCGTTGCATCCCATCATTAGAGTACAAGCCAAAACGAGACTTAACAGACCAAATTATTCGATTCCAATAATCTATAGTAACGTTTTGGTGTCTCTAAATTTTTTCATAACGTGCAACTTTGTGACTTGGTGTTAAAAGAGACCTCTTCGGTGGTACTCTGCTCCTTCTCGTCATAATGTCCTTTTGGAAATTGGTTGGAGTGGACTTTTATTGACTTTTTAGAGCAATTGTTGCCTGATTTGAAACCGATTTGCAGTTACTAGGCGTGAAACATGGCGGTGGTCCCTATTGGTGAGAATCGTTTTCTGGCCACAGTCACGTCGCCGATTTTCAGTGACTGCGAACTACACCCCTGTTTGTAGACCCGCTGGACACTACGCTTCGACACACCAGCAAATTGAGCGACATCATTCACTTTGTGTCCGTGGGCACTGCCAAACACGATAGCTCCTTTTTGCTACTCAGTAACGTCTGTCTTACGACCCGTATTGCAGACTAAATTCAACACACACTTTGCTCTTCACCACTGTACGAGTCAGAAATGGACCTGTACATTACGTCAGTGCTATTTATTTCCCAGCAGTGCTATCACGGCGCCCTCTATGCAACCGGTAACTTCCTACCGTCATTTGTGTTAGCGGTGACTAAGTTTTTGTCCGGTGTACTTATGAGTACATGTCGCTGTACGTGGTGTTACAGAGGTCATACAAGGACGTGATTCTCTAGAAAAGACTTATACTGGCCCATTCTCATGGTTAGCATCATACGTCTCCCAAAGGCCACGCTGCAAACATCAATACCAACTGCCCGAAAAATTTTGCGCTCGTGCAAAACTTAACGGGGTAATATTTCCCGGAAGTACAGCGTTCAACTCAGGTCCCTGACTGATGTCGTTCCCTGGGTTCGTAAAATTCCATTCAACTGTCATCTAAGTAGAGAAATATTGTGAGCACCCTATCTTTGTGATCATACCAACCTAAGTTATTTCGTGCAATTTTGTAGCGGAATTACTTTTGAGTAGTGGCTATTAGGAGCAGTACCCACGTCGCTAGTTCGCTCATTCGGCTTCAGTCTTCCTTCAGCAGGGTGTGAACCACTTTGTGAGAGATATCCTGTTGTGTTGATAGATCATTGGCACTCACGACTGCTATATCGCCTCTTGGATACTTCGTTTGGCTTCTTGTTTGGAAGTTGAAATCGGTCGACCGCATTCGCAACATGTTTGGGTGATGTCCTGTCTTCCTGATATCCTTTCATCTAGTTCTACACCGCCGCTTGACTGAGGGAGTTCTGGCCTACTGCTCTCCGCAGAAGAGTGCGTTGCACTCCCGGAATACGACAAGAAGACACAAAACTTAAAACCAACCGCACTGTTTTTACACTGTGACTGATCATCGTAGCTATTTCATCGTTATTGCAACTTCCACTAGCGTATCACGTCTTCCAGCAGTGAAAGATCCTTTCACATCTGTAACTATTTGTTTTAAAAATATCTCCAACCTCGAACCAGACTCAGCATTATGTAATGGCTGCCCAGATTATCTTTCATCTCCCGTACGATACAATTAGAGAAACTATATTCTTATTAGCTTTTCTGTTTCGCTTTTTCGAAAAAAGAGCGTGCTAAAGGTTTACGTGTCCTTCCTTCCGTCCGTCCGTCCGTCTGTCTTTGGGCACCACATCAATGCACCTATTTTCCGATTTTGAAATATTTCTTCTGCGTTGGACAGCTTGAATATGATTATCCGTATACTTGTGTTTTTCTTCTCGATCTATAATCTCATTGCCAGTGAACACACTTTCAGAAAATTATTTTTCCTTGTGATTTTGTTTTCATAGAATATCTCTTACTATAGAGAAAATTAGGTACCGTACAGCGTTCAAATAATGCGCAAGTTTCCCACTATGTGGTACAAATGTACTTGACTTTCTTCACTGTATCCTCTTCTCAACATTTTATCGCAAACTGTATTTGGCATCGTATATCAACCAATGTAATTTATTTTCTGCATGTGTTCATTACATTTACATAATGCAGGTTCTGTCACTATGAGGAGATAGCATATATTTATATTTACTCCCATATATTCACTTCTAGAAAAACGGCATGAACAAGTTCCCGTTCAATTCGTTCTCTATAACGATCATTTTATACGTTATCAAAATGATTCAGTTTGAAGATTTTACATAAAACTAAATGCAGGATGATTGATATACAGGGTAATTCAAACTGATTGCCTCGATTACAAATGCCAATACCTGGTTTCTGAACATAGATATAGAGATCACATTGTTGTACAATAAAGAAGGAAGTTTAGAATTTTATTTCCATACCTTACAAATGTTCTATGTGACTCCTCTGGGTCACGTGGACAACATCTAAATGGTAATCCATTCCATGCCATACATTATGAAGAATGTCCATAGTGACTGATGCCAGTGCAAGCTGAATGGGCATCTTCATATCTTGCAGTGTTATCGGCAAATGTGGCACATACACATGGTCCACTAGATAAAGAAGTCACAAGGAGTAAGGTCCGCTAACAACAGAATGACACTTTTCAAACTCCAACACGCAAAACGACATTTTGTGCTGCGGTCGCCATTTCTTTCCACTGGCTTTAGCGCACGGGCAGCTAACTTTCTTACGTCATCATAGCAACACAACAGTACGTTCCAATAAAATTCTAAATTTCCTTCTTTCTTGTGTAAGGATATCAGCTGTCTATTTACCTTCATAAAACACGTTATTGCCATTTGCAATCGGAGCAATCATTCTGAATTATCCTGTATTTATACACTGGTGTTCAAAAAATTAAGAAGGAAGAGGAGAAATTAGCATAACAGCGGAACAAGCAGGCAGAACGGTCCGAAAGCCACTCAGGAGTTAGACAAGGGCCCGGTACGGTACAGCATGCGCATATATGCAGCATGGCATAGGGGGTGGGGGGCGTGTCGGAAGGCTATAAAGTACACGGGCGGTGTACGCTCAGCAATTTGGTGAAAGCTATTGCACGATGTACATCGGTTTGGACGACGTCGAGTTGCTGCCACCGTGTGATATGGCCAACAGGCAATCCAGTAGACGACATCTGGATGACTTTACCCGAGGTCGCATCATTGGGAAGTTGGAAGAATATCGGAGTGTGACTAGTGTGGCCGAGGAGTTCGGGATCGCTCACAGCATCGTTTCACGAGCTTGTAGAGCATTTCAAACGACAGGTTAGAAATGGTCGTCCACGAGTAACCACGGCGGTGGACGACCGTTATATTGTCCTACAGACGAGAAGAGACAGACGAAAGACAGCGGGAGAAATCGCAAGGCATATGTAACAGACACCTGAACGTCCGTTATCGCGTTTTACCGTGGCCAGGAGGCTGCACAAAGGTGGTTTATTTGCACGACGACCAGCACGGTGTGTGCCATTAACGCCTGCTTATCGGAGACGGCGGTTTCTGTGGTGCCAGGAACACAAAAACTGGACACGTCAGCAACGGGGTCGAGTTCTCTTTACGGATGAGAGCCGATTTAGTCTGACGAGCGATTCTGGACGTATACACATCTGGAGAGAGCAGGGAACATGCAATCACACCTCCAACATAATCGAAAGTGACCAGTTTGGAGGTGGAGGAGTTCTCGTTTAGGGCGGTATCACGCTTGGTAGCCGTACTGACCTCCACATCTTCCAAGGAGGTTCAGTCACTCCGCTATTGTACCGAGGTTCTCCTGCCTCACGTGCGTCTGTTTAGAGGTGCTGTGGGTCCTGAGTTCCTCTTCACGGACGACAACGCTACACCTCATCGTACAGTGGCTGTCGCAGAGCTGTTGGAGAGTAAAGATATTCAACGCATGGATTGGCCCGCTAGGTCCCCGGACCTAAATCTAACTGAACACGTGTGGGACCTTCTCGGGAGACGCTTGGCTGCACGTCACCAGCCGCTAGCAACGATTCCGCAGCTGCGATTGGCGCTACAAGAGGAATGGGCAACGATAACTTAACAGCTCCTTTACAACCTCGTCCTCAGCATGGACAGACGTTGCAAATCCTGCAACGCAGTCAGGGGTGATCATATCCCCTACTAATGACTGGAATTTTCCTGGCAGCCGCTTGTCACATGGACGTTTCTGTCTTCTGTCCAGTTGTGCTCGAAGCTACCTTTTCATCCTTTGGATTCTTTGTTTGGACGGTTTTGCTCACTTGTTCGATATTCCTACATCTTGGGGATCTTATGGTATGATTTGAGTCGATGTGGAGAACTTCTGCACGACGTTACATTGGAAAAACCGTCTCGTCCTTAATTTTTGCACGCCAGTGTAGTTTAAATTTCGTATGTGCCATTTTATATTACCATTCTTTCTTTTGAGTGAAAGTGTCATAATTCCAACTGAACATCTATTACGTCCTTCGTGGGTTTCTTTAGAAATACCCATGTCAGTTCTAATGCCTGACATCAAATGTGTAAATGGAAAACAAGGAAAAATGTACATTATCCTCCCAGGTCGCCAAGTGGTCTGAGACGTTGACCTCTGACCAGTTGGCCAAGTAAATACCGGATGAGACGGGATGTCGCGCTTATCTCGCGGAACTGGCTCACACTTTTGCTTGCAACCAGTGGCCCGAAATTATTGGTAGGCGCAATAATTTGGTCAATGTTGACGTTACAAATCCTTCATCCCCGAAAAATATCAACATTAAAAAAATTGCTATTGCAAAGTTTCCTTGTGTTGTTAAAATGATCTTTTGAAGTGCTAATGTTTGGATGAACATACCTGTGGAATAAGATCAGGACCTCGTTGAATCCATGCCAAGTCGATTTAGGGCAATATTGAAGGCCAAAATAATTTGCACTTTAGTGTAGATACGAAATTAAACTGGAGTTGCTTGTGATTCAACAAGCAATGTTTTCTGAGATACACTTATAAGTTATTCTTTTATCAGAAATTTTAATATCTATATATCTCACTCTTGCTATTTTTAAATTCTTGATGTTTTGCTTCGGGAAATTGACAAGACTGGGGAGTCAAGATGCGCATAAAACCATAGAATTTTCCTCCCATTAAATGTGCACCGAGAGCATTTGTTGTTCTTCAGTTGTTTCTAAATTAAAATCTGTCTGCCTGAGATAAACACTCCATCAATTTGAAACAGTTTGCGAAGTTTGAGAGATCTCGTCCAAACATTAGTGTCACCTAAGCTTATAGCGAAGGGCGTGTATTCTGGCTGGAGGCTTTGCATTGACGATGGTTTCGCTAAACAGGAATTCCTCCGCATCACCCGCATTCAGAGGACACAAGAGGCCTCCTCGTGTGTTTCCAAAGCTTCGCGGTAATTATCCATTGTAAATACTTACTCTGGCTGGGAACAAAAGTGGACGACCGAAGGAAGAGAATCCACCTCGCCAGGTTGTTGTCGTTGTTATGCACTTATGAAGTTCCAGCTTGCCTGTCTCCAGCCATTATTTCACATCCCGAGGCGATGAAGGGCTGCGGCAACACTAAGTGCATAAGAGAGAGAGAGAGGGAGAGAGAGGATGCTCAATAAGGAGTTGCATCCTTTTATGAGATAATGTAAAATTTCCTCTCCCTCCTCCAGGTTTTTCAAAGTACCAATTACGTCAATTTATCTGTTGAGAACGGATTCCATCGAAGGTGGCAGAATGAATTATTTTGCCCAAAGGACATGTTGAGGACAAATTGCTTGATTTGCAGAAGATGCATGAATTTACTTCATGCAGTACCGCTACGGTGATTTTAATTGCACAGAAAAAAGCAAGATATTGATTTTTGAACTCCCGAGGGAAAGTTACAGATGTTTTCATCTGTAAAAGATTTAGAATTTTCTGAAGAAAAGTCTCTCAGAAATTTTTACAAGATTGCTGCTGTAATAATTTAATTAACGTTGCATTTGTAAAATAACGAAAGCTCTTAATGCGTTCTATTTTTTTTTTTTTTTTTTTTTTTGATGTTCACATTCCCATTCCTCTGAGCTCAGGATTCCGAAGGCAAATTAGTTCTCATCAAGTTCTCTTTCTGCTAATACGTCGAAATAGCAATAACACGAGTCTTTCTTTTCGAACTTTACATTTTAGGCATTTTGCAAGCGAAATATAGTTCACAGGCACCATATGGTTCTATGACACGTCAAAATTGTTTATCTAATGTCAACCAAAATTTTCTGCTTTGAAATACCAGTATTTGTAAATTTAAAAAGCAATTATTAGCTCGCTGAAGGAGAAAGTCAACACTTTCAAATTATAATTCCTGAAATAGCGAAACAATGTTTGCAATATTTGAGGGTTGTAATTGTTAGTTTCCCACATTATCAATATGCATTTCCAAATTGTTGGCGGGCGTGCAAATGTCATTTAATCTGTGAAATAGGGCTGTGTTTTGGAGGAACAAATCATGTTTGTTGTTGTAGGAACAAATCATGTTTGTTGTTGTACTCCCCAGGTAGCGAAGTCTTGCAATTTAACGTAAGACCTACACTGAGCCATCGTCTTTTTAGGAATAGAGGACTGTGACTCAGTGTTGGGCCTAGGTAAAATTGCAAGGCTGCGTTACCTGGGACCCCATTTTAAAGAGCCAAAACAGTTGAAATCACAGGGATTCATATCCGGTGAATACGGCTGATGGGGGCAGCTCCACGCAACTTTTCATTTCGTACCGATGACTAGATGATCAGATTCAGATCAGATTATACACAGTCGAGTCACATTATTGTGACCTCCTCCTACTTTTGACGTCAACAGCGTGTAGAAAATGAATGAAGGCACGTGTCGTGAGCTGGCTTGGAGCATATATAAGCTCTGCTATAGGCATTCTGAAAACATATTACTCGTTGCTGTCATGGATAAAAGGAGGGATTTATCAGATTTGCAAAATGAGATTATTATTGACTTTCGGGCTAAGAGTGGCAGTATTTCTGAAACAGCGCAGTTTGTGAACTGTTCGAGTGCTGCTGTGTTTAAAGTGTATCATGATTGGAGAAATAGCACCATTGCGAATAAGCGACGTGAAAACTGCGGAGCACTACGTGTCATTGATGTGAGAGGTGAACGTTGGGTTCGAAGGTGCGTGAGGGCCAATCGACACGCTACAGTGGAGCAACTCACTGGCCGAATGAACAAGGGGGCTGTGTCTAACACGACCGTTCAGCGAACCAAGCTGCGTATGGAGCTCCGATGTAGACGAATGGTTATGCTAACGAAGGTGCATCGGCATTAAAAGCTTACATTTGCACGGCAGTATCGGAATTGGATTTCCGCTGATTAGTAAAGGATTGCCATCTCCGATGAGTCACGTTTCCTGCTTCATCGAACTGATGGACGTTGGCGTATGAGGCGAGAAACATCGGAGAACAATCACTCTTCATCCATTGCTGGAAGAACACAAGCTGGTAAGTGCAGCGTTATGGTCTGGGGAATGTTTTCGTGGCATTCCCTAGGTCCACTCATACCTGTGGAAGGCACTATGGACCGAATTCGTAATGAATCCATCCTTGCAGCCCACGTATACCCATACATGCTAATTGTCTTCCCTGTGGAGGATGGGATTTTCCAGCACGACAATGCGACGTGTCACACAGTTAGAAATGTCCGAGATTGGTTGGAAGAGCACAACGAAGACTTCAAAGTACTTCCATGGACCCCTAATTTCCCAGACTTAAACCCAATTGAGCATCTGTGGGAGCACCTCGATCGTGTTGTTTGCTCTATGGATCCTCCACCACGCACCCTCCAGTAGCTGTCAGATGCACTGCCGTCAGCATGGCTCCACACACCTGTGAACACCTTCCAGCACCATATTAAGTCACTCCCAGCCCATCTAGCTGCTGTCCGCGCTGCACATGTCAGTTACTGTGGATATTATCTGGTGGTGACTCGACCGTGTATGTATAGGATTTTAGGAAGGGAGTATCTGACTCCAGGTCTTAACCATCCCTTAGAAGTAGGAAGCTAAGAGATTTGGGCTCGAGTGCCCAACTAGTAGGTCACATGGAAATGAGATATGAAGGGTCAGGAAGAGGTCCTAATTTTTAACCGGGAGGCCAGTACCCGGGGTCCGACGGCTTAACGTGCCCATCCGACGCACGGCGAATTTTGAGTGGTTCGAGCTTTCATACCGGCCCGGGTTCGAACCTGAGACCTCTCCGTAGCAGTCACGAACGCTGACCACTAGGCCATCCGCGGCGCCCATGCCTGGATGTGTTCGTCTACAAAAGATGTATACAGATCTGATATCATGATAATTGTTTTTCATCACACGTCTTCCAAAAAGCAACGACGCGAACATCAATGCCAACGACCAATAAAATTTACGATCGTGCAGCTCTGCATAGGTTAACAGCGCCACGCAAGATGGTCGATGTTCTGTTTCGATGCATTGCACCCAACCTTCACCTAAGCAGAACTTTTTGAGCACTCTGTTATTGCGACGATATTACGGAAGGTTTACTCTGTGTAGTTTCTTAGCGGGATTAGTTTTATTTTGTGGTAAACGTGTGCGGCACACACGTCGCTAGTTCTTCCGTTAGGTTTAAATCTTCAATCAGAACAGTACAACCGCTGTGTGAGGGATATCCATTTGTGCGAAGAGCAGATATGGAAACGGGCCAGCGGGTCAATGTGTTTCTGACCCGATTTCGACTCGGTTTTATCTCCGTTTTATTTTTGAAATTACACTTCAGAGGGGCAGATTATGATCCAGGAACTTTCTGAGAAGGGTAAAAAAATGGGATTAAAATTAACACTCAGAAGATAAAAGTGAAGACAATGCTTTTACAAAAAATGAAGGTTTACCAATTGATGGGGGAAAAGGTGGAGATAACAAATTCCTAGGTTTACCTTGAGCAGCAGATATCAAGCGAGGGTCACGCTAATGAAGAAATTAATTGACGTTTTTGGAAGAAAGGATACAATTTGTAAGAGCAATGTGCCACTATCTTGCAAGAAAATTGTTTAATCAATGCATCTTTCCTGTGCTTACGTACGGAACAGTGACGTGGATCATAACTATAAAAGACATATAAAGATTGCACTCAACTGAAAGAAGAATGGAGAGATGAATTCTTGATGCATCCAGGAGAGATAAGAATATGAACTAATGGATAAAGAAAATGACAAGAGTGAAAGACATCATGATTAGTATAAAATCCGTGTAATCGCAATGGATTGGACATATTGCCAGGAGAATCGACCACCAATGAACAACCGAAATTTTTGACTGGATTCCAAGAGACTGAAAAAGACACAAGAGAAGACCACGTTGGAGATGTGCGGTTTTTGGAGATTGGTTTAAGATAATCCATTGTTGAAGAAACTTGGGGAGATCTTCATCCATCAATGGATTGGTAATGAGTGACAATGTTGATGACGATGATGATTATTATGATATATTTGAATTTATAGTTAAAAACGGATTTTTCCGCGTCACGTCCGGGTTGGGTCCAACTGTCTGGCAGCTGGGTCCTGATCGGATCCGGGTCCAAGATTTTGATCCATTTTCAACTCTGGTGGAAAGGTCGTTTACCTTACAAGACCTACAAGGCAAAATCTGTAGGCGACATTTTGAAGCACCTTTAAATGATGTCTTTCTTTCTTTATATCTCTTCAGATAATTATGCTCCTCCATTTTCTCCAAGACATTTTGACCTACTGAAATGAACAAAAGACTTTGCGCCGCGCTATCGAAATACTGTGAGATGATACAGAACTTAAAAAGCAAAACAAAGAAAGCGTGCTATTCTTCTACTGTCGTTGATCATCTCAGCGGCTCCATCATTATTACAACATTCACTAGGCGATAGGTAAGCACGAAATGATACCGAGTTACTAACTACGCAAACTCCAGATATTGCGTGTGTTGCTCCTTCAGCTTTCCGAAATGTTCGCCAATGAAACTGTCCTCGCACTTCCTGAACGACTCAATATTTCGACGCTTTAGTGAAAACAAGAACACGAAAATACCCCAGGATATGATGATGCATAGAAATTTATTTAGACGTCTAGCACATTTTTAGATACATCATCTTCTAAAAGCTGGATCTTCGGTTTTTCTTTATGTTTACAGCCTACAGATTCATTTTAAAGACGTTTGTTTTCTTCTTAACGACTGACATTTTTTCTCTTCTTTCAACTAGCATTTTCGAATGATTTTAACATCAGGTGCATCATGAAAATGCTTTTCTTTTAACACCCTAATGCATTTTAAGCTATTTTCTTTAGTTAAGAATCTCACAAAGAGCTGGGGCTAGCAGAGCATTTTTTATTCCTATTTTAGGTGCGTTGTTCGTTTTTGGTAATCTACTGAATTACCTGGCGAACTTTACTTTTATTTCCTGAAGGCATTCCAATTTTCCTTTGCTTGTGATCCACTGAACTCCAGCCGATCCTTCTTGTACTTTGTATATATGCTCCTTTTTTTATTTCGCCATGTAAGTACCTTGTGGTAGATTTTTCTAATAACAAGTAGCAGGAACAATAATAAACCACTGGTGTATCTAGCGAATATTCTTCTTTACTTTTCTCCTAGTAATCCGCCTATGTGCCTCAAGAACATTCTTTCTTTGTCGCATTCACACACAACCAGCATTTCTTTTAATCCGCTGATGTACGTTATATTTTTTGTGTGTTTTTTTTTTTCTTTCCTGTGATACCTCCATTCTGTTACCCACAGAGTATGCATCTCGCGAATGTTGATTTATTTTAACGCATGGCTCTATCGTTTTATACTGATTTTCTCAGTTCTTCCAAGCATTTTTTAAAATCAGTTTTCTTTTAAGCCATACATGTATTATTAGGTGTACAAATACGTTTTAACGCATTTGAAGACAAGGCAAAAGAAATTTTGAGTAAAAACAACAATACATTTACGAATCAAAATATGCGCCGCCATTATCTATCACCTTTCGTCATCGGTCGGGCAGCTGACGGATAACAGCCGTGAAGGATACTTCGTCGTGTGATGCAATGAAGTCGTCAACCGATTTTTGCACTACGTCACATGTCCGGAACCGTACAGCAGCAAACCATGTTGTATCGATCGGAACAAATGATAGTCTAAAGAGGCTATGTTGGACTATATGCCGTGTGCCCCAAATCTTCGCAACCAAGCGTCAGTAACGTTTCCTTGACCGATATCGTGACATGCGGCCTAGATATGTCATGCAGTAATTTCGCAGGACGCAATCCTTTACTTGTGAATGGACGTTTCCGACAGGTTTTCTGGTTCAATCGCAGTAATTGTTGCATGTAGCGATCAGCAGTAAGAGTTTGAGCCTGTTCCAATAGTTTCATAATATCTTACCTCCATATCCCACCAGATTCACGGCAGAACGTTCTTGGAGTGAATATTGCTTTTCGGTGTCAAAGTCGTTGATTCACCGGGGTTATACCCAAGGTTTTTTTTGCATTTGGGATTGTCGTACCATATCCACTTTTCATCACCCGTAACGAATTTCCACAGGAAAGACTTTTGGAGTTGTTTATTCAACATATTCACACACTTCATGACACGCTCATCCGTGTTCCTGTGGCTCAAGTCATGTGACACCCTTTTTCCTTCCTTCTGAATCTTTCCCATTGCGCGTAAACCATTGGAAATGGTTTGTAGAGTTACCCGCAGTTGTTTCAGATGAAACTTCATCCAGCAATGCTTGCAGTTCCTCATGCGCAACCTTCTGTGGGGCATTCCGATCGCTAGCATCAATATTATCTGATTTAAACAGTCTAAACCAAACCTCACACGTGCTTTTCGATTCAGTTTTATCCCACAAAACAGAACAGATAGATGCACATGCTTTTGCAGCAGTATGATGAAATTCATAAAGAATGCAGTGTCAAATAAATGCAGTATCGGTTGCCATTATCTTCTACCGATCTGCAAGTGCGTTTGACTGTTGGGCAAACTTCTGTGTCGCATTTTATACTCTGGACCAGTTACGGTCACATGACAACTACGCTGCGGAATGTCAGATATGTAAATTAGCGTTATGCGTCATACAAAAACCTCTTTAAAACGTATGTGTACACATAACATGATACAAAAAAATTGTTTTCTCACATGACCAGGAGCACATTACGGGAATGAATTTTATTCTAACGGAAGGATGCACCCATCATCCAAAATGTATTTCCTTGAATTCTAATTAGGCATGCTGTATTATTAGGTATCTTGTTCTGCACCCATCAGTGCTCATTGTAACTCATTTACTCTTCTTGCTAACCATGAACACATTTTCCAAAATTTTATTGTCCGACATATCAGCACCTGTGTGTTTTAAAAGAAGTATTCTTTTTCCTTGTAATCATTTCAAGCACCTTGCAAAATATATTATAACCGGCTGCTTGTCCCTTTTTACGCTCCAAATTTATGATTTTAAATTTGGCAGTTTAACCGAGACTGAAACTATCTTGTGAATGAGAAAAAACAGACTGGGCAAAACATAAATGCTTCATGTAGAGTGAAACCAATTCAGCTGTATGCAGGAAATTTTGCAGAGAACCCTCATATTTAAGTGTTAAACATTTTGCTTGCTAATATGTGACGAATTCAAAGTTTCAACATAATTAAAAAGATATGATGACACAGTGTAACCGAAACTTTCATTTGTATAATACACTACTGTTTGTGAAAATTGCAGCAACAAGAAGGACTTCCGGTATTGGTTTGAAACTTACAGGATATACACAAGAGGTTAGGACATACAAATGATTAAAATGTCAGTGGTCTTAGGTATAAAGAGCTGGGCTCAACGTGATATGACAATCAGTAAAGAGCCGACATTAAGTTCAAAGGGGTTTCTTGTGTCTCACTATGCGCTTTCGCCGAATAAATCGCGTTACGAACACCTGGCATTCTTTGAACGAGGAAGGATCGTTGGGATGAGAGAAGGTGGATTTTCCTACAGCGAAATAGTTACTCATACGGAATGAAACACCAGTAAAATGATGCGAAAGTGGCGCCAGTGGAGATGTGAGGCTTGGACGCATAGAAATCCGAGAAATGGATCGCTAAATCGCAGGACTGCACGGGAGGACAAACACCTCTACCGCATAGCAATGACCGATCGCACAGCACAATCCACGGTGATAGCGCAGCAGTGGAGCACTGTCACAGCTCAGGATTTTTCCTCCAGTACAGTTTGACGTTGCCGGCTTAACAGAGGACTAGTTGAAAGCTGCCCATTGCCGAGCATTCCCAGATCTATGTGAGTTCTAAATTCCAAAAAGCTATGTTAAGTCTTCTAAATTCCTATGGTTCAGATAGGAAAAACCAGGCGTTTTTTCAAATTTTAACAAAATGTCTAGCCCTCGTTTGGAGCTCATTGGAGTTAATTTATACGCCTGCATGAAACCTGAACCAGAACGGGGTCCGGGGACGTTTTCCCCTGAAGATTGATTCCCGGCCCCCTTTCTTCTTATACTTTCTTTTCTTGAAGTAGGCGGTATTACGTTTGTATTTATTATTCTTAGGATCAATCTGTAATTAGTAGTTTTTCAGTTAATTTGGAAGTGTCTTTCTGTTCCAGTTCTTGTCAAGTACTTGATGTATTGGGAAGGTTTTTTAATTTTTTTGTTGAATGAACATGAAAGGGGGCGGGGTTGATTTTTGTCTTATCCAGGGGGTTTCTTGTATCGATACGAGTGGTTATTGCTTATATATATATATATATATATATATATATATATATATAATCATCATCACCAACCATTATCAATCCACTGCTGGATGAAGGTCTCCCTAAATTTTCTTCCACAATTACCTGTCTTGGGCTTGTCTCCTCCATGTCACTCCAGCATACTTTCGAATTTCATACATCCATCTCCCATGGGGTCTTCTTCTGGGTCTTTTCTCTACCCTCGGAATCCAGTCTGAAATTTCGGTTGTCCATCGGTGGTATGTTCTACTGGCAACATGTCCAGCCCATTGCCATTTCAGTGATTTCACTCTGGTCATGATGTCGTCCACTCCTGTCATTTTCCTTATCCACAAGTTATTCTTCTTATCTTTCCTCTCTCCATGCTTTTTTGCGTTGTCTGCAGTCTTTGTATGTCATTTTTAGTTAAGGTTCATGTCTCTGCTCCATACGTTAGCACTGACAGGATGCATTGATTAAACCCTTTTCTTTTGAGACATAATGGCATACTGCTCTTAAAAATTGTACTGTTTCTTCCAAAAGCTCTCCATCCAAGTTTCATACGCCGATTAATTTCTTCATCAATGTGACCCTCGCTTGATATCTGCTGCCTAAAATAAATGTAGGAATCGGTTGTCTCAAGCTTTTCTCCACCAATCGATAAATCTTCGTTCCTTGTAAAAGCATTGTACATTACTTTTGTTTTCTGAAAGTTCATTTTTAATCTCACTTCTTTACTCTTGTCAGCAAGTTCTTGGATCATACTCTGCAGCTCTGAAGGGGTAGCTGCAAAGATGGCTACGACATCAGCAAAACGAAGGTGAGTTAAGTAATCTTCATTGATCCTTTGTTTTCCCAGTTCAATGATTGAAAGACATTTTGCAATGTGGCATTAAAGAGCTTAGGAGATATGGTGTATATTTAAATGTATATACATATGTTACATATAAAATGTATTTTTTAAAATACATGTGTATGTACCGCAAGAAGTGATTTTTTTGTCTTGCGATACCTGTCTAACGTATGAAACTAAGAGAAGTGAGGTAAAAAATAATTGCAAATTGAACCGAAAATTTTGAATGATTCCTTAGCTTTGCTTAATATGAAATAAAATATATTCAATAAATGTTATATATCATGGACACCAATATCAGTTGCATTACCGCATCCGTTGTATAGTTTAAAAACCTTTCGAGGAAAACCTTCCACTGAATTATTTATCGAAAGTTCCCTTCGAAAATGTTTCGGTGTTGGATTGAGCCAAATGTACGGTGTGTAGACAGAAAGAAAATCCTTATTCCGAGCAACGAATTCGCGCGCTGAATTATTTTGGAATCGGAAAAATTTTGCCCCGCACCCTCTCCCCAACGGTTTGTTGGAGATATCCAGATTCAAAGAAAAGTTGAATTTCCATTCTAAAGCGCGAAAGAGAGAGAGAAAGGAGAGAGAAAAAAAAGCAGCGTTTCATACCACGATGAGAATTCCAGTGACAAGGCAGATTTAACATTCGGATCACATCCAAACACAATCTCAGGGAGAAAATGACTGTTCGACATCAACTCGCGGATTCCGACTCCTCTCTTAACTTCTTCAGAATTGAAAGAAAAGAAGACAAATGGAAAATGTAAGGAAAAGGACTTTGAAAGAGATGATGCTTTAAAAGCATGACATGGCCAGAGCGCTTTTCAAAAGGGGCTTTTCTGAGAAAGAGGGGAAGTCCGCATCCTCTTATTTCTCATATTACGTGAAGAAATTTAATTTTTCGCGCCATTTGACGTTTTTGCGTGTCCGACGTAAAGCTCTCGACTAAGCGGAGAGCAGCGGAAATTTTCAAGTACGCAAACAATTCCTAGTGCATTAAACTTCAATGGCATTTAGATCTTCTTTTCCGCACGTTCCCACCTAACTCGCTATAAGAAAGTCGGTTTCTCGGAATGCTTGTTTAAAGCGTTTTCCATTATTCATCTTTCAGATCAAAAGAAAAAGGGACGAACTGCGTGAAATCCTCCCTCACTTTTCTCAGTTGAAAGAAACAGATCTTTCAGAGTATGGTGTCACTTTTTCTCGTGTGAAAACGTCACTGAAAGTTACTGATCATATGTTTGCATGTCGCGTTACTTTCGAACATCCATCACGCATTTAATTCTTCTCAATGTAAGAAAAGGTTATCTCCGTATTGGTTCACACCCAAGACAATTATCATGATTTCACTCATGCGAAATATTAATACGGTGCTCATACCATTCAGGATATCCGTCTACGTTAAGTATTGTAATGCACCATTGTTTAGTAGCACATAAGCTCGTTTTTTTTTTAATTTTTTTGCCCTTTAAAGAATTGAAAATATTTGTAATGTTTCTTCGCACTAGAACTGAGGAGCGCGCAATCTAAACCAAACATGTTCATCAGATCTAGATTTGTAGTAGGCAGAAAAAACGTTCCTTGAGTTATGCGCAATGAATTTCGTACTGTTCAACTATCAGCCACTTTCCTTTTGTTGCTCCAAACACGTCTATGGATGTGATTCAGATCAAAATATTTTAAAATCAAAAGATTAAGCTTTTTGTTGTTGACATGTTTGTTTTTGTTCGGGCTTCAAGTGGCATGTCTGTTTTTGATCAGAAGCCGTAGTGCAGGGATGGCGAACGTATGGCACGCGTGCCACTGGGTGGCACACGAACACGATTTGGGTGGCACACCAATATGAAAACATTAGCATTAAATACAAATTTAGTGTTTTTAGAGAGAATTTTTCAGCAGCATGTCTGTAGTGTTTTCTTTCAATGTCCTCCAAAAGGGTAGTAAATAAATCAACCTCACCTCATTTAATCGCCCTATGCATTAATCTCCCCCTCCCCAAAAGCAAACAGGAGGTGTAACACTTGAAAGCAGCAAAGCAAACTATGAGGGCACACTAGTCGAAAAAGGGTCACCCTCCCTGCCTTAGTGACTTGTTGTATTTTGCTTGAACATATTCTGAATTTAATCTACCTATATGTTTAATAATCAACTTGCCTTTAACAGAATACCTAATCTCTAACAAAAATCTGAAGGTTTGAAAGAAAAAGCTGATGTAGAAAGAGAAGCATTTTCACTTTTCAGTTAATGTATTTTATTTATTTATTTTTTAATTTTTGTTCATTATTTACCGAAGTTGCTGTCGCATGTTGGTATGTCTTTATTTTGCTCAATTTATTACAAATTTAAAAAAAGAATAATAGGTGGTATAAAAAAATGCTTGACTGAAAATAACGGATTTTTATGAAAATTAGAAAACAAGTTCATTAATAAAAATCAAATACACTGAAGAGCAATTGAATTAGAGAGAGAGCTGGCGTTATGCAAATGTGGCGCTGTGGGCGGCCCTGTAAACGGAAACGACATGACGTATGCAGCGATCCGACAATATAAGGAGTGATGCGACGGGAATTAGTAAGAGTCAGACGCAGTATGGATAAGACGAAGGATCTAAGCGCATTCGATCGTGGGCAAATTGGCGGGGCCCGACGAATGGGTCACTCCATCTTGGAAGTCGTGCAGGCACTGGGATTTTCACGAGCCACTGTGTCACGGGTGCACCGCGAGTGCATCGAATCCGGTAAAACCATCCCTGCAAGGGCCAACTGCTGTGGACAACAGTGTGCGGATGAGCGGGGTCATCGTCGGATAGCTCGCATTGTAACAGCGGATAGACGGACCACAGTGCAAGAAATCACTCGGCAATTTAACGCTGGTGTACAAAAACCTGTAAACAGACACGCCATCCAGAACTATCTCCTCGCTATGGGGTACAAAAGCCATCACCCTACGAGGGTGCCGCTGCTGACCGCACATCCCAGGGTGCAAAGATTAGCATGGGCGCGGGAACATCGGCACTGGACCCTAGACATGTGAAATAGTGCTGCCTGGACTGATGAGTCGAGATTCACGTTGGTACATGCGGATGGCAGGATAAGAGTACGGCGCAAACCACATGATGCGATGGATCCTTCTTGCCAGCAGGGTACTATTCAAGCTGGTGGGGGTGGCATTCTCGTCTGGGGACTGTTTACGTGGACTGAAATGGGACCCCTGGTACGTGCGACATCGTCTTTCACATGTCAACGTTACTGGGATATCCTGGACGACCATTTTCTCCCGTTTGTGCGTCTTCAACATCCCACTGGGGATCTCATTCTGCAACAAGACAATGCACCGTGCCATCGCTGCCGAATTGTATCCGACTGGTTGGACAAACACACCACCGACGTGACCTCAATCCCATCGACCACATCTGGGATGCAATCGAGAGAGATGTTCGAGGCTCTGACCCCTCTCCATCAAATCTTCGTGAACTGTGGGAGCGTGTTCAGTGGTCGTGGATCCGTATGGCTTCCCAACGCTTCCGGTGTCTTGTCGAGTCCATGCCGAAGCGAATCGCCGCCGTCATCAGGTCGAAAGGTGGTACTACACGTTACTAGACAGGTATCTCTAATTCAATTGCTTTTCAGTGTATGTAGATCACAGTCGTCCTCCAGGCAGTCACATTGTTCCTGATGTTTACATGGACGAATAATGCATGACATGAACTAATTTTATCGGACAAGAACCGAGTGTTCTGATGTTTGCAACCCATGAAAACTTTGGTGCACCATAGCGTTCTTTCTTAGCTTTTTCTTTCACAATTTACCTTTTGGTTCTTTTCCTTTGTCCTTTTGAACCTTTCTTCACCATTACTAAACCATCTCCGTCCTTTTTCCGTATTTCTAAAACTATGACAAACGCACGAAAATAATCACCACGTTTGAACAGAGTACGTCGACTGTCTGGAAACGTGAATGCCACTGCGTCACTCATATTGTATTTGTCACATGACCGAATTTTGGAGCTCTGATTGGTTCACTCGACATATTTGGTTTTGCGTGAGCCTGCAACTGGGACATGTTCGTTTTTTCTTGAATCGCGCATTTTTTGCCTATAAAATGAGTAGAAGCTGTTTAGTTTAGGTCGGCTTATGATGCAGAAATGGAATCAGACCATCATCCTTCATCATATCCAATGTTTATTTGATAATTCACATTTTTGTGACATGTTTGGTTTTGATTGCGCGCTCCTCAACTGTTTATTAGATTTGATATCTTTAACCTCTTATTCTGTTTATGTTTTACAGTTTACGTTTGAAGTCTTTCTCGTGCCTTGAAAAGCCGCTCGTCGGCAAGCAAAAGCTTGGCAGATATTGTATTGAAGACACTGAGTATTGTATCATAAAATGCTTTTTTGCATTTTTGTTTCTATTTATCTACGGTGTATCCACGGTGTTTTATTCTGTTGCCATAATGTTGGATCAGATTTCTCGAGAACGTCATTATAAGCATCAACGTTTTGCTTACCGGGTACTGGAATCAGGGTTCCCAGCCAAAATATATAAATCAGCGCATATGCCTCTTCCACCAAATTTCACAATTGGCACAAGACAGTCAGGAAAATAGTGTTCACTGGAATCCTCCAAACCCAGACTTGGCAGTCGATTACCGGGAACTGCATGTAAGGGGCCCAGCCAAAATATGGAAAACAGCGCATGATGCTTCCTCCACCAAATTGTGCAACTGACACAAGACAGTTGGGAAAGTAGCTTTCATTGAGATCCTACTCGGCAGTGGATTACATGGCACTGCAACTAAGGCCGCTAGCCAAAAAATGGAAAACAGCGCATGACGCTTCCTCCACCATTTTTCACAAATTGGCAAAAGACAGTAGGGAAAAGGGCGTTCACTGGCGTCATCCGAACTATGACTCGCCAGTCGATTTCCGGTCACTGGAACTAAAGCGCCCAGCCAAAGCATGGAAAGCAGTGCATGATGCTTCCTCTACCAATTTTCACAACTGGCACAAGACAGTCTGGAAAGTAAAGTTCACTGACATCCTCCAAACCCAGACTCGCGAGTCCATCACCGGGCACTGGATTTAAAGCGCCTAGCCAAAACACGAAAAACAGCACAAAATGCTTCCTCCACCAAATTGTGAAATTGACACAAGACAGTCGGGAACGTGGCGTTCAATGGCGTCCACCAAACGCAGACTCGCCAGTCGATTGCCGGGCACTGGACCTAAGGCGCCTAACCAAAACATGGAAAACAGCGCATGATACTTCCTTCACCAAATTTTACGCTCGCAAAAGTAGCGTTCACTGACATCCTCCATATCCAGACTCATCAGTCGAATTTCCAGGTGGTGGAGCGTGATTCATTACATCAGAGAGCGCATTTTCACTGCTCGAAATTTCACAGTCGCCAAGCTTTACATCACCCAACCGACATGTGGCGCTGATCTTGCTGATGTTAGGGCTGCTCGATCATGAAAACCCGTTCCCTTCAGTTCTCGACGAAACGTTATGCTGCTGGAGTTTTTTCCAGAGGCGTTTCGGAACTCAGTGGTAGCCACCTGAGTAGCGCAGTGGTCTTGACTATTTTTTTGAAGGCATGGATGTTGAGATTTCTTACGACACACTCGTTCTCCTTTTCCTAATGGCCCTAAATTAAGGACTGGCTAGTGATTATATCCCATTCAGTTGCTTACGGTGGTCGTTAAACTCCTCCCGCCCAGAAAAAAAGATCTCTGTGGTGAGTGCTGCATCCAAAGACAGGCGATTTTGTTGCAATATCCGCTTCGGCACTCTTGACCTACCAGGTCGCGATTGCGCTGTTGTTGTTACTAGGCGTTTCCACGACACAGTAACGTTACTCGCATTTAATCAAGGTAGCTACAGAAGGACAGAAATTTCCCGAACTGACTTGCTGCTAAGATTGTATACCATGACCGTGCCACCGCCCGTTCTACTGCTTATACTTCTCTATGATATTTACAAGGCCGCTTGCTTTTTTTATATCTATATGAGACATTGCTGTGACGTATATATGCAAATTCACTACTCAAAAGGCGTACCGGGATACTTTGTTCATATTGCATAAGTATCTGTTGCACCATACACTTCAAAGCCTTAAATGAACGTACTACCGCAGATCCACCTGAGGATTCTACACTTACTCTCACGTATTTCCATTTTGCAACAGCTCCTTGTCCATTTTAGGTTGATTTCTTCTAATTATCTCTTGTGGAAAGTAAATATATTTTGATAATACTGAACCTGTTAACTTAGATTGGAATTGAATGGCCAATCTTTTAAACAATTCGTCGATCAGTGCTGAATTTTACAATTTTTCCGAATTATTGGCATCCAATATGTATACGCTTTCCAGCTTTCTCAGAAACGCAGAACATTGAAGTGACGTCTTTGACAAATTGTTTTAGTTGGTTTTATTTCGTTTCGCTTTCTTCTTAATTTTGTGTTTCACATATTTCCAAAGCTAGATTCTTCAGTTTTCATAAATGAGAAATTATGACAGTGCAAGACTGCAAAGAAATCATGTTGTTATGTCTCGTAATGTCGGTGGCCGCTAGGAGAGTTAAACTGACTTTCTTCATGAATTCATTTTTCTCCCAAAAACAAAATCAAAATTCTTTCGAAATATTACTTGTACTGTCAGCAACGACGCAAAGGAAATTTTTATCCTTGAGCATTATTCAGTTTATATTAATATTAGATTAGTTTTCCTTTCCGCTTATTATGCGTCTGCATGATTAGCATAAAAAAACATTTTAAACACTTCCTGAAGCTCTTTATTCATATTGCCAGAGTACCATTAGCATTGCTACATTTTCGTAAGAAATGTTTGCAATGAAAACGAGCACTTCTGTTGTGTAAATATTTCAACCTCTTGCAATTTGATCTTTCATTCCGTTTTATTTCTGCGTTCTTCTATTTCCAGCATTTTTAGGTTGGCAGTCAAAAATTTTAAATATCGTTGAATTCGTAAGTAACTTTTGTTTCTCGTTTGTAAAACATATTGTAACGTTTTTAATCTGTAGATTTTCTTTCTTTTAAATCTCACAATCATTTAATAGTTACCCTTCCGATTTAATGTGGCATCATTCCAGAATTATATTCTTTATTCGCCAATTTAGAAAAAAGCCTTTAAGTTCATCATCATTTTCTGTCTCTTATATTAACAATTAATATTTAATGTGAACATCAAATAGGAAATGTACACAAGTCATCACCCATCTGAGCTCCAGTTGAACATTAATGGCTGCTGAAATAAAGTGATATACACCAATGTGCCATTCCATTATGACCACCTCCAGCCAAATGAAACAAGCGCACCTGGAGACCAAACGGTGGTGCATATGAAGTTTCCAGAGTAGTATATATACAACGCGAGAACCAGCTTTTGGTTGGTAGTGTTTGGAGTCAGAATGGGAAAACTGCCGGTTCCTCGGGGTTTGATAAAGGACAAATTGTGACGGCACGGTCGGAAACTACACGGCCTGTGCGTTGTGCACTTGTAGCTGAAGTGAGTACGTATCAAAAGTGGTGCACATATGGCCAAACGGCGAGCCGTCGTCCAGCCGTCTGTCGCCTGCAGCTAATTGATACCAGAGGTAAGAGGTAACTGTCGCGCGTTCTTCACAGCAACCGCAGGGCCATAGTGCGACAAATCGCCCCAGCTACAAAAGTGGTGATCAAGGCTGGCTTACAGTTCATCGCAGCCTTCTGTGCATGAGCCTGCGTAGCTGAAGACTCAGCCGGGTGTCCCCATGCTGACTGCACATCATCGCCAACCACGCAGGAAATTGTCAAAAAAGATCATCAAGATTGCAAATTGGACCGTGAATGATTGGAAGAAAGTGGCCTGGTCTGACGAATCAAGATTGCTGGTGCATCACGAAGACTGCCGAGCGCGGATACGCCGATTGCCAACGGAGGCTATGTCACCTGGATGCACTGTTGGGTGGAAATTGGCCGTCGGCAGCGTTATGCTGTGGGCGATGATTTCGTGGGACACTTTTGGCCCCATTATCCCAATTTCCCAATCCCTGACCGCTGTCAGGTATCTGAACATCGTTGCGGACCAAGTTCACCCATTGATGGCAACTGTGTTCCCTGCTGGTGCTGGCCATTACCAACAGGATAATGCGCCATGCCACACAACCAGAATTGTCAAGGCGTTGTTCGAGGAACATGCTGGTGGCTTTCTGTTAATGCCATGGACTTTACATTCACCTGACACGAACCCAATCGAACATCTGTGGTTCGTCTTAGAAAAGCCGGTTCGCGCTAAATCACCACAACCCCAAAATGTACGGAAACTAGAAGACCTGCTGTTGACATTATGGTACCAGATAACCCAGGATACCTATCGCCGCCTCATTGAATCGATGTATCGCCAAATGGCAGCAGTTTTGGGGGACTAAAGGGGGTCCTACAGCTTTTTGGGTACGCAGTCATAATGCAGTGGCTCATCGGTATATATTAGAGGAATGTCGTTTCTTTGGGTTTCTTAACATTGGCTTCTACACACACCGGACACTGAATTAGAATCTTTTATTCAATACCAGGTTAGACCTTCTTTTGCCCGAATTACAGCACGTACGCGGGTTAGCATAGGTTCCACAGAAGAAGTGCATCTACGTCTACAGCATACCAGGCGTTCAACAGAAAGTTCTTTAAGGTGATTCCACCTAAAATCTGTGCCTTATGTTTCCAATGGTTTAACTTCTGTACATATTTTCTCCAGAATTAGTGTATTCCCAAAGTTGAAAATTTGCACATCGATAAAACTAACTTTAAGTTATAGCATGGGATACTTAATGCTTGCTGGAACATTACCATAATTAAAGAATCCAACATTTGTGTGTTTACTGACGTCATCAATGAACAGGTCGCGCCATCTGTTAACAGGTCTGAACATTCCTGAGAGAAAAATGACTGATTTTTAATATAATTATGGTTATGCTTTAGCAAGTATTAAGTATCCCATGCTATGACTTAAAGTTAGTTTTATCGATGGGCACATTTTCATCCTTGGGAATACATTAATTGCGAAGAAAATATGTACAGAAGTTTTACCATTGGAAACATAAGGCATAGATTTTAGGTGGAACCACCTTAACTGTGTCACATTTGATGGCAGTGGATTTTGATCCCGAATCTGTTTTTCTAACATGTCTTATACATTCTCAGCGGGATTCAGATCCGGGCCTTGTGACTGCCACGGAAGATAGTGGAAGTCGCTCTGATACTCACTGAACACATTTTGCTCGATGGACAACATTGTCGTCGGTGAAACAGCCAACACTGCATCATATACCTAATCGACAATATTGTGTTCTATGAAACAGCCAACACTGCAGGATAAACCTAATCGGCAGCAGTGTTTTCCATGAAACAGCCAACACTGCAGGGTACACCTAATCGACAACATTGTCGTCCATAAAACAGCCAACACTGCAGAATAGACCTAATCGACAACATTGTCGTTCATGAAACAGCGAACATTGTAGGATAGACCTAGACCTAATCGACAACATTGTCGTCCGTGAAACAGCCAACACTGCAGTATATACCTAATCGGCAACATTGTTTTTCATGAAACAGCCAATACTGCAGGATAGACCTAAATCCATGGAACCGCCAAACACTGCAGGATAGACCTAATCGGCAACATTGTTTTTCATGAAACATCCAATACTGCAGGATAGACCTAAATCCATGGAACTGCCAAACACTGAAGGATAGACCTAGACCTAATCGACAGCATTGTCGTCCATGAAACAGCCAACGCTGCAGGATAGACCTAGACCTAATCGACAACATTGTCGTCCGTGAAACAGCCAACACTGCAGGATAGACCTAATTGGCAATAATGCTCAGATAATCCTTAGAGGACACCCGACCTACCAGCAGTATAAGGGGACCCGTTCCATATCAACAGAACGGGACTACACCATAATACCATCTCCAGCACCTAGATTTCCGTTTACAAGACGAGCTGGGTTCATTGCTTCATGGTATTCCCGCAACACTCTCTCCCGACCTTCGATACAGAACTTGGTGTACCGCGACACGTTGGACCACATGATTTCTTCTCCAGTCCTCCAATGTCCAGTCACAGTGTTCCTGATACCACTGTAGACGAACTTTCTGGTTCTTCACAGAAAGCAGTGTTTTCCGAATAGGAATGTGACTACCAATACCAATTCTCTTCAATCCTCTGCAAATAATTCGCTGAGATATGGATCAGGAGAAGCCTTTGTTGAATGCGTCGATCAGTTGCTGTGCGCAAAATGTCCTGTATCTGCGTACAAGCCTTTTCAAACGACGGCGACCTCGTTCCTGACACATTGTCATAGCGGCACAGTTAACTCTCTTAGACAAGCAATGTGGGTTGTATTTCCTCTGATTAAAGGCTCAGGGATATCTCACCTTTTGAGAAATAGTCAGGAACGCTGTTTTTAAAATCGTCGAACCAGCCAGACGGGCATCCACAACAAGCCCTTTATCGAACTGCGCAATGCCCTTTGTTTTTCCTTGTAATCAACACTACTGACGATCAGCAATTTTAAATAGTTGTGTAGATCACATGGTGACGTACGTGACCACGTATTTAGTATGTACGCTAGGTAAATAACGTTTACCGGTATCTGAATAAACGTTTCTAATTCGGTGGCAGATACGTGTCTTACTAGATACTACAAATATTGCACGATTTGATCCACTTCCGGCAGTGCCATTATGGATCTAATCCAGTTAAAATACAAAATGTATTGCTTCTAAACTTTTACACCTGTCAAATTACTAACTAAAGGTATTACATGTTAATTAACCAGCATACAAATTGTGAAAATGTTTCTTAATGACAATACTTTGCCATTTAGTTAATTTGAATTTAAAGAACTTTCGTTGTAGCACATCTTGAAGAAGCGGAATAAAACTAACACAGTGTACGAATTAAATTCCTTAATATTTGTCATTTCCGGACCAGTTAAATTGCGTTTGGACCATCAGCCTTTGGTACGCACAGGGCATGCGGGGCCAGTGAAGCTTTTTTCCACAATTTAACCACCGGTGCTAAGGAATCCTAATATACAATTTGCTAGAGTCCTCCTCCTCCTCCGTGCCACTTTTTAAGTCGTCATAGCAACAACCGAGAAATAAATGTTTATGACGTCACGCTTAGCTTTTCGTGTAGGTGACGTCATCAGCTACACGCGCACAGATCAAAGGAAAATTCACTTTGTTTTGTTGTCATAGCAACAAAGAACACAGCTGCTGGTGTGACGTCATCTAATCCAAATCATTCTCACATGACGTCATAGATGCGTTACGTCACACGGTCAACTCTTTAGAGATACGAAAACTTTACATCTGAAATTGTGGTTTACTACCTGAAACGGTGTTTAGCCATCTGTATGTGGCAAGGCTAAGAGTACGACGATCTGACGACGTCAAGATAAAAATAGTTCACGGAAAAGAACGGGGGAAATTGATACAGGGTTCACAGACAGTGTATACGAAAATTATTGTGTACCAGGAAGTGTTGACGAAATAGGGAATAAAGGTTTTATACAAAACACATAAGAAACAAACACTCCCGTCGTATCAAATTCCATAATCGACTGCTCGGGAAATTTTAAGAAAGCTGTGAGCCAACGTCGCCATCTATTGACGTGGAACTCGAAAACACAATAAATAAATGTCAATAATTTCTGTAGCATAAATTTTATATTTCCCCGTCATTATTGGACGGCTGTAGTCCATAATGTAATTCTACTACCGGTGATATAAGTACTCAGTCGTTCTGTCGAAATTCATGCGGTATTTTAAAATATCTTTTTTTTTTTTAGCTTGTCGAATACTACTTGTATCAACACTGTAAAAAAATTACAATTCAGGAAACATTACCTGCGATTTCTTTCAGGAATTAACAAACATATTTCTAATACAACTTTTCCCTGAAATGACGTCGGAAACTTTGAATTTAACCAATTTTTCGTACTCCAGATAAATCTTGAATTTTCAAAAACCTCTCCGCAATTATTTTCTTATGTTAACGGGAAAACTCCGTTCTCACTTTTTCAGCAAAGAAAAAATAGGAGAAATTCATGGGAGTACTTAAATTTCGATAATCTGTCGAAGTATTTGGTTTTGAAGTTCTGTAGCGCGATCGGATATTGTGGATAATATGTCTCATGAATTTTGGTTACTGTAGCACAGGATATTTCTTCTCCTCTTCCGCATTTTGTGCACCAGCTATCACATATTGTGTTACCATAAGAAACCGGATACTTACTTTATTGTATAAGTGATTGTACGATGTCTATGTATTAGTCTGTGGAGTTCTTAAGACAAAAGCTATATAGCTATCAAGAGTAAATTTTATATTTAGAAAAGTTGTGAAGTAATATTATAAAACAATACATTCCACCTTCTCTTAAAAGTAATTGAAAATTATTGTAAGATCTCAACCTTCAAATCATTGTGTTGCTTCGAAATATCACAAAGAAAAAAATAAGTAATTTGTAATAAGACCTCGTACAAAAAAAATAAAATTATTACAAATTTATGTATTTCAATAGAAAATAAAATGGCAAAATCACTGGCATTAATGAAAAAAGTAATCACCGCCCAATTAGTTGTACCTTGAATGTGAGATTTTCATTGGCTTAGTGGTTAAGACGCGCGGCTTTAACCGAAACGGCCTGGGCTGAATTCACGCGCGTAAGGGCAGAAATATTCAGCAGGTAGGATTATGCTAAATATCTGTCTAAATACGGAAAAACTTGAAATGGACTTTTCTGAAATAAAGGGAATTGCTGACTACTGAAAATCTGTAAAAATCGGAAGTTCAAAAAAAAACTACGGGAACTTTTAAAAACGGAAAAGACGAACACTTACACAGGGAACTTTTCGGCACGTTATTTTCAGAAATTTTCCGTCAATTCACACCTCTTATTTTTTACAGAGAGGACTTTGCTTTTTTTCATTCATGAAGCTGCAGTTCCTCGGAAACTTTAGATTTATTTTCCTTAACACGTATGAGCTGGAGTCTTGATTTACTGCAGCAAATTCTTAAGATTTCTGAATGTTTTTTCTCTCAAAACATAATAATTAAATTTCCAGTTATCCGTTAATCTTAATTTTCTATCGCTGAGTTCATTGCCATAAGTGTTTGAAACTATTGTAGTGAAGGCGGTGCCGTTCCAGTCTGTCAAAGAAATACGCACTCAAAAGAAAACCTTCCTTCTTTCAGCAAAATTGGCCTGAGTGGTTTTGGCAGTGAAGGTGCTGACTAGCCGCCTTAAGTGAATTGAAC
The DNA here is from genome assembly GCA_039090855.1 of Macrothele yani. NCBI lineage: Eukaryota > Metazoa > Arthropoda > Arachnida > Araneae > Macrothelidae > Macrothele > Macrothele yani. Next base: position 184,865,983 of record CM076995.1, on the reverse strand, counting down.
GGTTTGCTCGAAATTCGGCATTAAAGTAACATATGTATTTTCAAGACAAAGTAATCCCCATTTTTCTGTCTTGGAACTATTCGGTGTTTAAAAAATAAAACATATAAGCTTCGTGCTTCTGCTCTTACAAAGTATTCTGCTGCTGCTAAGTTCAAATTTCATTTCCAATTAAGTTACGCTTCGGAAATGCGCAGAATAGATCCAGAAAACTGTTAAACATAATTAAAACGTCCTTTCAGTGTTAACGAAAAGAAACACTAGGAAGGCAAATATTTTAATCACATATTTAGAAAAGAAATCGCCAAAATATTATTTTGCACACATTATTTCAGTCGTGCTATTCTTGCCAGAGGGATGATAAAAAGATTTTCATTGAACCTCGAAATATTCCGTGGAAAGTTTTAATCCGACGTCATTGAACATAAAATGTTTAATCTGGAAACTTCAAATTCTTTCAATTTTTATGTAGGATTTATAATGGAAGAAGCCCACGCTGCATAACACCATGGCTGATTTTGTTTTCGTGTTTTGAAATGTGAAATACCTTCAAACTAGCCTACAAGGTTAATGATTGTGGAGTTCGGGAAATGTGCAATCAAGTAAAGAATTCCTAGATTTTCATGTACAAGGAATGAATGGCTTAACAAAGAAATCAAAGCAGATGTTTTTAGACTGGATGCGAAGTGGGGATGTTAAGTGCCAGTTTTATTTGTTGCTCTACGTAAAGCTTCATACTCCGAGTGACTTTTTCCGAAGTTAAAATCAACTAACTCGTAAATCCTGAGCACTCCGATTCTAGTAATAGGTGGATAATTTAAGCAGCCTAACACGAAAAACTAAACCACAACTGGCTTAGAGTGTCGTGTTTTCGAAACTGCATCCGTCTGTGTGGGAAATTTGAACTTGCTCTGCGAGGACATGGAAAATCGGTCTTGGCGTCCAATTCCATATTTGTTACTCAAGAAACGCATATAGCGTATTAAATCCGTTTATTTCTTATGATGTAATAATCGCAGAGATTCACCAAGCTTTTACACTTCACTGGGAGGCGTTTTTAAGGCAATGGTAGCATTTTTATGTCTACCATTGCCTTGAAAAAGCCTCCCAGTGGAGTGAGAAAGCTTGTCGAATCTCTGTGGTTATTACACCAAAAGAAATAAACGGATTTAATACGCTATATGCGTTTCTTGAGTATTCATGTTGTGGTGTACTAAAAATAACGTTACCATATTTCTTTTTCTCTCTTTTGCATCTTGGCATCTTGTTTCTTGAGGTACTTTCAAAGCCATTGTAATGCGCATAAAACTATTAATATATCAGTTCTTGTTCCACACGCTTTACCTGATAAAAATAAACCACGGGCCACCACTGCATTTAGTGGCGCATAATACTGTATCTTTTGAAAACACCATTGTCCCCTGTTAGACAACACTGAATTCTTGAAAGGCAAGCTCGCTACTAGTCTGTTTCAACACGTAATTTTTGTTCACATCTTGCATTCAAAGCCGCCCTAAATTTATTGTGCTTGAGTCCACATCGTTTTATTTTATTGGGTGGGTGCAAAATTCTTCGCCGTTTGTGTTCGTGAAAAACAGATATTGTTTACTTCCATAATGTATTGTTTCAATCTTTTGCATGGTATCAATCATTGGCAATCACTTGTTCCCACCTCTCGGCCAGCTTTTCAATACTCTATTCAAAGAAAGTAGTGTACTCTCAATAAAAAGAAAGTTTGAATATCCGATTTTAAGATTTACATGATATTTCATGATTTTACTACCCATATGACCCTGTAATGAAAGGAATAAGTAAAAACTCTATTGGTTCCAAGTCTGGTGAATGCGGAGAATATGACAAAAGTTAACTGCCATGTTTCTGCAGTGATGTGTAGCTGAATTCTCATGCAGTCTACCGTTGTAATGATGGAAGACAACTCTTTCCTGTTTCGCACATTTGGACTCATTCAATCCCTCGTTTTCTCTGCCAAGTTGCTGAGAGAAAATAATCGTATTGAATGTTTATAAGCTGCTCCTAATGGATAAATTTCTTGCAATCCCACTAAACGTTGATCATGACCTTCTTCGGGTAGAGATCAGATTTTGTAGTCATTCCTGAAGCCTCCATTGCTTTGTAAAATGTGATTTTGTACACTTGTGCTTTTGCTGCCAACAGTGATGAATGGGCACTTTATTAAGGCTCATGATAATACCCCAGATGCTACAGATTAAATGATTTTCAATTAGAAACGATACCGTTTCTATAGCAAATGAAGATCCAGACTGCTAACTGCACGGTGCTGCCACCTTCCTTATGTATTGGGACCCTAACACAAAGCTCTCTTGTCAGACAAAGCCCTAACGGCGAGAACTTATGCTTTTTCTCCAACGCTTTGCTCTTGAAGCAACTCGACAATCAATGAACGAAAGCAATGAAATAAAAAAAATAGTTTTCAATACATAACTGATTTTATCTAATTATTACAGAACAAATTGCAAACCAATATATTGTCTTATAATGCATGCATATTTTAAAAGTGTCGATCGTCTTTACATTTAAGAATACCTTTCACCTTTAACATATATCGGATATACTGACTATAACATATGCATTAAAGTGGCAAAAGTCACCGGACACCTCTACAAAAGCAAAAGAACGGATCCGCGGCGTTGTTAAGATGCGCGGTACAGTTGCAAATGGTATAAAAACAAGCCTGCACCTGACCGCGATCATATCACATTGTGACGTTGAGTAAAAATGTCGCGGCAGGAGAGAACTGACTTTGAGAAAGGAAAAACTGTTGGGTGCTATATCAGTGGACAGTCCACAAGAGAAACTGAGAGGTATTTAAATATGTCAAAATCAACTGTTTTAGATGTACTGAAAAAGTGTAAGATACATGGCGTGCCTGAAGCAGCAAAACGTACCGGCAGACCAAAGAAAATTCGTGATAGATTACGTCGAAGCCTTAGAAGAGTCGTTACAGCTAATCGACAGAGTATTGCACAATACCTCAGTGTACAAGTGAGTAAAATGCTGGAACCTCGGTATGCACACGTACCATTCGCAGAGAACTTCTTTTCATGGGTTACTGTGGTCGTGCGGCTGCTCATAAGCCTTTCATCTCAACTCAGAATGCTACTCGTCCTTTAGCATGGTATAAAAGAGCATTTATCGTGAACCATAGATCAATGAAAACGGGTCCTATGGACTGATGAATCCAGATACACGATCCATCAGTCTGATGGCCGTGTGTGGGTATGGCGCCATCAGGGGGAACGCTATTTAATACAGTGTACTGTTCCTACGGTCAAGTTTGGAGCTGGCAGTGTACTCGTGTGGGGATGTTTTTCGTGGTATGGTCCCGTCCCATTTGTTATCGTGGACAAACCTGTTAACCAGCACGTCTACCCCGATATTCTGGATAATTATGCCCTACAAACTCTGTAGTAACACCATTGAACCGAGTCTTGTTGTTACCAGCAGGATAATGCACCGTGCCATAAAGCAAGGACTGTTACGGCGTTGTTTGACGATAATTCCGTATCGTGTGTGGACTGGCCAGCACAGATGCCTGATCTTAATCCCATAGAGTACCTATGAGATAAATTAGAGTGCCGCATAAAAAGTTTGAAACCAAGGCCTACTACTAAGCAGCAGTTAGCGGCAGCATTATGTACTGAATGGAAGCGCATACCTATCCCTGTGTTCTAACACCTTGTCGAAAGCATGTCTCGAAGGCTCAGTGCATGCATTAAGGTCAAAGGTGGACCGACACCGTACTAATGCACAGTTACGGAAAAATTAATAGCACCTGTGGACATTTCTGACGTTTTTGGGTTTTCAGTGTTGCTACAAAACTAAATATGCAGTTAATACTTACAATACATATATCATGTTAAAGCACATTTCATGCAGAAGCTAACTCAGTTTACAGAATGGGAATAACTTTAACATTACTCCAGTTATAACCAGAAATGTGCTGAGAAGGAAGCACACTTCGTTATGTGAAATGTCATCGTCGTTGCTACAAGTCGACAGAGCTTGCTTGTACTACCGCGTACAGGCGATATAATGGGTAGGCATTGTGTGTGGGGATATTACAGAAGTTTTCGCAGTGCGCATATATAGTTCTTTTTCATTGGTGAGTATGTGGTCATTACTCCTGTGGACTACAGTGTAAATCTGAAGTTTAGAGTGTATTTCGTTTATTAAGTGTGTAAACTGTGTTGCAGTTATGAGACGATTAGGTGATATTTCACAATAAACAGCTTTGCGAATGATGACTTTATGTGAATTCGGCAAAAGCAATGCGGAAATTTCCCGGATAACTGGGGTGCGCAAGAGTACAGTTGGACGGCAGCTGGCGAAGATCCGTTATATGGGTGGAATCAAGAATGGCAGGCTGGGTAAAATGTGGCCGAAATATGAAAACTCCTAGAAGTAACAACGCGTTGCAAACTGTTATGTCTGCGAAACAGATTCGTCTCGTCAACAGTTCTTGCCAAAAAAAATGCGGAAGAGCTGTGGTACTGTTGTTTGTCCTCGAACAGTGAGGAACATGTTACGTTCTACGCGTCTGACGTCTCGTAGAGCGGTAAAGAAGCCAATTGCTAACCAATGTACAATGCAAGAAACGGCTAGAATGGGCAAAGAAACATAAGGAGTGGAATATTGATAGGTGGCGTCAAGTGTTATTTAGTGATGAGTCAAAATTGAACATCGACGGTAACGACGCGGGGTGCCGTGTGTTTCGACGAAATAACGAGGCGTTGCACCCCTCTTGCACACTTAAGACAAGAAATTATCCATGCAGTATTGTGATTTGGGGATGTTTTGCTGCTGCTTTAGTTGGCAGAATCCATGTGTGTGACAGCACTGTTAATGCACACGTGTACTAAAGTATCTTCCAGGACAAGATGGAGCCTTCAGAACGGGACTTTTTCCAGGGTCAGCCATACACCTTCCAGGACGATTCGGCCCCATGCCACCGTGCAAAAAATATTAAAGCTTATGTGACGTCTTTAGGCAGTGTTGTGCCTTTTCCTTGGCCTGGTAATTCGCCAGGCTTGAACCCGATTGAGAACTTGTGGCGCATTATGAAAAGAAAAGTGCACGAACGTCACCCCACAAATAAAGTGGAACTGATGAACGCAATTACTGACGTTTGGCACAACTGTATTTCATCCGATATGTTGCGTAAGTTTGTTGCCTCCATGCCCAACAGGTGTGCATCCGTTGTTAAATCAAAAGGTCACCCAACGAAATATTAGATACGCAATTGTATTTGAATTTGAAAATCTTAATTTGCGATGATTTCTGCTTGGCAGCACATTTCTGCACAAAACTTGATTTATGTTGAAGATATTCCCATTCTGTAAACTGATTTGGCTTCTGCATGAAATGTACTTTTAAATGATATATATATTGTAGAAAACGTCAGAAATTTCCAGAGTTGCTATTAATTTTTTCCGTAACTGTATGTCAATAAATGTTATTCTGTGTTTTTCTTCTAGGTGTCCGGTGACTTTTGTCAATATAGTGTATATTTTTCTCAAATATAATTAATGTCAAACAGAAGTTGTGAAACTAAAGCATACACGAGGATAGACTCTTAGAAATTTTAATTCTTTTAACATGTCATTTAAAAAACAAAGTAATACACCGCACCGTAAATTTTGAAAAAAAAAAAAAAATTCAGTTGTTTAACGTTTATCACTTCGTGCTGGAACCTTTTATTTAATATGCATGCTGCATAATTATTTTTTTGGTAATTTGAAATACAGGGTGTCCGTAAAGTCTTTCCCACATTACAAAAATTAATATAAAAATGTATTACTGCTACAAGAATGGGATTGCACGACAATAATGGTGCACAAGTAAAGTTTTTTCTTCAGTATCAGTACACCTCCACATGGGTGCCATTTGTGGCTCGGAGGACATCTAAGCGATATTCGATTTCACGCTATGTTTTGTTTAACATCTCAGCAGAGACAACCAATGACATCCGTTTTTCTGCTCTTCAACGTCTTCACATAAGAAACTCTGCTAGAGTAAATTTGTTTTTTCACGTAACCCTACGGGGAAAAGTCTCCGGGAAGCGGGATGGTCTTATCGCCGTACTGCGAGCCATACCGTGTGGATATCAGCATAGCACGCTGTTGGCGGCAGTGGGTAGGACAAGGCACATAGCAGCGAAAGTAAGTGTCTGGGAGAATTAGACAAATCACGGAGAGAGAGGACCGACCGGTTGTCCAACATGCGCGGGGTGACCCGACAGCCACGATTGCGGATATTAAGTGAGCAGTGATACCCTCCATGTATCGTCCGATTAGTGTCAGTACCATTGGCAGACGACTGAACTAGGTAGGACTTCATACACGCAGACCGTTACGACGACTGCCCTTAACACCATTGCATCGCCGCCAAAGACTGCAATATTGTCTTGCCAGATTGTCATGGAGCCACTCAGAATGGCTGCGGGTGATCTCCACTGACGAGTCCACCTTTTGTCTTCGAGGAGACGACCAACGAATCCATGTGTGGGGACACCCTGGTCAACAGCAAGACGAACAGTTTGTTGTCGAGCGTCACACGTCCAGAAGCCCTGGTGTCATGGCGTGAGGTGCAATTGATTGCAATGCCAGATCGCCTTTGGTGTTCATTACAGGCACTTTGGCAGGCCGACGTTACTTTAATGAGGTCCTGCGTCCAGTAGCCCTACCTTTTCTGAACGCTTACTCCGGTGAGATTTTCCAATAGGACAACGCTCGTCCGCATACTGCTGTTGCCTCGAGAGCTTGCCTTCAAGGCACTGACACTGTCATGGCTAGCCGCATCGCGAGACCCATCGCCGATCGAAAATGTGTGGTAATGCACGTGCTATCCACACTCCATTCCTACCATAGAATCGGCAGGAACTGTGCGAGATGATTCAAGCTGCATGGGATGGCTTATCGAAGTACACCATTAGGAGCCAGTACAACAACATGCCGAGAAGTCTGGCATGCTGTGTTAGCGAACATGGCGGCCAGACGCCATACTGAGAGACACTATTTGTTGGCGTGTAGCTCGATAAATATTGTCCATATCAGGCTCAATGTTTAGTCATTTATTATTCCAGGTAACCTTTACCTTCCTCCCGAATAGCATTCCCATCCGATACGTCCTTCTGGGTGAAAATAATTTATTGACGATGAGTGTATATAACTGCTGGCAACCCAAACTACAACACCAAGAAGGACACGAGATAGCAAAGCCATATTTACTGGACACATAACAACAGATACAAAGGGGAAACGATTGAGCTGACAGGCCCGTGCGACTTGCGGAACACGCAAGTCAATAGTTCGTGTGGCCCCCATGGCTGGTAATAATGGCCGCAACACGCCGCGGCATCGAACGAAAGAGGCTTTGGATGTGGGCTTGGGATATGTCGGTCCAGGCTGCTTCCACACTTTGCCACAGTTCATCAGGCGTACCCGCGGGTGGTGCTTGCCGGGCCACTCGGTTGCCGATCTGCGACCAGACGTGTTCGATGGGCGACATATCGAGAGAACAGGCGGGCCACGGCAGCAGTGACACCTAGTGGACCGTGAAGAATTGTTGCACGATGCGTGCCACGTGAGGGCGCTCATTATTCTGTTGAAACGTGGTGGCTGGCAGGTCCTGCAGGTAAGGGAGGACTACAGGCTCCAAAACGTCGGAGATGTAGCGGTGGCTGTTGAGTGTACCAGCGATGCGTACCAGCGATGCGTACCAGAGAGGTGCGGGTGTCATATCAAATTGCGCCCCAAACCATAACGTCAGGTGACGGACCGGTATGGCGACGCATAATGCAGGCGTCATACAGTCTTTCGCCGCGGTGTCGCCACACGCGGATCCGACCATCCTGGTGTTGCAGGCAGAAGCGGGATTCGCCGGAGAAGACAATGTCGTGCCATTCCGTAGTCCAGGTGTTGCGTTCAACGACCCACTGCCGCCGCACTCGTCGGTGGTGTAACGCCAATTGTAATCGGAGGAATGGGCGCCGAGCGACAAGTCCCCGCTCCTGTAGACGACGTGTAACGCTACGTGCTGACACAGGTTGTTGCGCAACACACCCAAATTCCTGCGCTAACGTTCGTGATGTGGCTGTGGGAGCCGTCATTGCCCGTGGCACAACATGCCGGTCCTCTCGTTTGGTGGTGTGCTGCGGCTACAGCAATCGCTTACGTCGGTCCCTCTGTCCCTCCTTCACCCACAGAATCCATACTCGCCTCACTGTGGCTGGATGTCGTCCTACACGGGCGCCGATGTCTCGGTACGATAAACCGCTGTAGCGATAAGCCACTATTCGTCCTCTGTGTAACTCCTAAACGTATACCAGGACGATTTAACTGGTGACAAGCTGTCGCATTTTTTCTGGCCCGTTATGATGATGATGATCTATCAGTAAATGCTGACTTAACACAATTCGCGGAATACGTTACCGAGATAGGGAAATAAATTGCATCTAGGTCTTTGAATTTTGACAGTTTAAAATCAACATTCCAAATCTTTGTCAATCCCGTTTGTTCAAAAAACATAATCCAGCAATGCAAATGGAATTATGCAAATTCAAAGATATATCTTCCTTCTATCCCAAAAGACAATCTTTAGTGTCAAGATTTTTGAAAACAATCTGCAACCGAACAGTATCTCAAATTTTCCCGATTTTGCTAAAAAGTAAGTTCTATGTTTGTCAGCACACAGATATACACATTTGAGGCATTTCAGTATGACAACCTATTTAATAAGCTGTAGGACCTCTTTCAGCCCTCCAAACAACGGCCACTTGCTGTGATGGCGATAGGTATCATGGGGTATCTGGTATCATAATGTCAACAGCAGGTCCTCCAGTTCCCGTACATTTCGGGGTGATAGTGATTTAGCGAGAACCCGCTTTTCCAAGTCGAACCACAAATGTTCGATTGGGTTCATGTCAGGTGAATTTGGAGGGAAGAACATTAACGGAAAGTTACCACCATGTTCCTCGAACCATTCCTTGACGATTCTGGCCATGAGGCATAGCGCATTATCCTGTTGGTAATGGCCATCACCAGCAGGGAACACAGTTGCCATGAATGTGTGAACTTGGTCTGCAACGATGTTCAGATACCTGACATCTGTCGGGGATTGTGCTATTGGAATAATGGGGCTTAAAGTGTCTCAAGAAAACATCGCCCACAGCATAACACCGGCGTTGCCGGCCTGTTTCCACCCAGCAGTGCATCCAGGTGCCATAGCTTCCGTTGGGAATCGGCGTATCCGTGCTCAGTCCTCTACGTGATGCACCAAGAATCTAGATTCGTCCGACCAGGCCACTTTCTTCCAATCATCCAGGGCCCAATCTTAATGATCTTGGGCCCATTTCATGCGTTATTGGCGATGAGGTGCGGTGAGCATGGTGACCTGGCTGGGTCTTCGGCTACGCAGGCTCATGCGCAGAACGCTGTGAGGAACTGTGTGCTCTGACAAATTGCCCTGATCACCACTGTTGTAGCTGCTGATGATTTGTCACACTGTGGTCCTGCGGTTACTTTGAACAATGAGCGACAGTTTCTGTTCCCCTCTGGCATAAATGAGCTGCGGACGACACAAGGCTGGTCGACAGTTCGTCGTTTGGCCATCTGTGCACCACTTTTGATACGTGCACACTACAGCGGCACGTGAACAAGCCACAGGACACGCCTTTTCCGAGATCGTAGTTCCGAGGAGCCGTGTCATCACATTTTGTCCTTTATCAAACTCCGATAAATCGGCAGCTTTTACCATTCTGACTACGAGCACTCTACTAACCGAATGGCGGTCCTCTGGTTTGCGTGTACGTACGGTTATGTAAACTTCACCTGCGCTACCGTTCGGTCTCCAGGCGAGCTCATTTCTCTACGCTGTTGGTGGGCATAATGTAATTTCTCGTCGGGGTATATGCGAGTGCAGCTTCTGTTGCATGGAGATGCTGAAATCCCGGTATAGAAGCAGAGTATCTCTAGATGCGAATCGATGAAACTTCGGTTTAGCAACAACAAGATTAGAAATCGACATTTCTTCTTTTATAAAGATATTATTACTCATTCCTCTTACATGAAGGCGATCTTAAAGTCAGGACAATTTCGCACGCTTGTATTTTCTTTACTTGTATTATTTCTATAGCTAACGACAAAGTACTTCATTTAAAATTTTTACTTAAAAAAGTGCTAGGAACATTCTTTGCTCTGTTTATCTTATGAGAAATATTTTTGACTCAAGAAATAAATCTAGATTGACTACACTGATGTATATTATGCTTTCACTTTAAATAATTGAAAAGGCATGTGTAATCGGTATTTTATTGCATCTTTTTACTTTTCTTCATAAAATCCAATTATATCTACAGAGATTAGTTATTCACGCTTTCGAAAAGAAACCGGTTAACTCAGTGTTATAGGATGTTGAGGTTCTTCTAACTTGATAAAAAGGAACAAACAGAAACTGATTCTGAACGTGGTTCTACCTAAAATATCTGCCTTATGTTTCCAATGGTAAAATTTCTTTACATATTTTCTTCGCAAATAATGTATTCCCAAGGAGGAAAATTTGCATATCGATAGAACTAACTTTATATTATAGCATGAGACCCTTAATACTTGCTAAAAGATAACCATAATTAAATAATCCAACATATGTTTGTCTTCTATTGTCATCAATGTACAGGTCGCGCCATCTATAAACAGGTCTGAACATTACTCAAAGAAAAAGATTGAGTTTTAATATAATTATGGTTGTATTTTAACAAGTATTAAGTATCTCATGCTAGAACCTAAAGTTACTTTTATCAATGTGGAAATATTCATCTTTGGGAATACATTAATTGCGAAGAAAATATGTAAAGAAGTTTTATCTTTGAAAACAAGGCTGAGATTTTAGGTGGAACCACCTTAAGATCTGCAGCTTCTTTTACACCATGCAAGTAATGAAACTATTTTTTTATTTTGTTAATTGGGAAAGTTGCAAAACGCTCCTTATCTTAAATGTCGTGATCGTTTTAAAACCTCATAAAATATATTTCGGTGATTAGCGCAACCATTGAAGTTTTTAAAAAATATATTTTGCATTTCGAAAATCAGTCAAATGTATTGTAAAAGTTCTCGTTTTATCAAACAAGAGGAGTTTTTTTTTCTTTTATCAGCCAACCTATTGAAAACCTTTTAAATTTTTAAGATTACAGTTATATGCTTTAATTTACTTTATGCACACTTCATTAATAACGAAAACGCATTTTTCTCCCCGGTGTTCAATTGAGTTTTTCTGTTGGACATTCGAAATGGAGGAAAACCGTGTTCTCAGGAGAGCATTCATCCAAACTTTAATTCTACCCAATTTTTTTTTTCGCAACTACCACGGTAGAAAATTTATGCCTTGCAGTTTTTAATGTGAGTTGTAATGGGAGTGATTTATTTTCTACTGCAACTTCTTTAAATTCCCACCCTTCCAAGTAGCACTACATTTCCTTCGGTCTCTCTCTCTCTCTCTCTCTCTCTCTCTCTCTCTCTCTCTCTCTCTCTCTCTCTCTCTCTCTTTTCTCTTCCTTTCACTCCTCCTCAGGAGGACGGAAGATGCAGTGCCAATGATCGGAAACCCCGAAGGCTCTGTGAAAACCCAATAATAACCCAGGGTGAACGCTAATTATGTTTCAAGTGTGGCATAACGTTTGGGAGATAGCGGTGACCCGAGGCGGTTATGTACAGGCAAAATGGCGGTGGATCCACAGAAATGGATACAGGGAAAGCAGATCTCCAGGCACCAAATAGCGATAACAACAATTTTTCCTATTTCTTACATTGCAGTTTCTTCACGAGTTTCGAGGAATACGCGGACTATTTCATACATGTTTGCCTACGGTACAATGCATTCCACATTTCCTTTACCCAAACGTTGAACAACATGGAGTTTACACGCCACACGAAACTGTAAATTTCCTTCGCCAAGAAAAAAAATGTTTTTTCGTTGATTTCAGGCAGTTGGGAAAGGAAAAGTTTTTGAAATATTGTAGGGTAGTAACGCGGAAAGACCACAAATTATTGGGAAATTCCTACGTGTTCCGTGAGTTTCAAATCTCTCTGATTTATCAAGATGAGAAATTTACTTATAAATATTAGTACCGAAAGCTGAGAGAGAGAGAGAGAGAGCTTTGAAACATACAGAGAATATAAAATTTTCGTTTTACTCGAACTTCAGACATACATTTCCTCTTCTTTCTTATATTAATACTGAATGAAAGATTTTCTCTTCTGAACTGGGAATTAAATAACAAGAAAAAATAAAACGGGTAGATGAATGCATTTTCTTCTGTCAGACGCTTAGGGAAATCTACTTTCGTCACTAAATAAGCAGAAGCCATTGCAGTTCAAAAGAATTCATGAGCAGAAATGTAAACTGAAGAGTCAGCCTTTGCTTATTGGGATGGCATTTTTAAGTTATATGCAATTCAAATTATATATCCTTTGTGACTAAATATATGAAATAAGTAAATAAATATTTGATAGTAAGCAATGTCAAGAGACTTGCTAAATATCAAAGTGCAGCCGCGATAATCCGAATCCTTGGTAATCCGAATTATGCGGTAATTAACAACTTACAACCCGTCCTCTTCACCAGTGGAGCAGCACGAAATCGGTTCAAGCAACACTGACTATAGAAGAAGCCCGTGGCATTATATATATATGAGTTTCCTCCTTTTGTGACGTCACACTCAGACTACACGACTTGATACGTCGGTGTCGTGTTTGACATCATGCTCGACAAGGTTGGAAACCAATCAGAAGCTTTTGTTTTTACTTTACGTCATCAAAAGGGGGAACTCTTCTCTCTATTATCATGGCCTACCTGCTTTGTTGAACCGTCTTCGTCTAACTCATCCGGAATCCTTTTCCTTCGCTTCTTTTTATCACGTCTTTCGAAAAACTATTACTTGATTATAGCGTCACTGTATCCGTTCGTCTATTTGTGGACACCACATCTCTCCACCTGTATGCCCAATTTAAAAATTTTCTTTGCATTGGAATGCCTAAAATATGAGAACGACGATATTGGTCTTTTCCGCACTTTGCCGCTCGAGAACGTAAGGGCAGATGCTATCAAATCCAAAATACTGTTTTTTCCGTATTGTTGCTCCTAAGTATCCTATTTAAAAATTCTTTCTTTCTGTACAATGAAATTCACTTGTGAGTAGTTCCTTTTTCAGAAAATCCCTAGGAAACTTGAATGTAAATTGAGTTTTTTTCCGTTGATTCTAAAAGACCGATCTGAAAAATTATTTCACATGTGTTATTGTGGGGTTTTTTTCGGTTCTCCTAAGGTCCCATTCGAAAAATATACTGCGGGTTTTTTTTCAGGTGGATCTGCAAGTCGGATTTAAAAATTATTTTTAAGTCGAATAGATTTCGTGATTTGAAAATGCTTTGTAAATAATTTTCAATGTTTCGTATGGTGCACTTTTGGGCGTAGGAGTATAATTGCTGTTCCATTGTATTTGCAGCAAAATCTGCCCACCTGAAGAATTTATTTAAATAATTCTTTTTCATGTCATATACCACTCACCAAGCTAAACAATTTGTGCGTATTTGCTGCTCACAGTAATGCACAATTTTATCACGAGAGGTGAAAAGGTGCCCCTATATCTCTGTTTGTTACAGATAGATTTGAGAAATTCTGACTTTGTCGGACAGCGTATCTAGTAAGGAATGTACAGCATATAGTTTTTAATATTATATAAGACACAATTTGTCAATAGAGGGCGTAAGGCTATGTTTCTGTTGACGGCATATCAGCATGTGTAAAAACTGGACTGAACAAATTATTTTTCGGTTCAGATCCAAATAACCAGACACGAGTATATGAGGATTTACTGCCCCAAATAACTCACATTATGTCCATTAAAATTTAATTTAAATATTATTTAATATAGTTTTTAATGTATTTTCATTTTTATTTTATTTAAAAAATAATTTTGAATTTTAATATATTTTTATCGACATCACTGCTTCTACAAGTCCAATTTGAAAAAAAAATACGTCAAATATTTATTTTCGTAACACTTTGCTTATATCTTCAAATTTTGATAGGGCTCAGTTCTGCCGTTAGATGGGGATAAGTGCGCATTCATATTTGCAACTGCATTTCCGCTTCTAAAAATCCGATTGAAATAATTAGTTTTGTACTCTATGCCATTCTCTCTACCAAAGATTAAGAACATTTACCTCATTAAATAATTGACAGTTTCCCTTTAGGGACATACATGTAAAAATCTTGTTTCTTGCTAATTTCCTTGCTGAAAAATTATTTTTCCTCCTTTATGCTACGAAACATTCTTTGCGCATATTTTCTGCTTTGTGGTTTTCGCAGTTTCGCCTACAAGAAGTGTCACCTTATATTTCTATTTAAAATAATATATCCGAGTGCAAAAAACGCTTGACGAAATCCTCTCTTGGTAGGACAATTTTAATTATGAAGACTATTTTACATCCATTTTCTCCTTTATGTAACACACAACTTTCCCACTAGAAGAAGTAACGTTATCTAACGATATCCTACATATCTCTACCTCTGAATGTTTAATTTGAAGAAACAATTATTGTGCTTGGGATATGTTCAACTATAAGAAAATTTTGTAGAAAATTTGTGATTCTTTACAGCACACATTTCACCCGCTATATCCGAAAATAACTATTTCTATTTATAGATGGTTCACCGATTGTAGAAACCCTGTTGATATTTCATTTTTTTTTTCGTAAATGATTCAATACACTATGAAGAACACAACTTGCATTGCGCATTTTAAATTATGCCCAGATTTTCTCTAGGCGCGAATCTGTATTTTCCTTTTCTCTGAATTTTTCTTTTACAAAAATTCGCTTTGAAATATGTTTTTCGTGTAGGAAAGGATTCGTGAAACGACTCGTTGCCCCCTGAAAATTTGGTATCAACTTCCTTGGTTTTAGTTACTTTAGTTTTAGCTTAAAACATGTGGTTAAGGCAAAGAGAGACATTGTTGATTTAATCTGATGACCCGATATTATGTCGTAGGCAACAGTTTGTGGCAGAGGGAGTGAGAGAAAGAGAAGAGTGAAAAAGAACAGAAGTTAACTGTCCGATGCTTTTTCTTTTCGATTTCTACATTTTCTTGAGTAGTGCTGTATCTCTAATTCAACATTCAATAAACAAATGACACCCCCTTTCTTCGTTCTCAATTCCTTTTCTAAACGTTTTATGGAATATATTTTCTTTGGCCTCACTTGTTTTCCAGAAGGGCTTAACTCTCCCACCTGCCCTCATCCTGGATATAATCCTCATTCCAACTAAACTGGATCTTCCTCAAACAGATATCGGGATGCTCTCCACCATGACGATGCGTACGTAGCAGATATTCCATTATTTCCACCTGTCTGTCGCTTATTACAGTAAACTCCAAATCATCGTCTGCTGTGTCTTTCTTGTTGCTGCATAGTAGGTGACATGAGTTCATCTTGTGCTTTGAAATGTCTTTAAAACTGAAGCATACCGCTTTATTGTTAAAGGATGAAAGTGAAGTATTTCAAACCTTAGAGCAAGAGGAGCACTCCGGAAGCCGACGTCCGGAAGACCGCCAAACCTAGACACGCGAAAAATGAAAGCCGTAATGTCAACGTATTGTTGAGATTTGCATAAATGTGCCCCATAGGAGATAAAAATTTAACTAAAGAATCGTCGGGGAGTCGGTTAAGAGGAAGGCCTAAAATAAGCCAACAAGCAGAAAGTAGTGCAGAAAATTCACTGAAAAAAACATGCAAGCAGTGTCCTGAACACCATGCTCTAGATAATGATACTGATTGTGATGTCTCAACTAAATTAAAATCTTTATCCCTATATGACATGCAAGGCCGAAGGAAATAATAGTTAGAGCATAAGCAGACATAATAGATATCTTACCAAAAATACGTGATTGGTTCTAGAATTAAACTTTGATAAGCATACTAATGCTATAAATTTGAGGATGATCTACGAAAATCGATGTATTTATAAAAAAATAATACACTGCAAAGTGGTGAACATGCGCATATTTTACACGGAAGACTATCAACCATTTGCATTTGTTCAGGTAAGCTGGAATATGCAAACTGGTATTGCGTTAACAAAACGTGCCAGGTTACTCGCGCCTTGTAACTGTTTGTTCTAGGCAACTCTTGTTTTCCCTTCAGCGGTGCGAAGAGCTGAATACATCTCGAAGGCATCGTATAGATGATTTCCAACTATAGGAAAGATGATAAATGGTAGGATGGAAAAAATCAGTCGTAGACGAAAGTGTCCAGAGCATTGGTTGTTATATAAAGTAGCCTATCAAGACTCTTGGAACAGTTTCAGTAGAAAAGAGATGTCTGTTGTTTACCACAAGAAAAGGACCATCCACAGCCAAAACTCATAAAGACGATCGCTATATGAATCTGACTGCCAGATCGAACAGAGATAGATAAGCAGATCTCTTTGGAGCTTTGCAACGGCTATAGGAAAAAGCATAATGTTTATAGAAGACTTTGTGTTCAATATCTTTATGCAAGGAGACAAGTTATTTGTGTCCTTTTAAACGTCAGCTCGTTTAACAAACAGTTGCCAACATCCCGCTTAGAGTCCAGACTAATGGTCGAATATTCTTTTCACAGACGATTTGTTATTCAGCTTAAGAACTGATTCGCGAAGTTTTCTCATCTAGAGGGAACCAGGGACCCACAATGGTTTCTCTAACATCAGAGAAAGGGACTACTCTGGCTGTGGCGTGATGATCTGCCCAGGAAACATGAAAAAAGAGCACAGACGCCTGCATATCTTTCAGAGCTTTGCTACCACCCTGAGATACAGAGACAAGACCCAGAATCCATATGTCAGGATTTTATTCCTTTTATTATCCAGATTTTTATTTCCCTCTTATTATTCAGATTGCATTCTTATGGACGATATTACCCAACTTTATTGAGGGAGACAATTTTCTAGAAATACTTAAGCTCCTAATGGAGTGATCACCCAGATTCCCTGACTTCAGTCCTATGGAGCATGAAAAGAATGCACTAGAGAGACACATTGGAGTTTGACAGTACCCTACCAGAACATTTTAAGAACTCAGAACAGCTCTTATTGAAAGTTCTCATTAATTCCTCAAACCTAATCAGTACGATGATTCGGTGCATGGCCCTCAGGGGTGATAACATAATATAAAGGTGCCACGTGACTTAAGAAAAAGATCGTTTAAATATTATTTCATAGACTTATTTTTTATATGAATTTAAATATAATTTAGACACATGTAAATGGTAAGTTTATGCTTTACTTCAGCTTGAGTCACATAAGTAATGTAATCATAAAACATTTTGCCAACTTTTATTGAATTTCTCCTGAATTACTTTGAGTTATGTACGAAATCGTAAATTGTCCTTTAACTTTGATCACCAGTGTACTTAAAAAAGAGTAGCATCGTTACTAGAAACACTTCGTCTTTGCTATACGACTTTAACAGATATTCTCCTAGATCCACATCTATGGAAAAATTTATGTTTTCTCCGCATTCTCATGATTGTTTTGCTCTCTCAAGACTCGAAAGGAATCTTGCCAATTTTACTGAGCTGAACGTTACAGCTTGGAGTTCAAAAAGGAAGAGAGCGTAATACCTGGTAACTCTTTCTTGAAAGTATTGTTGCAACTGGGAAGGCCTGTTCTGCTAAACACCTTATGAGGCCACCCGAAGAAAACGCGCTTTGATGAATGTATTATAATCTATTTGGAAAGCTCTTTTCGCCGGAGAGGTCGGAGCGGTCCTTGGCAGCCGTTGCGCTAAAGTGAGAACGTGACTTGGCTGAGTCCATCAGGAGGAAAATTTCTGGCATGTTTCCAAATTTCGTTCCTCTGGCTTTCAGCCACCGTCTCAGGGAAGCTTCGTAGGAGGAAGAGAGAGAGATACAAGTTCAGGGAGGAAAAATCTTACCTGGAGTGACTTCTAGTTGAAGTGTGGAGCTATCTCTATTTTTCCCCTTTTAACTGACCTAGGTCATTTTTTACAAATGTGTGCTTTCAACATTCGTTTTTCTTCGAATAAAACATCTGCTAATCACATGTTGGGGCTCCAAAGCACTTTACATTTAAAAAAACCAGTGGGTAAGTGAAACACTGATCAAAATTCCTGAAACGAACTACGAAAGAAAAAGAACCTGTGAGTAAGTTAAATATTCATCAACATCAAATTAATATAATTAAAATCTTTTCCGTTACACACAGGTGATAGTAATTTATGAAAAATATTAAAGCTCCTTTGTTTTGTTTCTCTGGGTTTAGGACCCTGTGACCGTCTAACAATAAAAAAAGTCGCCAGCTCCAAACTTAAGAGGAAAGGTTATCAGCATGTTAAAATATCTGTTCTTCTCAACCTAATTCTGTCCAATTCTTTCCAGCATGCATCGCGTGTTATTAATGCTTTACTCATAGTTTCTTTATTTTTTCCGACAAACTATGTCCGAGACTTCCTATTTTCTGGCGTCCCAGTTTATCATGCAATGGAGATGGGCAGGTCACCCAACTTTCATTTCATTTCTTCGTTGTATCTTCTCTTCAAGTTTGCTGTTTTCTCCAAGTATTTCTTTGGGACCATACTTTTACAGCGCATATGTAGATCTGAAGCACGAACTCTATCAAAGTCGACTGAAAGAAATGCAACATTAAATTTTCCAGAAGCAACACCTGATTTCCACTCCCTGTTTTCAAGTTTTTATTATCTCCGATTATTTCCTTTTAGGTATCTGAAAGATATTTCTTATGGGTTTTTCTTTTCAATATAATCTTATCATTTGTTGGTCGTTTATCTGAGATATTTCATGTGGGTTTTTCTTTTCGTGTAATCTTATCATTTGTTGGTCGTCCATCTGAAAGATATTTCTTATGGGTTTTTCTTTTCAGTGTGATCTGATCATTTGTTGGTCATTCATCTGAAAGATATTTCTAGAGGTTTTTCTTTTCAGTGTAATCATTTGTTGCGTTCATCTGAAAGATATTTCTTATGGGCTTTTCTTTTCGGTGTAATCTTATCATTTGTTGGTCGTTCATCTGAAAGATATTACTTATGGGTTTTTATTTTCAGCGTAATCTTATCATTTGTTGTCGTTCATCTTGACTTTTATTAATTTATTTGCAGATGCGTATTTTTAGTTAGTTTTTTTGCCCCCAAGTGATTTAGCATTTCGATTACATCTCTTTCTTCTTTTAACGTAAACGAGTGACATCAACATAATTCAAGCTTTCAATTCATCTGTTGCCTACTTTAGTACCTTTCGTTCAATGGATGTCTTTAAAAACAGATTCTAAAGTTCAAATGTTCTTCATAATACAATGCAATGGCATTAATATAATAAACACAGATGATGTATGATTAATATTTACAAAATGAGTGTATTACAGGTGAGATGAGGGGGGGGTGGAGGAAGGAAGAAGAGTAATTGAAGTTTGAAGTTTGCAGATATGATCATGATGAGGTCACAATTTAAGTTTATCTGGTACTTGTGAATTCCATGGTGAGTGGAACATTTCACTTTTATGTATGCTAGTCCAATGCAGAGGAAAATTCTGAATAATAAAAAAGAAGTTCACTGCAAAAGAAAGATAACAAGAAAAAAATAAACACAAAAATCTGAAGAGGAGATTTTGTTCAAGGATTTAGGTGTTCAGGTTAACACGATGGTTGGTGATATCGTACAAGTTCAAGTCGATACCAGTCGGTATGGAATTTTTTACACAGAGTTCTTACGCAAAGTTTCAGCGTATTCTGCTTGCAGCGTGGCTGTTAGTCGACAGCGGAAAGAACATCAAGAGTTTCAGTTGAGCGGATGGAATTGCAGCAGTTGGGCAAGTCGAGTCAGCGTGTAGATGGGAGTTGCTCATGGTCGTTAAACCTACAATCAAGCAATCAAAAACAGCGTGTAAATGGAAGGGAGCAATGACATAATTCACAGAAAGGTAGGCATACACTGTTAAAAATTCCCGTAAAAAAATTCTCGTTGCCCGTGTATTTTTACGATCAAGGATCGGTTCTGCAGTTTTGAGGCGATGCCCGTATTTTAACGGGCATGGATATGTAGGACAACTGTTTCTAACCGTAATTTTACGGGCGTTGCTAAGAGGCACGGGTTAGCCAATGAACGATAACGACAGAAAAGGAATGCGGCGTGCGTCGCTTTCTGCTATTGGTCAGCGAGTCGTCACGTGATTTTACGGGGATTGCTCGTTTTTTTACCAAGACGAAGGGATGGGCGATATTTTCAAAAGTATGATATCTTTTAATATTTCTGAGATCGATATATTGAATCGAAAATATCTGTATTTAAAGATCAATATATCAGATTGATTTTTCGATATTTTTCAATATTTCTGATCTCAATAAGACTGATATTTCGGTTTATTCACTGCATACTGCATCAGGGTTATCACTGAATCCGATCCAATGTTGTGCTAAGTATTGGCTATTGGGAACTTGGGACTAATTGGCTGTTGGCTTGTTCGCACAAATCTCAGCCAGTACTAAATTATAATGCAGCTTGAAAATATAGCTGCAATCAAGTTTTGTTAATACCATTAAAATAGTGATATCTCAGAAAAGTACTGTATATTACTAACTTCGTACATTTTACAAGACGGTCGCTGTACTTGGAAATAAACGTAGTGAGTTTATTTTGCCATTTCAGTCATTTTGTTGTGTAAATAATTATTTCCGATAGCGAAATTGTTATTTAACGTTTTTTTACAAGACCGACGCCATGGGTTAGTGCTTTTATTTTGCCCTTTTACGTTGTTTTGTTACGTAAATAAATATTTTCGACAGCGAAATTAACATTTTACGTTTTTATAATTCATAAAAATTCGCTAAAAATATATCTTGTATGCTGAGCTGGAAAGCCAACATCAGGAGGGTTGTTTACATCGTAGCCAAGATAATGTAAGGGTGTATTTATATTATATATTTTATACATTTACGTAATGTAAGGTGGCATATATTTATGCCCCCCCCCCCCGAAAGTGTTTAAATGTGTTTTATTTATTGTTAAAATGTGCCTTACATTGGAAACAAAAATGCTTAATTTAATAAAAAAATTCATTAATTTACGTTACAAATTTTTTTTTATTTTTTTCTATTCTCATTCTTTTATTTTGTCCTGGTGGATTTAATTTTTTTTTCATTTCATTGGCACGCCCTCAGAAAAATCTATATATGCCCCTTGTTGTATTTCTTAATGAAGGGGCAGAGCACAGATGGGATGAAAGTGGCCAAAGGGCAGGAAGTTGTCACATAAATTTACAGAACATAAATGCGGAAACTGTTTTTTTTAACAAAACATGTTATCATGATTCTCTGTACTTAACATTGCTACCTATGCAAGATTGTTGATACAGCGAGACAAAATTAGTCAAAAAAGCAATCATAAAAGTGTTGTGCACTTTTTATGTTTATATAACATCTGCACTCCCCTTCCACTAATGGGGGGGGGCTGTGGATAGTATCAACTGTCACCAACGATATTTGAAGGTTTTGCTATCATTTGAAAGTAAACAAATTAGATGTCAACTTTCCTGTTAAGCACACTCAACATCTTTTAAAGAATATATATGAATAAAAAAACACACTTGAAATGGAATTTGTGGCAGAAATATTTTGCTACATAGAAGACCAGTAAACCACAGGCAATTGGGTAAATAAGTCTCATTGATTTGATTATTCTACACATATTAAGAAATGTTTATTTAAGTACAAAAGCAGAGTAAAATGCCTAAAACAAAATCACTGGGTTACTTCTGTCTGAAACATTACCCCCTTAGCCTGTAATCACAGCATATTATTGTAATTTCTAATGCAGAATGTTCTGCAAAGTCATAATATTGTTGAGAGGTAAATGGCTAGAGCTTTTTAATGCAATTTTGAAGTAGTTTACACACATACATGAAAATATATTATTTCAAAGTTAGTGTGCATATACACTGTAGATACATATATAATTTTTTTTTTTTTTGTAAAAAAATAACAAAAAAAAAATGAAAATACAACAAACCTTGTTAACAGGTTTCGGCCTAATTTGCCCAGTGTTATCCATTTTGTCATTATGTCTATTTCTCTCTTGATAAAAACTGTGAACATAAGTTTTTTTTTTTTTTTTTTTTTTTTGTGAAAACTGTTATTCTTAAACGGAATGGCATTAACAAAATTCTGTTACCCAGAAAAGTTTTAATGTGCAGTGCTCTTCCTCATTTGATTTCTCTAGTGTTTCTTTACAGTATACAAGGTTACTTTTTTCAAAATTCTTTTCCTGCTAAAATCTAATAAATGTGCAATGGAAAAATTGCATTTGTACTCATAAATATGGGTTTTTGGTTTGATTAAAAGGCAATACATTGTGCCAAATGTTTGACACTAGCTGTAGGAAGGGAGTTCTTAGACTACCATTAAAGACTATATTAATATATTAGCTGAAACAATGCTGAGATTATATGAATACCTTGCATTGCGCCCATCGGTTTTACATTTGATCAAGTTTGCAAAAATTGTATGTGATTTTATACCTGCTACAACTGATTCAGCATCAATATCAGGAAAATTCTTATACAAAAAGATTACTTCTTCCTCAGAAACTGCTAGAAAACAGTCAAATTTTCAAAATAAGAAGCACTGTTCATTAAATGTGAAAATCCTCCAAATATGTGGAGTCAGTGAATAAACAAAGATGTCGCTCTTTCCAGGTTTTAGCAATTAAATGTCATGAAATCTATTCAGTCTAGAAATCTATTTATTAATTTATTAAATGTCATGAATAAAATCTATTCAGTCATGAAATGTTCATTAAATGTCATGGAAACTATTCAGTATCTAAATAATCATTGAAAATGTGCCTACCAAGTGGTAAAATACATAAAGAAGTTGTTCCTGTCTTGTCTTTCCTGGAACCACTGCCCTAAATTAGGGACATGTGTCTGCTTATGGTGAATCAAGCTTCTACACATTCGGGAACAACTTTAGAAGCTCATGGAGATCAACACACACACACACACACACACACACACACACACCACTTCACTTCAAGCATTTTTTTCCAGTTCTCAGTCCATTTCTTTGGATTTCTCATCTCCATTAAAAACTTGTACACAATAAATATCTGAAGTATTCTTTATCAAGTCTAAAACACCTGAGGAGCTATCTTCGATATCATATCATTTTTTTTTTACATTTTAAATGCTCATTGGTGGAGTCTATCCTTAAAATTAAGGAAGTCAGCAGATTTAAAAAAAAAAATTTACAGTTTTGAACTCAAATGGGATATAGCATTTAATGTTTCACTTATTAACACCAAAACAACACAAAAATAAGTACTGATTTCTCACCTCTAGTTATATTCAACTTGCTGTAGATGAGGGATTTTCTCTTTACATGCATATATATCACTAACCTGTTCTCTAAGATCATAGGTTAGTTTCTTGATGAGAGCTTATCTGCTGAATTAAAGTTTAAAACTGATGGAAATACATTTTATTTACTCTTGATGTATCAAACATCTGCATTTACAGTGATCTCAGCTCACAACTTGAGCTTCACTGACATCCATCACACACAAGACCATTTGTACTTCACATTTATTCTCTTTTTCTCATGCAGGAATTCCTGAATCTGGTCCTCCTTTGATCTTCTACATTTTCTTCCTGTCACTTGTGCAGAATAAATTCTCCTAGTAATCATCTCACCACTCATTTTCCAAACCACCCAAGAATATTTGTCCCCACCTTACAAACAATATTTTGCTTCACACTACTCATCTACAAAACATCTTCATTCCTCACATGATCAAAACATATCTTGTCCCCACCCCCATAAGTAACACATCTCTACAGCTCACAAATCACTCCTATGTTTCATCTGCAGTACTCCACCTTCACTGCTGCACATCAGAGTAGGAACGATTACTGTACTTTTTCACACACAACTATTAGGGACTTTTTTGAGAACCTATCATTCATCATTTATTCAAAATCCTCCTGAAGCAGCTGTGACTTTCAAAGATGAATTTACTAGCCTACTAATTTCACCACCTAATTTGTTTTCTCTGTCAAACATGCTTCCTAAATATGTAAATTGATTTACCTGGTCAATCTCTTTGCCATTTAGACTGATCTGTTTGATTTAATACTAACAATTCATCTGTCAAAAACATAACTTTGGGTTTTTCCTTTCATATACTAAGTTTGAAATTCATACAAACTTCATACATGTGGGACAACATACACTGCAACTCACTTTTGCTCTCTGCCAACAAGATTGTTTCATCAGCATGAGCAAACATAATTGAGTAACTACTCTCCACAGATAGCATTTACATAGTCTAATGACGACTCAACCATATGTGTCTCTTAAGACATAAAAATATTCTTTACCTTAAAAAATTGTTTTGGTAATAAGTAATAACTAATTATAATACACAAGCTTGGCAGTGAATGTGGGGAATAAATATCCTACCAGTTTTCTCAGATAATTTCTTAGAAACATCAGCTGAATTTTTTTTTTTTTTCAAGAGCTGCTTTCTCCTACTAAAAGGGAGCAATTTTATTTGTCCTTTATTATTACATTTTATAGCTTAAAACTATCTTTATGCAAGATTGCAGCTCTCAAGTTGTATTTTTAGTGATATGAAAAACACATAAAATATTGTTTTTCAGATCCTAAAATAAAAAAAATATATAGCAGAAAGTTTTGATGCAAAAATAAATAAAAAAATCATGCAACAGAAGTGAGCTTGTAATCTGCAGAAATGCTGAATATACTTTCCAAAACCCAAAAGGTGATTTTGTTGTTTCATGTGTGGGCATTGCTCGACAAGCAGGGATATGGTTTCTGCCAAGAAGTTTCCAAAAATCCCAGTTGCAAAGGAATGTTTTCATGAGTTTTTCATCAATGTGAGATTATGAGAAATATGTATTTCCAACATTTCGAGAAAAGGTAAGTTGAAGCTTCAGTATGGCAAAAATGACAAAAAAACAAAAGTACTTATTAATCCCAGCAGACTGGAATCTTAACCATCAATTAACATGGGAATAACTGAATTATAGAAAGAATAACTATTTTTATTGGGATGCAAATGTCAAAGTTAACAACATTATATCAGCTTGCAAGGAAGTGTTATGGAAAAAAATCTTTAAAAAAACTTTGTTATTGTAAATTTTAGAGCATTTTGTATACATTTATATTTTTCAGAAGGTGTGAACAATGTTTGCTATTTTTTTTATCGTTTAAGACAGAACACAATGTTAATGGAGTATACAGATATAATTACTTCTATGGTGTAAGCAAAAATAGTTTCCATGGCATAAGCAAAAAAATTAAAGTGCTTATAATATGTTTACAAGTGACATTTTTGTTAAAAACAGTAATTAGAGTACGAATAATTTGTGATGGCCTTTTCATAGAAAGCAATTATTTTTCCAGAAAGATATTTTAAAAAATGCTAATGATTATTAGTCCTCCATTAAAATATGATTATAAAAATAAAAACATAAAAAATATCGTAATCCAAATTAATCAAGTATATATATTTACTAATTAATTAATGAAAGCCATACTAATTAATGTATGAAAAACATAAAAAAATATCATAATCCAAATTCATCAAGTATATATTTACTAATTAATGTATGAAAGCCTGTCTCTCCTAGATAACAAAAAAACGAATGGACAATCAGAGGAAATAACATGCTGTAAGTGTGGAAAAATCAGCAGATCAAGACGAAAGTTGTTATGCTCATATTTTTACCAGATTATATAATTACTTCAGGAAGTTTCACTATGTATTTACAAGATAATTATCAAAGGACGATAAAAAAAATTACGTCTGATATATACATAGCCTGAATTACAACAAACTTTATACTACATAACTTGTAAGACATCAAGAAAACTCTCGAAAAGCTGTTTTGCATTTCCTTACCCAGCTGTTAAGATCTACATACTTTATCACTAACGAAAAAAAAAATGCTTAACTTCAAATTGTGTGTCATTGGTATGTATTTAATTTTGGTCAAAGTGCCAGTTTACTTCAAACATAATACTCATGGGCAAAAGAACAATCTGCTATCAACCGTTCGTTACATTTTTTTTCTGGGTGCCTACGTTAACTAATAGTTAAAATTTTCAAACATCGAGGTTTTCAACACAGCAGATATTTTTCCTTATAGAGTTCTAGAAATCGGAAGGTGACATAATATCATGTGAATCTCGATAATGAGATCGCAGTTTGATAGTCCTCAAGCAACATAATTTTCGTGACATGCCAGAGGAAAGAACACAGATTTCATTCCACAAGTTAAATCACATCAGCCATAGGCTGATATATTGAATACCGCACTGATATAGTGATTTTCTGATATATCGTAACTTGGATATCAATACTATATATCGAAATATCGGACAAAAATATCGATATTTCGAGCAATTGATAAATATCGCCCATCCCTAACTGACGAACACGAAGTCACGAAAATGTGCAAGAAAGACGTTAAAGAAAGAAAACATGTGAGTAGACACTTTTTAAAAATTAAATTTATTATGATATGTAAAAGTAACGAAATCAATTACACACATTTTTGTTTGATATTAAGCTCACGAACTGTGTACATATATATATATATTTTTAAAAGTTTCACCACCAAACGAAGGTGGCTGAAGCATTGTTACACAGGAAAATCTATGTAGTAGCTAAGATTTCATTTGACTATGGTAGGGGCATAACTCTCACATCCATATATGTTTTACTATCAATATGAAACCGTGCTTTACTTTCTGTGCAAGTCTTTATCGCCAGGTATATACCTAGCGTTGACTAGGATGTCGAATAAATTTTGATCTATACATGCTGATTTGGGAATTACGTAGGGAAGCATTCTTTTCGTATGTTTTGTAGTCTGAAATGAATTCCATTTTGCAATATAACACGCATAAATATTGTCTTATCGTTTTGTGCTTTTTTTTTTTTTTTACGGCATAGTGTTCAACTCCTGAATTTAGACAGAATTATTTCTAAAGCACAAACTGGCTGAACAATACTTTGGTTTTTTTTTAAGACTCCTTTTCATTTGCTCGTGTACTTAAGAACTTGTGAAGTATTATATTTGCACCAATAAATACAAAGATTAGCTATGGAGTACAGATATGTACAGGCATATTCTTTAATGAAAAGTTTATTCCAGTGTGTTTATGTGGGTATAAAATATATTAAAAATACAAATACACACGTATATTTGCTAAAATTACATACACAGATGTCACAGAAAACTGATGTCACAGAAAACTGATGTCACAGAAATTGCACAAATGGCTAAAAAAAAAAATCAAATAAAACTGGTCAAGTCATTTGTTTAGTATCAGTAAGATGTATGAGCTCATTTACTCTTGCAAAGTTCATCAATATTTTGAGTTTTCTTGCTTATGTACAAACAAGTTATCTTCAACATCCAGCTTATTTCAATATTTAGTTTTTATGGTGGTTAAGGATAAAACACTAGTTTTACATAAATATGTAGTTGTAAAAGGCAACAAATACTTAAGGCAGTGCTCGACAATGTTGGAAATTCTTTTTCCATTGGAATCCAAAAACTAGTCGCCGCCCCGGTGGCGCAGTGGTCTAAGGCGCTGGCCTCTGATCATTCGTTCGTAAGGGGTCCGGGTTCGAATCCCGGTCCGGCATGGATGTTGTGTTTGTCTTACGGCACTGGCTCTCTCCCTTCCCTGGAACCAGTGACCCTAAATTAGGGACGGGCGACTGCTTATAGCCCATTGAGTTGCTCACGGTGGTCGTTAAACCTCCAATAAAAAAAAAAAAAAAAAAAAAACTAGTCAGTGATTTCAAAGAACAAATGCTTTTCAAACCAACCAGAGTTAAAAGATGTCTCATAAGTTTTTTATTTGGCAATAGAAGATTACACATTTCTGCATTGTATGTGAATGAGTAACTAGTTCATTCAGTGGGAATGGGAAATACTGCCTTGTAAATGTTTGGAGAGTGCAGAGATGGACGATTATTAGCTGTTTAACATCAAGTTTCCAATTGTTTGCTCATTTTCTGATGATAATGAATTCAGTTATGAAAATTGGTCAGAGCTGTTCCCTGTAATTTGGTTTTCTCATAAAGTTTTTTTGGTCATTGCTTCTGTTTTGTTTTTTCAACATTGAACAGATTGTTTTCACCCTGTAATGAGAAGTTCCACTAGTTCATTTTTCAGAAATTTCAGCTAAATATGCTAAACTTCACCACACATCCTACCAGCACTAGCCATAAATTCAGATTAATTTTGTTTTGGAAAATTGGTTCACTATGTGACTCGGTATGGTTGCTAACAAATCCGCATATGCCCCCCCCCCTTCCTATTATTTTAGTGAAACCCACTTTGAGAACTATTGGTCTAGAGGATGTTCAAGCCGTTCTGGTATCAGAGTTGGTTGTACATCCAAGGTTTTTGGCTAGCAGTCACAATTTAACATATGGTTTGAGTCCCATATGAGGCATTAGTTTTGCCACCCTGGTGGTGCAGTGGTCTAAGCACCATCTTATGATTGTTTGCCCAAGTGGGTCCGGGTTTGAATCCCGGTATGGCATGGATGTTGTGTTTGTCTTACAGCACTGGCGTTCTCTCTTCCCTGCAACCAGTGACTCTTAAATTAGGGACGGGGGACTGCTTATATCCCATTTAGTTCCTCACATTAGCCGTTAAAACCTTTAAAAAAGAAACCTGTTTTTTACATAACATAACAGCTTTGGCTTTCTCCTTCCCTAGAACCAATGGCCTCAATTTAAAAGTGGAAAAAAGTTTCATGTGATGAAATGTCACATTTTCGTTCAGGAAACACATTTGTGATTCTCCCTGACTGCTACATGGTTTTGATTGCTTTTAGGAATACCATTTCACTCACATTCCTTAGTATATAATTATCAATCATTTTGTGACTATGGTATATTCAGTTAACTCATAGGCACCCCTAGCTTAGTTTTCAGCAGGAAGAAGCAAACAATGGAAATCTGCATATATACAAACCCCATATGCCTCTCATTGAAAACAGCTTTTTACCACTCAACACATAAATTACATAAATTTAATTGGAAACCAGAAGAGCCAAAAAATATATATTTTTTAATTATATCTATAATCACCTCATTATCACATGTATACAGTAATATTTCACATATATGTCAGCGCAAACCAAAGCATGCATAAATAAGAGCGCAGCATAAGTAAAAGTTAGTGTAATTCCAGCCAAAATTAAGTTTAAAATGTAATTAACATGAGAATAACATGCAAAATAAGAAAAATATCAATGATTGAATTTACTTAGTTAAATTTAACACTTAAAAGCTTAGATTACTCAAAAATGTAAATTACTTGATCTTAAAATTTTAATTACATACCTTGTTTATATTTATGGCTTTTTAAAGTTATGTAAAATTGAAGACTGTTGCTGCTGTTGCCTCTCATTGAAAACAGCTTTTTCAAGTTTGTTTAAACAGGAATGTGTGGCAATTAGATGTATCGGTGAGTTGTATGTAGTGACAGTGTTTTCAAAGCTTCTACACTGCTTTCGTGACAGTCTGGGGATCTTTTGTTAATTCTTCGTTATGTCTCTTCATCATCATCCTGAATTTCATTGGCTATTTCTTGAATATCCCTCAATTCCCCAATAATGCATTTTCATTGATTTCTACAAACTCTTTAAAACTACTGAATCCACCTGAAATGGCACTCAATCTTCATCATTGGCAGATTATTCGGTTAATGTGTAGATTAGCGTCCTAAATTATTTTGTCGGAAACTTGTAATATTGACTTGTGAGTGCGACGCTGTGGTAGGCCTAACACATCACTACGGCAACGATGTGAAGATTTGCTTTGTTGAAAGGAAGATTCGCTTCGCCGTGCAATTCACGTGCGGATGACAAGTCCAAGCAAGTACCTTCTTGCCAGGAGAGCAAACCATTTTATACTCATATGCTACACAATATAGTTTGTTCATGTTTTGTAATTGTTTTTAAAGCAGACGTGAAATTTTTCATTCTTTCGCATATGATTCCCTGATCCGAAATAGAAAGTTTGGTAAATGTGTACTTTAGCGTCTAAATTATTTCGTCGGAAAAATGTAACTGTGTGGGAAAAGTGTGACATAAAATATTTTAAGCATGCAAAATAATGGGAAAAGGTGCAAAAATATAGTATTTTTAGATAAAAAGGAAATAAGTTTTCCGAAGTATTTACCTGAGAGTGCGATGGTTTGGAAGAGTACGTGCGGTATACGCATAGGACGAGAGAGCGGCAACGGCATCAAGGGGAGTCCGGTGAATGGAAGCTTCGTTGAGAAGGGCAAGTAACGGGCAGAAGAATTAAGAAGGAAGCGGTTTAGCAGTACGTAGTCATCGAAAAGTCTTGTAGGCATACGCAGAATAAAAGAGGTTGAATTTGTGCAGCATTGTAAGTTTTTGTTTTTTTGAAGGGTAATTTTGAGAAAGCGGAAGTACAAAATCGTCAGTCATTTCGGATTTCGTCAGGGCTTAAAATTTCATTATCCGCCACAATACAAGAAGCTGTCTCCCTGCCATAGTGCGATATATGAATTGAAGAAAATTGCTTATTTTGAAAAATATCCATGTCACGAGGGAAAAAATGTGAGCTACGATGTACTGAATAACAGCAGAACTGCAAATGAAGTGCTTGAAGAAATCACCTACCTGTGCACATCTTCCAAACCAAAACTAAAAACTTTGGGTTCAACCGGAACCAAAACGTCTTCCTCAAAACTTCTGCCGTACATAAATTATTTTACATTCCTTAATTTCTTTCCATTCGGAGACACTGTGAAACCACTAATAACGACATTCTGCACATATCTTTCTCAAAAATGAATAAAACAGGTTTGAACTACTTCTGCGCACGATTACACGACACTCTTCCGAAAAATATACCCTACTGCTGTCGTATTCTTCCACGCATTTGCTACCAACTCGTACTTCGCTCCGTCGCACAGCACCTTCACGTGGTGGCCGTTAGCATCGCTTCAGCCTCCCGCACCACCTGCTACAAACCATCGTACTCGCAGGTTAATACTTCGGAAAAATTATTTCTTTTTTATCTAAAAATATAATTTTTCAACTTTCCCTATTATTTTGCATGCTTAAAAAAATGTGTGCATCGAACTTTTCACCCACAGTTAAATTTTTTCCAACGAAATAGTTTAGGACGCTGAAGTACACATTTACCGAAAGTACTAATATGCTTTTCTATGTTGTACAGAAAACTGGGGAACTATAAATTTCGGTTTTGGTTTGAACAGATTTGCTGTGTCTTTGCACTTTTGGTTCTTCTGTTAATAGCTTGTTCGCACGCGAGTTTCTATCTTACTCATATGTATCTTTTGCAAATCGAAGAGGTTTTATCCGGTTTTTCCTGCCAACAACATACAGGATACAACAAAAGAAAGGGTGGCTGCTGTGGACCTATTTTCTGTAGCGTATCACTACAGCATTTATTGTTCTTCTGCCAATAACGTAAGTCCTCTTTCTCTTGTACCCGTCATTTCCACACAGCAACAAACCTTCCTTTTAACGGACCAAAGCTTCACATCTTCACTGGAGCAATGCATTATTCCTATCGCAGCTTCTCTTCACAGTGTCATACTCACAGGTCCATATTACAATAAAAATCTTTAAAACACGTTTAAAATATGAAATATCTGAAAAAATATGAAATACATTAAAATATGAAAAATATGAAGTTTTAACCCTTTGTCAATAAACACAGGAGGCTAGTTCAATCAGAGGCATGCATTCAGTCGCTGACTTTAAACATTTGGAGCAAAATTACATATGCTTCCAATTTATGGACCTAAAGCATAATATAATTAAAGAAGTGATATTCTTCTGTCCTTGGCACTGCGTAACAATAATACAACTTCCAGTGATTAGCAGTGAAAAGCAACATGACATGCGATGACTGTCTTTTTTCTTGTAGTAGAAAATTATATTCTGAACTTCATTTTTAGATTTAATTGCCCAGTCTGGCACCTAGGGCAACTAGATTATTTATTTACCTGCCCAGGTCAATGATTCACACGACTCAGGCATGGTATTTTTCAAACCCTGATATGTATAAGTTAAAATATATACAGTACATAATTTCATACATACATATTAATTAAAGCTTATATATTTCATTATTACTACTTTAGCAAAAACTTCCCATTACAAAAAAATTACCTTTGCTTGTCTCTGTGGGCACTATTTCACTTTTACAGCATTGCAATCTTATGCGTAATGAAAATTTCTGTAGTACATACTAACTTTTTAATGAAAAATTTGTAATGTTTTAAGAACAATACGTTGCTACAAATTTTTTTTTGTCCCCCTTGAATTTCATTATAACGAGTTTCGACTGTTATTCTTTTTTTACTGAATCTTGTAAATGCTGGCCAAGAAAATGACAGTGAAAATATATCATTAACAGTTTCTTTGCTTTGCAAATGTAGTAATTAAAGTTAAATGTAAAAAAGAATTGATTTCATTCTAAATTTCTGCGAGTGAAATCTTTCACCTGTGTCACTTTAAGCAGGGCTTGGAAAATATCTGAAATGTTACATGCGCAGCTGGGTATATACATAAATTATTTACCTACCCAGGTAGTAAAACCTGGATGCCCAGGGAAATTTATATTTTAAGATAAATCAGAAGCCACTTTTTTTTTTAAGTTAAAAAATATGAAAATTTTTTTACACGTTTTGTAATTCCTATTTTATAGGTCTTCAAAATGTTCAATATGCAAATCATGTATTTCATGTTTTAAGATGATAGTGCTGAAATTGGTACAATATTATGCGATGAAATTGTTTTTTGAGAAATTTAAAGATTCTGCCGTGTTCTTTTCCTTTGTCACTAAACACCTGATTTGTACATCAATAAAAATTGTTTCAGTATCTTCAGGTATTGCCAAGATATTATAAATACAACTATTTAATAGCTTTCCAAAAAAAAAATTGTGCTCCAAAATGGTTTCCTTGTGGCAACACAGCAATGAAAGAACAGGTTTAATCACTGAAGTCATTTCTAAAACATTCCAAACAGGAAAATTTAATATTTTAGAAATATTGATATGCATTAATGTTCTACAATGACTCAGTTAGAATCAGGGTCTAAACAAGTGTTTCTTCTTTGGGTGGGGGTCTGAGATTTGAAATTATGCCCTATCAAGTTCAAAAGCTCTCATTTCCATTCAAGTATTTTTTTCTTTTCTTTCTGATACCTTAATTATGGGGAAGCAATGTGATCTTTCAAAAGCAGTACTTCCAGTTTTTGACATAATTTTGCTAAACATTTGAAAAGTAGGTAAATATCCAAAAATTAGAGATAGGAAATAAGACAGTAAAAGTTCTGGGAACACTGACAACACAGTGCTCAGTAGAATGTAAAATGAACCAGCACACAAGGCAGTGAATGTGAAAACAAAAAAAGCATTATTCAACCCTATGTCAAATGTAATACTAGCCAAAACCTACATGAAAAACCAACTTTGACACCATTGTGGATTGAATACCCTTATAGACGCAATGTACTCGGATGCCAGTTCGTAGTTCTGTTGGTCATTGATATAACATATAAATGCAAGAATATGCCTGTACATATCTTTACTACATAACTGCCCTTTGTATTTATTCATGCAAATACTACATAAGTACGTATGTGCAAATTAAAATGTCTAAAAGAAACTAAGTATTGTTCAACCAACTGTGCTTTAGAAATAATTCTCCAATTAAAACATGTCTAAAAGAAACGTAAGTATTGTTCAACCAACTGTGTGTACAGAGTTCGTAAAGCCTAATGTTAAACAAATCTGTGTGTAACTGATGTCATTATTTATCATATTGTAATAAACCTGATTTTAAGATATGAAAATATCATTACTCACATTTAGAACTGAATTGATTCAGTTATAATGTAAGTATCCAACAATTTCACACTCACACACTCTTCCACAAAAAACATGCATTTACTTGCACACTCTTCCACAAAAAATGCATTTATGTAAAAGTCGGTGACTACTTGCCGTGAGGCTTAACCGAATATGGCCAAACTTCATATTTACAGGGATTGCCTTTCAAATTACAGTTTAAGTTAATACGGTCAAACTTATTTTTTCGGGTATAGCCCTTCAAATTATGGCGTAGCTCAATACGGTCAAACTTATTTTTTTATGGGCAATGCCCTTGAAATTATGGCGTAGCTCAATACGGTCAAACTTATTTTTTTATGGGCGTTGCTCTTCAGATTATGGGCTTAGTATTTAGGGTTCAGACCGTAATTTCATGGGCTTTCACAAAAATGGGCCAAGCCGTAGTTTTATGGGCAACGGCCGGGCCCCCAGTTGCCGGCCATTGCCCGTAATCTAACTGTGAAATTTTTAACAGTGTATATAG
The DNA here is from genome assembly GCA_039090855.1 of Macrothele yani. NCBI lineage: Eukaryota > Metazoa > Arthropoda > Arachnida > Araneae > Macrothelidae > Macrothele > Macrothele yani. Next base: position 184,831,447 of record CM076995.1, on the reverse strand, counting down.
CTGGCTTATGAAGAGTAACACAGCTAGGGGATAGGTAGTACAAATATTCATGGTGGTTCTGGCGGTGAGTACAAATTTTGGAAAGAATTGCAACAATAAAAGTAAACAACGGAGAGAGTGTTTGGCAAGTTGAGAAAATATGACGCACATCGCATGCTAGCATCAGTAACGGCAGATGTTAGATGTTGTAACCTGAAATCTGTGAAGTACAGTCGGGACAGAAAGCTTATCGTGTAGGTGAAGTCAATGGGTAAAGCTGAAGGAAAGAGTTCAATTGACAAGGAGTGTACTTGCCCTAGACGTTGCATCATTTACCTTTTTGCATTTCTTTTTTTATTTTGAAATGCATCCCCATTATTAAGGAAGTCTTATGAAAAAGTAATGAGATTGTTGCCTCCACAGGTACAACATGAAGCCCAGGAAAAAGGTTTTGTACGAAACGAAGCTTCAGCATGTGTTCTAACGAAGAAGCTCGTTAGATGGCATGATGTGTACCTTGTTCATCGCGTCACGTGATGAAACGCAGTCTCGTTGAGCGTCACCTAAGAGAAGCTGTCAGTCAGTTGTACGCAACAGAAGCATCGTTGGAACATCGCTATACAATGAAGTTTTGCGTGCGTTTAGGGGAATCGAAATCAGAAATGTACGCCATGCATTTCAAGATGAAACTGTAGCACGGGCAAGTGCTTTTCGCCGGAATAAAGCGTTCAACGAAGGGAAGGAAATCGTGTAAGATTGTTCAGGTGAAGAAAGACTATCAACATCGATAACAGAAACGATGATGAACACAACTTCAAGCACCGTCAAGGAAGACCGTAGAATAGCAACATGGCAAGTTGGCAACTGCAAAGATTCTGGGCATTCCTTACGGAAGCGTGCAATCAATCGTGATTACACATTTAGGCCTCATTCACGGCTGCGCTCGTTGGATTTTAAAAATGTTGACACGTAAGTAAATACAGCTTTGAGTGGATGTGTGCACAAAACTGAAAGCCTGACTTCGCGTACAAGGTGAAAACTTTCTGAAAGAAAATGAAGCATGGCTGTATTATTATGTAATATTTAGAAGCATGTTTCAATTCAGCAGCAAAACAGTGAATTGAAACATGCGTCTTCACCACCTCTAAAGAAGGCAACATCTTTGACTACCGCTGGTAAAGTGATGATAATTGTGTTCTTTGATCATGAGGGCATTGTTTACCAACATGCTGTGGAACATGGTAACATCGCAAACGGCCCGTATTAGGGAAATGTGTTACGTCTTATTAGGGAAATGTGTTACGTCGCTTATGGCAGCATGTTCAGAATAAGCAATCACAGCTGTCACATGGTTTCAATCTTCATCACGACAACGCGAAGCGGCATATTGCCCGCGAGGTACGCGATGTTCTGTACAAACACAGCACAGAAATCATTCCGCACCCTCTTATAGTCCTGAACGTGTACCCCCTGTGACTTCCGATTTTTTTCTAGAACTCAAGAAACCGTTACATGACTGTTATTTCACCACTGATCAGCAGTATATCAAAGCCGAGGAGGGGGTTTTGAAGAACCTTTCAAAACCTTTTTCCATGTTTTTTCTTTTTCATGTCTTCCTCTAGTTGGTGCACCGCTGGGATAAGTGTATTGCCTGTGGAGAAGGATATTTTTGAAAAGGAACATGTGAACGATGTCGATTAAAACCAGTTATCGTTTCTGTGCGTGTAGTCTCAATACGTTTTGATCAGCCTACGCATATAGGTCATCGATAATTTCTTGTTTTGGGTGTAATAACAGTATCAATCAAGATTCGTTAAAAATATATCTGTTTTTACTGCGTCAAAGTATTTCATATAGCTCTTTGCATGATATTTACATACTATCCCAAACAAAATTTTCTGAGCTTTTTAGACTTAGATCTTTACGCAGCAAGTATAACATAATAACGATATAAAAAAACATCAGATATCTGTTCTTCGAGTGTATTTCCTTTACGTTTCTTCCGGGTGCTTTTTGTTGAAGTTTATAATTCTTAAAAGTCAATGCATGTTACATTTAGTTCAGTTTTGGTGACATGCCGTGCAAAGTTCACTATGGGCATGTTTACATCTATATTGAATTTCATTCGGTGATGAAGATTATTCTTTTATTTTATTTTCCCCTCATTTGACTGCTGTCTTGATGGACTGATATTTGCATTTGTTCATGTATGCCGTAATATGCAAACTGGTATTGCGTTAGAAAGACGTGCCAGGTTACTCGTATCTTGTAATTGTTTGTTCTAGGCAACTTTTGCTTTCCCTTCAGTGATGCGTAGAACTGACTATGTCTCGAAGACGTATAGGTGATTTCTAAACTGTAGGAAAGATGATAAATGGTAGGATGGAAAAAGATCAGTCACAGAGGGAAGTGTCCAGAACATTGTTGTTTACCTACTTCTGTCTTTCTTCCGTTATGCTGTTGTAATTTTTGTATCCATATCGATGTTCCGGCATATTTCAGATGTCGAAGATCCGCCTTTTGGTGCTTATTCGGACTTAACTTTCCTTCCGAGTAGAAACGTGAAATCTAAGTTTAGCCTCTCCGAGACCTTAAAAAAGAGTACATAGTTACATGAATGACTGTATTTCAGTTTAACACTTCGAGTTCATTACAGTTGCTTCTCGTTTCGAATACAAATTTGAATTTATAATTTTGACCCAAATATCTTGCATCAATCATAGACATTTTTGAATTCCTTCATCTAAAACAAACCTGTTAGCCAGAGACAAATCTTAGTTGTGCAGAGATAATGCAGATGCAATGAGCTTTATTTTTAGAAAGTAATTGCGGTCTCAAATACCAATGGTTGCCTATTTTATGAATAAAAACCTCTGGGATATGCTGCCTATCGTTCTTAGGGATATTTGCTTGCTCTAAAGGCTGTTGATTTTAGTAGATTATTATGCCAACTTCGTTGAAATTTATACTTAAGAGAGATTTCTTATGTTGATTACCGTTTACGCTACTATCCTAATATCACTTAAAATATCTAAAAGTAAAAAAAAAGAGAGTCATGTTGCCATTCACGAGCAAAAAAAAAAACAAGGAAATTAAAGAAACATTCGCCTGTTCCTTTGCAGAACATAAAATCTAAAAGGAAAGATGACGCCGAAATTTCGGGTGTAATGAGAACGTCTTTTGAATCCGTTCGGATGCGAATTAAATTTACCAAAACTATTCAAAATCAATGTAACCGGTTTGGAAAACAATAGTATCTGACCGAAGAAAAAAAAATCAATCGGGTTTTTAATCCCGCAGATATTGCTGTAAACGAAAATGTCAACTTACGCCCTCTGGTGGAAGACATAAGAAAAAAAATATTTATATGAGAAACATTTCGCGTCGGAAACGCTCTCCAACAAAGAAAACGTTTTTTTCAAATCGAGCTCTTAGAAGCAGAGATATCGACAAATACTGTATAAGATATGCATCAATCCCCCCCCTACCTCGGAAAAACATGCATTATTTTAAATAGAATGTATTTTCAAAAGGTTTTTCGATGTGAGCGGTTTCAGTCCATGAAATAATTTCTTCAATCGAGTTTTCGGGAGCTGAGATTTTGCTGCAAATACCGACGAAGTAGAAATTTAACGCTTACGGCCCTTGGTGGCTGCACCATATTTTATAAAAAATTAGAAATTACAATAAAAAAAAATTTCCCACCAGGAGTTCTATTTGGTGCTGTAAGAATTTTTCAAATCGGAGTTTTAGAAGCAGAGATATCGGGGAAGGAGCAATTTTCCTCAACTCCCTCTAGCGGAAAGTCAAATAATTATTTTAAAATTTCGAAATTATACTGAAAACGTGTCGCACCGAAAACTCTGCATAACAAAGAAGGAATTTTTCAAATAGGATTATTAAGAGCAGAGGTATTGACCAAAAATAAGATATATATCTTACCCCCTGGCGGAGAAACCATGCATTAATTTAAGAAGAAAATATTCCGGAAAGGTTTGTCAGCGTGATTCGTATCGGTATACGATAGAATTTTTTCAACGAGGGTTTAGAAGCTCAGATTTTGCCGCAAATACATTAGAAGCAGAAATCAACACTTACGCCCCCTGGTAGGTAAACCATTTTATACCAAAAATTAGAAATTATATGAAAAACATTTCCCATGAGGAGCTGTATCCGCTGAAGAAAAAAAAATTCAAATCGGAGTTTCAGAAGCAGAGATATCGGAGAAAGCAATTTACTTTTACGCCCTCTAGCGGAGGATATATGCGTAACTCGGAAAAATGACTGCCTTAAATAATCTTCGACTTGAATGGAATCTAAAAGTAAAATAATTTTTTTAATTGGATGTTTAGAAGCAACTATAAGGATTAGAATGTGCTTTAAATTCGGTATCATCTGCATTTACGCCCTCTTGCGGCAAAAGTTTGCATCGTAAAAAAAAACGAAATAAAGGATCATCATTCACACATTTCAAGCTTCGTAATGCAAAAATAATTTTTTAAATCGGACTAAAAGTTGCAGAGATATCGTGTCTATAGTTGGACGGACTGACAAACCGATAACATAAGCACGATCTTTTTTTACGAAAGACGTGCTAAAAACTAAGGCAGACGATTTAAGAAATAATAAATGATCGGCATTTACGAAACTAGAGTAAAATAGACACTTCCCAACACACCCGCGAACGTTTTGGCGGCATATTCAGAAAACAGAACGTACCACCAATATGTAATTACTTGAGGCGTTTTGGAAATAGAGAAAAGATTGGCTTCTGCTGTTTTCCAAACGTTTTATAAAATAAAGAAAGCCGGCAGACCTTCACAGAGATCATTCCTTTCCCTTAAACTTTCGCTTTGTGGTCTGATCTATAAATTTTCTATAAAATTTGGTATCGCAAATGACAACAACTAAGTGAATGGTTAAGGAGACCCATTCTTCCATTCAAAACTGGCCACGAACGGGAGTTTCGGCGTTTTAACGATATGGTCCCCAAACAGGGTCCCGTGTCGGAAGAGTAGTCAACAGCTGACACATCTGATCGCTCAGCGACAGGTCAGGTTCGTTCGATATTTACACACTCTTGTGTTTTATGCTTAAGGTTTGAAGGATACTGGTGTCATCGAAGACTAAAAATGGTAACACCGAAGACTCGGAGCGCATATTCATGAGTATAATATGTTCCAAACAGAAATCACCGCTCTTTCCACGTTAATAAGTGAGTCTCGGAAAAATTATCATCGGCCGTCACCGGGAATCGAACCCAGGGCCTTCCAGTTACGCACCGGACATGCTACCACTGCACCACAGTAGCCTCGAATTCTCCAGACTCGCATGGGATTAACTGTCAAACTACATGGCAGTTTGAGACTCACTTATTAACGTGGAAAGAGCGATGATATCTGTTTGGTGTTCATGATCCAAGTTGAGTGTTTAAATTAATTATCCATTCACCTCCTAGTAATTTGTTCAGTTGCTGCTTTCCATCTTTGGTGAATCTCCGGCATTGTGCGGGGCACCATGATGTAACCTGCCATGTAGTTTGGCAGTTAATAACTTGAGTCTGGAAAATTCGGGGCCGCTGTGGTGCAGTGGTAGACTGTCCGGCACGTAACTGGAAGACCTGGGTTCGATTCCCGGTGGCGGCCGATAAGAATTTTCCCGAGACTCACTTTAACGTGAAAAGAGCAATTATTTCTCTTTTGTGTTCCTGATCAACGACGAGTGTATCAATTAATTATCCATTCGACTCCTAATAATTTGTTCAGTTGATGTGTTCCATCTTTGGCGAATCCCCAGTATTGTGCGGGGCTCCATGATGCAACATACCATGTAGTTTGCCAGTTAATCACTTGTGAGTCTGGAGAATTCGAGGCCGTTGTGGTGCAGTGGTAGCATGTCCGGCACGAAACTAGAAGACCCTGGGTTCGATTCCCGTTGGCGGCCGATAAGAATTTTTCCGAGACTCGCTGTTTAACGTAGAAAAAGCGATGATTTCTGTTTTGTGTTCCTGATCCACGACGAGTGTTTGAATTAATTATCCATTCGCCTCTTAGTTATTTGTTCAACTTGCTACTTTGCATCTTTGGTGAATCCCCAGCATTGTGTGGGGCTTCATGAAGCAACCTGCCATGTAGTTTGGCAGTTAATAACTTGTGAGTCTGGAGAATTCGATGCCGCTGTGGTGCAGTGGTAGCATGTCCGGCACGTGACTGGAAGACCCTGGGTTTGATTCCCGGTGGCGGCCGCTACAAATTTTTCCGAGACTCACTTTTTAACGTGGAAAGAGCGATGATTTCTGTTTTGTGTTCCTGATCCACGTCGAGTGTTTGAATTAGTAATATGTTCCCAGATAGCGCTTGTAAACATAAAAACAAATTTTCAGGACGAAGTAATCGACGAAAAAAAATCTAAATTTACGTCACCATGTTAAAACGTTACACCAGAGAACCTGGAAAAGACATGGAAAAATGTGGTCATACATGGGGGAATAACAAACACTTTTTAATATGATTTTCAGACGTAATACATTTTTAAATATAAATGGGCCTCCATGACTCAAGTGCGAGAATAATGTATCTTAAAAATCAGATAGCGGCAAAAACCTACCACGTTATTAGAAGAATGTTTCCTTTCAGACCTGTAGGTGCTAAAATATTTGTAAATTAAAAATCACATTTGTTGTATCTGACGGTTAAGTTTTGCACAAGAAAAGCTGAAAAGTAGAAGAATGATTTTAGTCACAATTTCATTGCAAAGAGAGAAAAAAGGTTTCCCAACTAGGAATTCTAGATGCATAGTTCTAAAGGCAAATATACAAATCCATCTTTCGAAAATATGAAGTTCTATACATAAGTGATGACGACGAAAGCCATGAAGGGAAGCACACGGCAATCATTGGATTTTTAGCAAAATGTGAAATTGTGGTGTCTGTATTCAGTCATAGGGTCCAAAAATAATTTCTTCGAATTCGACTCATAGAAAATGTTGGTATGATGCCAAATGTAAAAATACATTAAGGTCACCTGACAGAACTATAATTGAATCATACACAGATGCTACGTTCTGCAACACTAGTTAACATTTCGAAAAGCTAATGATTGTTTCCGGTCCGGCATTGAAAAGTGCAGATACACCACAGAACACAAAAATACGTGTACGCAGAGCTTTTTTTTTCAAATTTAAAGACTTCTCGATGATGTTTGTAACACAAAATATTGAGTTTTGGTGAATATTTTAACTTAAAATATACCGTAACAACCGTAACGTGTAACACCGTATTATTATTTAATTTAAAAAATGTAATAACCGTAGCATGTGAGGAAGAAAAATGGTAGGGGTTAACTTCTTCTGATATTTTCCAAGTTGTACACGGAGAAGTTTCCTTCCTGTACATAATGCATCGCCATACTACTTTTGCACAGCAGTACATTATGTATTTAACGAAATAAACTAAGTTAGCTTTGTATTAGGAATACCTACCGAATAGCGCGTTGGTCCATCTTTATGTCCACTACGAACAGATTCTACAAGGTTCGAACATCCTCCATGCGTAACCTGACCCATGTCCATTGCAGTAGCTCCTTCAGTACATGTTCATTACGTAGAGAAGAATCAGCACTTATCACACCCCGATCTAGCATATCCCAAAAATGTTCAATTGGTTGACAGTCAGGGGAGTTTGGAGGCCAAAGCAAACTGGCGAATTTGTTGTCGTGTCCCTCCAACCATTCAGTAGTTATACGAGCCTGATGACACGGTGTGTTGTCCTGTTGAAAGATGGCACTGTGATTAGGGTAAACTTCCTGCAAACATGGATAGAAATGGTCAGCTGACAGGTCCCTGTAGCGTCCATAATCTAATATTTGTGAAAAGATAAACAACAGAGCTGATGATTCCCAAGGAAAAGCTCCCCAGACCAGAAAACCAACTGCACAGTCCTGTTAAACTCCAACTGTGCAGCCAGGGAACTGGTCTTCATGTTTTTACGACATATGCGAATCCGGCCACCGGCATGGTGCAGCAGGAGAATAATCACAGTAGACAACCTCCTGCCATCTATCGATAGCCTATTAGGGACGTTCCGTTGCCCATGCGTGGAGTTGTTGGCGATGACTGGGCGCTATCATGGGTACCCTTCTTGGTCTCTGGCTGCAGAACTCCAGGCGAAGCAAAGTACGACGTATGGTGCATGAGGAAATTGGTCGAATTGCACCGCTGGTGTACTGAAGGGTGGGTTGGCTGACTGTTTCATGTAGTTGCTGAGATACCATTCCTGACACCCGACGGTCACATCTACGATCAACCCGCGTGGCTGACCAATGTGAACCCTTTTTCTGGATCAGTTTGCATGGTTAATGCAGTCCTGGGACACCCTTGATAGAGTAGTAAGAGAATAGACAACAAGTGTTGCTGACCAATGTGAGCCGTTCTGCTGGATGTCTGGGCATGGTTAATCTCGTCCTGGTACACCCTTTATACAGTAGTACGGGAGCAGTCAACCAACAAGTGCTGCTATTTCTGAAATACTCGCAATATGCACTCTGGGCCCCAATTATCTAACCGCGGTCAAATTGGCTTAAATTGCCACGTTTTCACATTACTGGTAAACGTTTACTGATTACATACAGAGAATAAGTGTGCACAATTTATGGTAACCGCACGTGACGTTGATTTTACGTGTTACTTCGTTATCGCTCCGTATATGTAAAACGGTGGTCCTAACGCAAAGCTGACTCAGTATATATGCATTATGTGGTATATTTGTACTAAATCAGGAAGCAATGTCAGATGTTTTAACTTGAAGAATGTGACACGATTCCTGGTTTTAAGGAATACTGTACCGTCGTTGGAGTTCATTTACTCCACACTCGCAAGCAAAATAAACTTTATTTAACACAAAACGACAAAATCAACATAATAATCGGACAATTTGTCACTGTTAAAATTATTTTCCCAGAGAAGCATACACACAATAAAAAGAACATTTTGTTTTACCCCTTCCTCTGTAACTCTCTAATACACAATCCTCCTCTCAACTTCAATTGGTCAGTCGATTCCTCCCCAGTTTCCATAGCAACACTTCCTCGTGGGAAAATGTTCTCTTAGTAGTCAGCGTCATTTGTTTTTGCTGCACGTGACGCATTTTTTTGTTCTTCTTTTTCAGTTAATATAACGCATACGTTACAATTCCAATAACGTTACGAAGAATCCAAGCAACTTTTGCAGCTTAAATACACTTCTGAGTTCTTGTTGTAACTTCGAGAGATTGTGAAAACCAATTTTCTCAGAAGAATTTGATAATCACACCTGTTAGACTTCTCATTCAATATGCTCATCGTTATTCATAACAATTTGAGGCCTTTGCAAACACAGCTAGATTCTGCAAACTATTGGGTTGTCGGAAAAGTTATGACGTATTTTAGCCATGTCTTGCAAAGGTCATTTATTGATAGAAAGAACGAAGATCAATTAATCTGTCTTTTGTGGCGAAAAACTGTACAAGGTGGTGATTTACAGCCTCATCTGAATGAACGTTATACCACGCAAAGATTGTTGAAGAGAGCGAAACAAGTGGAAGTCTGACGGCGCAAGGTCAGGCGAGTATGCTGGGTGTGTCAAAACATCTCACCCAAGCTCCTGTAACTTTTGGCGGGTGATCAAACTTGTATGTGGTCTCGCGTTGTCGTGATGGAACACAACACCTTTACGATGAACGAGCACTGGACGTTTCTGGATGATGGATTCGATCAAACTGTCCAATTGCCGACAGTACACATTCGAATTGATTGTTTGGTTCCGTGGTAGGAGCTCGAAAAACACGACACCTTTAAAATCCCAGCACACTGAGACCAGAACCTTTCGCTGATGAATGTCTGCTTTGGATGTCGTTTGAGGCGAAGCAGCACGTTGGAACTAAGACCATTTCCGCAGCACATTGTTGTACACAATCCACTTTTCGTCACCAGTTATCTGTCGATTCAAAAAAGGATCGTTTTCCTCACGTTTAAGGAGCATATTGCAGATGTTTATAAGCGCCGTCAATTGAGCTTCTTTGAGTTCATGAAGAACCCACACATCGAGCTTTCTTACGTATCCTAGTTTCTTGAGGTGGTCGTGACCGCTTGAATGATGGATGTGCAATGTGTCTGCAATCTCTCGTGTCGTGTAACGTGGGTTTGACTCGATCAATGCCATGATTTGGTCGTCATCAGCCTCGGCGAGCCTCCCAAACCGAGGAGCATCGTTGAGGTCAAAATTACCAGCACGGAATTTTGCGAACAACCGCTGGCACTGACGTTCTTGTACAGCATTATCACCGTACATTTTACGAAACTTTTCACAAGCTTGACGTGCGTTCTTCCCTTTACGGAAGTAAAACAGTAAAATATGGCGAAAATGCGCAGCTTGGTTTTCCATTTTCAACTTGATGTCAAATCTCCACAAATCAACCAAATCGCTTACTATTCCTTTTAGACTGCAGCTAGAACTATCACCTGTCGAATGCCATCGCGATTACAGAGCTGCGCATGCCTCTAGTACTTCCAAAACTGCCACCGTGTGCCAAAATACGTAATGACGTTTCCGACAACCCAATACGTCTGGCGGTGTCTCCTTTGAGAACAGCATTGGTCACTGGATAGGAAAGGCACGCAGCGGACAAAAAAGTTATGTAACGTACCAGGAGATGTGACGTACCTGCCAGAAGGACGCACACGACATAAAGGCAGATAGGAATCAGAATAAAACGTCCGCGTAGCTCAATTGGTAGAGCAACTTATTCCGGAATGAGGGGATCCGGGTTCGAATCCTGGCGCGGATAAAAATGACGGAGAAATTCACTTCGTTATAATGGCGCCTGAACTATCCGGATGACCCGGCCGTTCAAAATCTCGCATTGGTGTGATGTTATTTCCACACCGCGAGACAGGAAAAATCAGAGAATTCCTTCTCCAGCGCTTCGAAAAATAAAAATGTGTGATGTTGCATTCCACACAGTAGATTGACTGGGAGTTCTCAAGTGCACGTTCTACAGTGGATGGCTGCCTGCAACGATTCATGGTCACGGCTGACACGTGGGCCATGCCCCCGGCCCTCTTTCGGGGGGGAGATGTGACGTACCTGCCAGCAGGACGCACACGACATAAAGGCAGATAGGAATCAGAATAATCGTCTGCGTAGCTCAGTTGGTAGAGCAACTTATTCCGGAATGAGGGGATCCGGGTTCGAATCCTGGCGCGGATAAAAATGACGGAGAAATTCACTTCGTTATAGTTACAATTACCACAAGAGTTGAACGAAATTTGGATTAAATTTTGGGATCAAAATGCAATTCCTTTCTGTTCCTCGATGAAATGTAACCCTTAGCTAAAGTTTAACACACTTGTGTGTAAGCTTGACAGATATTTTAATTTCAGCATTTACTATACATTACAATATTGTTACAGAATGCTGTCCTTTTAATACCATAAAATAATTTTATTTTATATGTGCAGGTAAATTACTCTTTTGATACCTTGAAACAATAATAAGGATTCAAGAACAAATTTAAGAAATGATTTGTTGCGTATTAAACCAGCCTTTGCCTTTTGTGTACAGAAACCTATATTTAAGAGTTCCGACACATTTTTCTGTAAGAGAAAGGCACTGCGTGTACGTATACGCATTTAGGCGGGAAATCTCTACATTGAATTCGAAAGGGCAGAAATATTCTCTTTTACTATTGCATTTTAAGTTGCACAAAAATATCTTGGAATACGGTTCATACACGCTAATGCATTGTCTACCTGTGGACTGACAGACAAAGGGATATACAGTAGTATGCCGTTACATTAAAAGCACGAATACAATTTTTGAATTTGTGAATCTCTTTATTAGTGTAAATATGACATAAGTCAGATAATATCCGAAAACTTAAACTTCGTCGTCATGCAGTGGGAGACTTAGTCGTCCTGGGTGGTGTTGTGGTTAGCATACTCAGGCGCTATCCGCTAGACGTGGGTTCGATTCCCGCTCCAGGACGACGAAATTTTCAAGTTTTCGGATATTATCTGACTTCCCATCCATGTCAGATTCACAACTTCAAAAATTGTATTCTAAAATGGTGTAATCCCATATTTCATTCAAAGCACGAATTTTTAAGAGTTTCTGTATATAAGACTAGAGAGAAATTATTTAGCCTAAAAGGAAGTCATAGTATGCCTTTTAACATAACTTTCAACGGCAAACAAAGTTGATTTCATCTTATACGTTTAAATCTACTAACATACATTGAAGAAACATATATCCTTCTATGCATATTTTTACAGAAATAGGTCTTTAAAATATGTGAAAGATGTTCTTCACTTTAGCCACATGTAAAAAAAAACATTTTTGAGTTTTCTTCGAACAATTCTTTTACGTTTTTTTTGTCGCGCCTTTATCTTACCTGGTCAAATCTGCGGTTTTTCAGAAGCAACACTTTTTCACTGTAACGTCATTCGAGTTCTAATACCCGTCTTAGGAAGTCATTAAATGCAAATCGCTAAGCTGACTTATCGAGAAGCTTAATTCTTTCGTCTGATAAGGCCTCTTGCCCTTAACGTTATGTGGTCTTATTTGTTTTTGTGCTATGCAATTAACAGAGTAAAGAACATCAAGAAACAAATAAATTATGTCAGCATTGCATGATTTACGTAGAGATCGATTACGAAACACGGCGAAAAATATTTTTACATGCACCAGGCGATAACCAAAGTAGAAATATTGCAAAAAATAGTACGTCCCAAAATTAATTCTGATGCATTGAATGTTTACAAGATTGGGCATTTTTAAAGCAAACAGTATCTACGGAAGACGCTCCCGATTACCAGATAAGGATTGAACTTTTAACAAAGGAGGGTATTTTTCTGTTCATTAATGTCTGAGGAGATTTCGACGATCCTTAAAATTGTGAAACATGTTTCAGGTACACAGAAGATATCCAGGAAGCCATGAGAATATTTTTGTTTTAGAGGTCGGGATTTATATGGTCCCTTAAACATCCACAAAAATGTCCATCCCAAATTTAATACTCACTGTTTGCACGAAGGGACACATCGAGTGCCGTAGGACAAATACAACACCCATGCCTCTTCCGGGACTTCTGCATGGACCCTAACTCGCTTGTTTAGCCAGATGCCGAATTTCCAATCAGCCAACCATGGGAATGGTCAAATGTGGTATGTTAGCCAAGTTAGCTCTTACACATCTAGGACAAAGACGAACAGAGCATAATGAAGTTGACATGTAATATGCCGAAAATGTGGTAATACATTATCAAAATAGACAGCACAGGTATGTTACGCTTTCAATGTATTGAATACTACTCGTAATGACTCACAATTTCTAAACATAGTTAGCTGATCATTAATATTTCTAACCGTAGTTTGGCGGAAAATGACACATCCTAAGAGCCACTGTGGGATTGGAATCTTTATAAATGTAAGATAAAGGTGGTTTTAGCGCAGGCTTCTGAATATCTTGGTGTAAAGTATCCCGAGCAAAACACGGGCTTTATATTTGCTCTGTGTTAGCCTTGTGTCAATAGGTCTGAATCGTTTTGAAAAGTCGTGACGTCACTTCGCACTGAGCTTAGTATGTAGCAGCACCACTGTGACGATTCTAAATATTTCCTAACTGTACAATAAATTGTAGGTTCCAAAACAGATGGCAGAAGTCAATATTCACCGTGAGCTCTGTGTGTGTGTGTGTGTGCAAGAGGACGAAAATTTAATGCAGTTCGTATTGGGACCCATACCCATTGCGGTTGTTATTCTCTTCTTTCATGGATGTGCATGAAGCTCAATAATAAGTGCATTATTTAATACAATAAGTATGGGGTTTTATCTCAGGCAATTATACAATTTTCACTGCTCGATTTGGCAATTCTAACTCTCAACAATTACCTCACACCTCACTTTTTCCTGGAATCACTTTTTCTAAATTAAGGACTGGTAATCAGTTTAACCTCTACGGAGCACCTGTAAAATAATGCTGTTTGAGGGAGATAAGGGTGCTCAAATTTTTACCTATTTTACACCAGGTAATGTAAGATCAATTAGAAAGTAGGTTTAATTTTCATCTGCGGAGTAAATGCTTATTACCTTTTCAGCTATATATCTTTTTCTTCAAAGACGATTGACAAAATTGTTTTTGCATGGGGCACCCGAAAAGGTTTTGTGTTATTTCTTTTTCTTTCTTTGGGACGGAGGCGCATATTTTGTATATCATAAACCGTTAGTTATACTATTTCCTATGATGCCGGGGTAAATGCTTTTCATTACTTTCTTAATCGAAGGATATATTCTCCATTTCGATTGCGTTTCTCTTCTTCCATTAATTCTGCGAACGCTTTTCCAAAGTCGTCATTAGAACTACTAAATAGAAGTTGCAACTGCAAAGATAAAAACTTTACACAAGATGATACAATAAAACCGATGCTGCGCGTTTGTGCCACAAAGAAGACAATTATGGGGAGAAAAGAGGAAATGTCTGGAAGTCTTTTGGAACCACCTGGCAGAAAAACAGAGTAAGTGCTGCGATTTTACCCGCACTCTGATTATAGCACGCAATGTTCAAGGGAAATGACTTCTGCTGCGACTCACGTGATAAATCAATCTTGTTAAACAGTACAGCCATGAAAATGGGCACGGACTGTAATAATATTTGGGCTCAAGGAAGGTAATACTGCTTACACTGTCAGTTGTAAGTCATGACATGTTAAAAAAATGAATGCCATGTCATTTTTAGGATGCGTGAGCCGTAATGCATTTGATATAATTCGATCAAATGAAGCTCTACAAATGCCTACTTGAGTAAAACAATAGCTTAATAAATATATTTACTATGAATAAAAACACCATAAGCCGTAGTTCTTAGCTGGAGAAATGTTCGGAACTACTTTTCTTGAAAACAATAACACGAAGAGAATGTTTCACTAAAACCAGTATGAAGGACAGAATTAAAGTCACTTTTACGTCAAATAACAAGTAGAAAAATAAAATTTTCCACGCACATGTATGTGTAATACACATCTATATTACAATAAATACGAAAGCATAATGGTTCTATTTCACCAGTACAAAATGTAATCCTTTCAGAGGAATTAATTTAGATTTGTATAATGCGTAATTATACCATAAGTTTTAGTCGAAACACGAATGGTGTTCCTTTTCAGTATAAACCTTATCATATTTGTCAGCATTTCTGTTTGTAAAAATAAATCTCACTGCATGTTTACTAATTTATAGCATTTTTTGATAAACTCGTTCCTATAACGAAAATATGAAAACGAACGTCTTCTTTTGTATCATTTGATCCGGGCATTTTGCAAAAATCGGAGTCTGATAAAATTACTCGCTATTAAAATGAATAGATTTCTTGTAGGAAACTTGTTTATGTGTCGTAGTTCTCTGATTATCTTCCCTTCTAAAAGTCTCATCTGAAAATTTGCTTTTGTCATGGATAGTATCAACTCTGGGGAAACATTTAACATACACAATATGCCTTTCATAACGCATAGTTCATTCACTATGGGGATAAATTTGCAGTTAAAATGCCGATTTCATGTAAGTCAGATAGCAGTCAATATGACAAAAATTTACTTATATTTTCTAGTTCAGATAATAAGCAACTTTTCCACTATTAAGGGAAAATTGCATTCCTTTACCTTCATTTCCTTTTCAGATAGTTTGCTTTGTGAAGAACGGATTGCGCAAAGTAATTCAATTTTCAAACAGGCTTTGTATATATTTTTATTTTTGTTTTGCTTCCCACCGTATCTCCACTTTCAAAAGACCGATTAACTTTTTTATCAAATTTCTGAGATTCGCATTTTTGCCACTGTAAATTTATTGTTTAGTCTCGCACTATATTTACACTTCTAAATTTAGGACTGGAAAATATGTTTCTGCATTCAGAAGCTGTATGCTCGAGAAAATTTTTCAATACTTTCCTTGATTTTCATGATACAGATTTTACGGATAAGTGACAAAGTTCTATGTTTTTCCGTGGTTACCAAAAATACATCTCCTTTCCACACTATAATTCCACTTTTAAAAGTCTGATCTGAGTAAATATGTCTGCATCGTGAGATATTATAACTAAATTTGTTCATCCATTTGTATAGTCTTTCTTACGTAAAAATCCGTCTTTAAGCAAGTTATATTTTAAATTTCTAAACGTGCTGCAAAATTTCTTTTAATGTTTGTAATGTTTAACTCTTGAACGATGAGTCACGTTTTATATAATGTCTAGCATGTGTTACGTTCTTGTAACGGGGCCCAGGAGTGCATTTGCATTTCAGCTTTAAGGTGGACGTCAAGGAAGTTTGCTTCCTATACGTACTTCCAATGGAAAAACTTCTGTACACATTTTCTTCACAATTAATGCTTTCCTAAGGATGACAATTTGAACACAGATTAAAATAGCTTCATTTTATAACTTGGAATGCTTAATATTTTCTAAAACATAACCATAATTATGCAATCTAACATTTTTTTTTCTACTGACGTCATCAAAGTAAGGTCGCGTCATCTTTTTTATGGTTTCAACACCACCAAAGGAAAAGTAATTGATTTTTAATATAATTATGGTTATGTTTCAGAAAATATTAAGTATTCCGAGTTATAATATGAATTTAATTTAATCGCTGTTCAAATTTTCATCCTTGGGAACACGCTAATTGTGAAGGAAATGTGTACAAAAGTTTTTCCATTGGAAGTATAGGAAGCAAAATTACTTGTCGTCCACCATAAACAGACCGCGTGTAATCAATTTTTACATCGATTGCTGCAAGAGTGAGCAGAATTTTTTCATGTTTGCACTTGGATTTCTGCTATAAAATTTTCCAGCTGCGAAAAATTCACATTTTCCTTTCTAAAATACTTCATCTTCATGACCAATTGAAAAAAAAAATTTAACGTTGGCGAGCTCTAACATTCACCAGGACTATAAATGTAGAGTCCAATAATTGGTGAATTACACTGCTGTTTGTGAAAATTGCAATACCATGCAGGACTGCTGGTATTAGCTTGAAACTTACAAGATGGTGGCGCCCTGTCATCTAATCCGTCTTGGATATAAAGAACAGGCTCAAACGAGATGTTGCAATTAGTGAAGAATGGACATTGAGTCGAAAGAGTGTCTCTTGTGTTTCACTATGCCCCGTTGCCGAAGAATGTTACATTAAGAACACCTGACGGATTTTGAGCGAGGAAGAATTGTTGGGATGAGAGAATCGCGATTTTCCTACAGCAAAATTGCCACTCGAATGGGACGACCTCCAACGAAAAGCCCTAGCTTACCTCACCCCGACCCGAAACGTCCTACCGTAAAGCGAACGTGCATTCAGTGGACAGAAGAAGTTCAGACACACATTAATCCAGGAAATTGACTCCAAAATTGCACAACTGCACGGGATGAGAGACACCCCTACCACATGACAGTGACCGTCGCACAACGACATTCGCTGTGTTACCACATCAGTGGAAAACTGTCACAGGTCATTCTTTGTCCTCCAGTACAGCTCGATGTCGTCTGCTTAACAGAAGACTGGTAGCTAGCGGCACATTGCTGCGCGTTCCTTTGACCCTCAACCACTGACGCCACAGGCTGCAATGGAGTCTCGAACACGGACACTAGTGCGCTGATCGGCAACATCTCCTGTTTCCTGACGAGTCCCGATTCAACTTGATGCACCATGATGGTCGCATACGTGTTCCAAAAAATCGTGGTGAACGCAACTTTGCAACGTTATACTGGCCCAACGTCATGGTATGCGGGTCTGGGGCTTTGGGTTCTGCTCACGATCTCGGCTGATACGAACTGAGAGAACCCTCAAAAGCCAGGGTACGTCATGGATATTTCAGGGGCAGAGATGATACCCTTCCTTCAAAGTTGTACTGGCGTTATATTCCAGCAAGACAATGCTCGGCCTCATGTTACCCGGAATTTCCAAGATCTATCCAACGCACGGCAGATACCGGTGTTCCCCTGCACATTCGCTGGATATGTCTCCGATCGAACATGTCTGGGATGTGGTAGTTAAGTGACTGGGCAGTCCAGCGCCTGCACCAATCACTGCCAATGAACTCTAGTCTTGCATAGAAGCATCCTGGCAGGCTATTCCCCAGGACGCTGTAACCCCCCCCCTTCCATTCAATGTCACGCCTTGTAGATGGTGATTGAAGTGGCTTCACACGATACTAAGTTTTGAAGCCAGAAAATATTCCATAGCTCTACCAATATGTATAGTTTTGAAGCCAGAAAATATTCCATAGCTCTACTAATATGTATAGTTTTGAAGCCAGAAAATATTCCATAGCTCTGCCAATATGTATAGTTTTGAGGCCAGAAAATATTTCATAGCTCTACCAATATGTATAGTTTTGAAGCCAGAAAATATTCCATAGCTTTACCAATATGTATAGTTTTGAAGCCAGAAAATAATCCATAGCTCTACCGATATGTATAGTTTTGAAACCAGAAAATATTCCATAGCTCTACCAATATGTATAGTTTTGAAGCCAGAAAATCTTCCATAGCTCTACCAATATGTATAGTTTTGAAGCCAGAATATCTTCCATAGCTCTACCAATATATGTAGTTATCTTTTGTAACATGAGGAATCTGTAACATGAATTTCATTTAAGTAGCACGATTGTGTCTTGGTGTTGCAATTTTCACCAGCGGTAGCGTATTTTCCCACTAAGACGTGTAACAAGATATTGAATGACATTTGGTACTACAGTACATTTATTGTATGCAGAAAAAGAGCGCTAATTTGCCTTCCCATTTGCCGAATAGGAAGAGGCATAGGTTTCTGGCTAGTTGTTCGAGCTGGGTTCGCGTTCCTTATGAAGCATGTGTAGTATTCTTGTCTTACGACGGTGGTTTAACGTCTCATCTCTCCCTTTTCCTGGAACATGTTGCTCCAAATTAGTAACGGGCGACTGCTTTCAACTCTCGCAGTTGCTCTTGGGTATCGAAGAAGCCCGAAGCAAAAAAATCCTACTATCAGAATTCTCTCTTTTTCTTTTCCCTCGATTGCTATCAACATGACAACGACTGTTAGTGCATTTTCTTGATTCACTAATTCAAAACATTTTTTTTATCATTTAAAACTATTACACGTATCTGGGATTTGCATACGGCGCTTTGTGTGTACTTCAGTCGTAGCCGTTGTTCCCATTATTTTGATACACCATTACAGATATGGTAGACGTTAACAGAAAGAAGCTGTACTTGTATTCGGTTGGAAAGAAAGTAATGTCCAATGACGAGGTACCCAAAGTCAAAGCCCTGGTCACACCGCACGTTGACCACTGAGACAGCGCAGCACATTGGCATGACATCAGCAAGTAGATGGCTGAAGTCAGTGGTAGTTAGCCGTCAAAAGGCGAAGAGTGTAAGCGCCAGACAACATGGAAGTGAAAATGAATCACATCTGCCATTGCATGCTGTGTATGAGTTTCGTCGTGGTAGCACTCCCGCAAGTGCTGTAAGGAACATTAACAGTGTGTACCGGAATTTCATATCCCATCTTCAGTGCTGCCGTTGGTTAGAATGGTTTCGAGAAGGAAATTTTGACCTGTCAGATCGTCCCAAACCCTGAAGACCCACAACAGTGTATATCGACACGCTGAAGACCTTATTTGAGACAGACCTACGTGTGAACACGCGGGAATAGGCCGAATAGCTGAGGACTACCCACAGAAACATTATCACGCACCTGCGTTAACTTGGGAAGGTGCACAAGAGGGGAATTTGAGTATCCCACCAACTCACATTTCAGCAGAAAGAAAATCGCATGCGTGCATCGGTTTCCCTGCTTGGACCTGTGCAATTTCAAACTTTCTTGTACCGCACTGTGACAGTTGACAAGAGATGGGTCCTGCATGACAATGTCGGAGCCCGGAGTCAGTGGTTATACCCAAAAAAGAAGCAAGAGAAGCCCAAGCCAACTCCCAAAGCTGGCTTACCTCCACGGAAGGCCCTGCTGCAAGTTTTGTGGGATAACACCACTATTGCCGCCGATGTGTACTACCGTCAGTTCAACGACCTGCACGCATCGCTCATGTTGAAAGGACCAGCACTGCTGAACCGCAAGGGCGTCCTCCTACAGCAGGATGGAACGAGACATCACACAGCACGATTTACCTGTCACTAGATCAGGGACCTGGTTTTGTGACCGTTCACTCGTGGGTGGGAGCTGCTGCTGCACTTGTCCTATTCCCCGGACACTGCTCCAAGCAACTAAGCAACTACCACCTTTTTCTGTCATTGCAGTATCTCCTGGACGGACAGTGTTTCACCAACCGGGACGATGTCGAACGTGCGCTTACTCACTTCTTTGCGTCTAAGTGGCCACAATTCTGTAAGGACTATATCCAACGCTACACAGCCGATGGTAGCATATGGCTAACCATGGTAGCATGGGGCTAACGATGGTGACTACGTTTTGGACTGATTTGTACTTGCATACAGGGTAATTAGGACGCGTCTGTTGGCTTGCATTTCGAGACATTACTTTCTTCCCATTCCAATATACCTTCGCTAACAGAAAGAAGGTGTCCTTATATTCCATGCTTCGCAAATGTACGATGGTTTTGTTTCGAAATGTGTTGATCTAAAGATGGACATTAGTGTTACTAATTAAATTTTAATTAACAAGAACAATGTGCCTTGAACATTTTAATTTGTTAGCTAGGCTTACAGCTATAACCAATTTCATGTCTGGTGGTATAAATTAAGGATGATTTATATGCTTACTTAATAAACTATTACAAATGAAATGAAACTTCACCGTCTATGTACGATATTTAATAAAATACTAAAGATATTTACAGTTAAAATTCCTCACTAGCACTTTCGGGGTGACATTTACCCCATCATCAGGTAGGACGGAGGCAAAGCAGCACTCCTTTATATAGTAGTGTAACGATGCATTATGGGTAACGTCGCATGGGTCGTGACCGTTGGCATTATACCAGTGTAACGGGTACAATTTCACAAATTATTAGTTTCACATATCAATACAAGAATTTTGTCACAAATACAAAGTTATGATCAATTTTATATATTGTTGGAATTGATCATAACTTTGTATTTGTAACAAAATTCTTGTATTGATATGTGAAACTAATAAATTATTAGTTTGAAATTGTACCCGTTACGCTGGTATAACGGCAACCGTCACGACCCATGCAACGTTTGATGACTTACACCCATAATGCATCGTTGCACCACTATATAAAGGAGTGCTGCATTGCCTCTGTTCGACCTGATGATGGGGTAAATGTTACCCCGAAAGTACTAGTAGGCTATTTTAACTGTAAATATCTTACTTTTTTTTATTAACTATCGTACATAGACGGTGAAATTTCATTTGACATATTGTGCGAAGTTTCATTTCATTTGACATATTGTACATATTTATTCTTTTTTTCGTTAAAACTATTACAAACTGACATGTGTTATTCTTAAAAAGTAAACGGAGCAAAACGAATTATTTTCAGAGACTATATAATTCGGTGTACTGTATATGCGTTCTCAACTTTTGTGTGTGGGGCTGAGAGAGAGCGGGGGATTTTTTTCGGGGGTTTAATTATCACATTGAACAACTCTAAAAGGACTATATGCACCGGCCTACGGTGCGAAATGTATGACCACTAATTCTAAGGGAGAGAGAGAGAGAGAGAGAGAGAGAGAGAGAGAGAGAGAGAGAGAGAGAGAGAGAGCGAGCGAGAGCGAGCGAGCGAGCCCCGTAGGACAAAACGCACTGCACATACCCGAAACTGAACTAGATCCCACTCCCAGCTAGGATGACTGGCCAGAAATCTTCCCCTTTAAAACACTCGCCCATTGGAGAGACAACTCCCAGGGACCTTAGTAGATATCGCAGTCTAAGGCAAGTTGATCTTTGAAACAGCGAAGAACCAGCTAATTGCTCTTGTGAAGATAAAAGCAGAAGCATCTAGCAGATATAGTCGTCATACTTCAAGGTTGGTCTTATAGGTTCATGTCTTCCACATTTTTCTATATAAGCCACTCATTCTGTAGAAGGATTTCTATGTAAGCCACTTATTCTGTAGAAGGATTTCTATATAAGCCATTTATTCTCCAGAAGGATTTCTATGTACGTCACTTATTCTGTAGAAGGATTTCTGTATAAGCCACTTAGTTTGGAAAGTAGATAGGTAGATTAGATTAGATCGATAAGATAGATATTGGTAAGTATCCCCTCCCAGAGCTACGGAGTATGGTCCAGGAACTTGCTAACAAGAGTAAGGAATCAAAATACATCTACAATAATTTTTCAAGCACTGAAGATTTAACGATTGTGGAGCAAGTAAGCGATGGGCAAATCGAAGAAAAAACTAACAGGCGTGCACAAAACTTAGTTGGAGAGCACGTGGAAGAAAACATTTGTTTCAAGAACAATTTAGCAGTAGGCATTAAAGGAAAAGTGTTTAGTCAATGTATTATTCCAGTTTTTACTTATGAATCAGGGGCATAGACCTTAACTAAAGAGAACATTGATAGGCTCACAACTACTGAAAGAAGTTTGGAGAGGTGCATGCTTGGCATAACCAAGAAGGATACGAAAAGGATAACGAAGAAGGATTGGAAAAGGAACTCATGAACCAAGAAGGATAAGAAAAGGAACTCGTGGATCAAGAAAATGCCTGGAGTTGATGACATGATGATCCAGGTAGAATCCCTAAAATGGCAGTGGACTAGACATAAAGCTAGAACAACGGACCACCGTTGGGCAACTGAAATACAGAAAGGGATTTTAAGGAACCGGAAAAGGCTCAGAAGAAGACCATGTGACAGATTGGTGGGTGAAATTTGGAAGCATATCGGACTGACATGGGGGAGACTCAAGGCAAAAATTTGCTGAAGCAAATTAAGGAGACCTTCACCCAGCAGTGGATAGATAATGTGTGATAATGAATATGATATGCGTATGTGTGTTTGTAACTTTAGAACATGTTCATTCTTCATCATAAGAATGATGAATGTATTGAAGATGAAACGAAGACGGCAATGTAAATGAATACAAAGATTATGTTCAAGTGAAGAGCAGATAATGCTGCATTATGAGAAAATAAAATTAAGGTAATGGAGGTCACGAAAATGATGAGTATTGAGATGATTATGAATTTAATAAACATGATTAAAATAATGAATAAATACGAATGTGTTGTTTAAGGGAAGGACAGAATATGGCGTGTTATGTGACAGAGATTAAGGTAAAACAACTACAGAACATGAAATTATGGAGAAGGGGTTAAGAAAAGAGACTTGTAAATAAACATGATGTATAAATGAGGAATAGATTATGATGTATGGTGAGATCAAAATGAAAGCAGTGCAGATTATGTGTTATGAGAAAATTATAAGTTTAGCGAGACGATACGAATGAATATGAAATCGATGTTTATGTGAAACACATTTTATATGTTATTCTATTGCAGAACTTATGCACTATTCTGTATTTTGCAACTGGATTCTTAAAATGAGGAATGCGCAAGTGGATATACAGTATGTGCAACGCGCTTTCTAGCGGAATGTCATGAACACAAGTTTCATTTGGCATTAAAACTAAGTAGATTCAACGAACATATACTTCAAATGTTTTTAGCATTGTCCAAATGAATTTCTGGCTTATAGCGGATTTCGCTAACACTCTTATGTGCCCACCCTATGAAGAAACTTATTTCCTTTGAGCGCATGGGGATGTTTTAAATAAATAAACCCTTGTGTTACAAACATTTCGCTTTAAGATTTTAGAGGAAAGCATTTCACTTGGAGAATTGTCAGTTACAGAAGAATCCTGGAAATACATCATTTCTGCTTGTGTTCCTTATTTTCTAAAATTATCGCCGGAATATGCAGACGGCTTTCAGAAATGCCTTTCAGGAATTTAGTGAAATTAATTAAGAAGACTCATTCATAATTTTTTTTCCGCGTCACTTTAACTTTGTCACTTTAGAACCAACGATGCGCTCTAGTTTTCGGAAGTTGTATGTTCAAAGAATATCTCATTTCAAGATCTTTCAATTGAAAGTGGGAGACATCTCTTAGAAATGCAATGTCTTTATGTCAGCATCTTCTGAAAAGAAGGTTGTTTCGACAGAATGTTCTGCGAGAACTTCAAAAGTGTGTTTAATTGAGATAAAAACATATAAATACAAATGATAGCCTTTTTCATGTGCTTGCGTATATGTAGGTTTCATGCAGATTCTTTTGTTTCGGACGATACGATTATACACTTGCAGTAATACTAAAAACATTTTGCAAACTAATACACACTAGCAGTAATACTTACTACAGACTTGACTTCTGCAAACAAATTTTTAATTGTCTTAACAGGTAACAAATTGTCACAATCCTATTGCATTTAGCAATAGAGGGTCTCGGGATTTTAGCATTACGGAAAGCTTCCTAATTTGCAGTAATGATAAAGGTTTAACGAAAAACACTTAAAATAAGTAATCTATCTGAAATTGCGGTAAAAGACGTTTACATTAGTGAATTCAACTGTATATTAAATTTGAGTATTCATGTGAATATTTATTGGTAGGCATTAATTTCCGTTTCCCTTAACGTAATCCAGTTATTCCTCCAGGCATGTCTTTTCAAAATTGAAATCAGTTGTAATTTATTTTCCACTTCGTGTTTGTAGTGAGGGCTGGTATGACATAGAAAAAGTCATCGGATTTTTAGTCTCGACCAAACACACCTTATTTTCGGGACCAAAGAGTCAGATCTGACCTGATTCTTTCTTCCTCTATTTCTAGGCAGAAATTTTCGGAACAAGAACAAATTAGCCAGCAAACGTAGACTTGTGTCTTTGTATACTAAAGTCTAACTCACAACTGGCGCAACAATTGGAACGATTGCATCATTTTACGGGCAGCGCCTGCGCTGTGTGTAAAACTTTTGAAATGACCTACGTATTTACAAACGTTCCGTCCTAGTGGGCGAGTTGTCTGAGGCACCGGGTACGGATCAGACGTCAGAGACTGACCGAGCTTAGTCCCGGGTGAGGCTTTTGTCTGGTAGCGATGGCCGTGCCTCTTCCCTGGAACCAGTGGCGCTAAATAACAGACGAGTGAGTTGGTAATAGCTTTTGCGATTTGCTCATGTTGCTCGTAAAATCCCGAAATAAAAAGAAAAAAAAATGAAAAAAAAATTAAAATTAAAAAAATAATAATAAAATAATAAGTACAAAAATACTGTAAAAATAATATAAAAGTAAAAATAAATAAAAATATATATAAAAGTAATAAAGAATAATAAATAAAAAAAATAAATAAATAAAAAGATACTGATGAAACAAGGGCAACGTACAAAGGGCTGTTCAAAATGTAATGGGACGAGTGTAAAAGAAATACACCACAGATTTTGTGGCAGTTCATAAAGGTGTAACTTTGAGCTATACAGTGAAATATGACTGGTGTATTTATCTCCTACGTTTGTACCAAATGGATTCCCTCAATATCAATTTCTGTTATCTTTCGCCAACAAACGTCGAAATGGAGTGTTATCTAGAACACTGTACTATTTAGTTTTGTGGTCGTTCAAAAAAATCTGCTGTTGATACGTTTAGGAGCTTTTCCGAATTACTCTTTATGACATACTACATCTTTTTGATAGTATAAGTGTTCTTAAGAAAAGAAAGAGAGGATGTCGCGTTCTGTCAGGAGAGATAGTGTTGGCCTTCAAGCTGTCACTACCAATAGATCTACGTTGCGCCATCAACCATTCGGGAGAATCAAAGTATTAGGAGTACAAATAAGCTCTAAAATATTTTTGTGTGACCTATACCGTTAATTTACATATCCAACATTCCTCCGCATTTTTGTCATGTGACCGTAACTGGCCCAGAGTATAAAATGTGACACAGAAGTTTGCCCAACAGTCAAACGCACTGGCACATCGGTAGGAGAAAGATGACAAGCGATAATGCATTTATTCGACACTGCATTTGTTACGAATTTCATCGAGGAATAAGTTCTGCAAAAGCATGTGCATCGATATGTTCTGGGGTAGAATATTGTATCGAAAAGCACGTGTGAGTTTTGGTTTAGACGGTTTAAAACAGGTGATTTTGATGTTAGCAATCGGGAACGTAGCGGTGCCCCGCAGGAGGTTGCATATGAGGAACTGCAAGCATTGCTGGATGAAAATTCATCTAAAACGCAAACAGAACTAGCTGAAAAACTAGGGGTAACTCGACAAACCATTTTCAATTATTTACGCGCAATGGGAACGATTCAGAAGGACAGGAAACGGGTGCCACCTGACCTGAGCTAGAGGACAAGGATGAGCGCGTCATGAAGTGTTTGAATCTGTTGAATCAACAACACAGAAAGTCTTTCCTGTGGAAAATTGTTACGGGTGATGAAAGGTAGATATGGTACGACAATCCCAAACGCAAAAAACACTGGGTAGACCCCGGTGAAGCAATTACTTCGACACTGAAACGCAATATACATTCCAAGAAAGTTCTGCTGTGCAGCTGGTTGGATATGAAGGGTGTGCTCTATTATGAACTACTAGAAGACGGTCAAAATGTTACTGTTGATCACTACAAGCAACAATTGCTGCGATTGAACTAGAAAATCTGTCGAAAACGTTCATTCAGAGGCAAAAGATTGCGTCCTGTGAAATTACTGCATCACAAGCGCGAAATCTATCAAGGAAACGTTATTGCCGCTTGTCTAGGAGGGGTTTAGGAGCACCCGGCGTATATTTTTAACATAGCCCCTTCCGACTATCATTTGTTACGATCGGTGCAACATGGTTTGTCTGCTGTACGGTTCCAGACATGTGATTAAGTAAAAATGGGGTGACGATTTCCCCTCGTCACACGATGAAGTATTCTTCATGGCTGGAATCCGTCAGCTGCCCGACCGATGGCAGAAGGTGATAGATAACGACGGCGGATATTTCGATTCGCAAAGGTATTGCTGTTTTCACTCAAATTACATGTTGCGTTGCCTTAAAATATTTTAAAACTTATTTGTACACCTAACATATGAGATCATTAACTTGGCGAACACCATTCAGAATCTACTGGAGGTGATCATACAATAATCTCCGAAGATTTGGGAACGAAACTTGTGTGTTCCCGATGGATTTCGAGTCTGCTAACACCAGACCGGAAACGATGGAGGGCAACTGTTTTAACTGTTTGTGAGGAACTTAAAGGTTGTTTTGCAGAACGTGGTAATATTTCTTCATATAATAATAACTGTAGATGAATACTAAGTAGAGAGGTTATCTTTTCGACCCTTGTGCCAAACAACAGAACAGTCAGCGGAAATATTTGTGTTCGTTTACTCCAGAAAAGGCGAAGATGGAAACAAATTACTAGGATGATCATATTCTTCGATCACCTTGTAGCAATTTCCGTACCTAAGGATCGTACAGTTAATCGCTAAAGTTATACAGATTTTTTGAAGACCATGTTGGAACATTTCGGAGAAACGTCATATGGAAGTGAAGTCTGAGTCATATATCGCACATTATCTCCCAGTTTTTGCAAGACTAAGGGATAACTGTTCTTGACATCGTCACTATAGTTCTGGTTTACCTCCATGTGACTTTTGGCTACTTCCAAAGTTAAAAAAAATACAATTAAAGACGTTATTGTTTTGACGTAATAAAAAGTTTATCTAGACAGTATGAGTAACCTGAAAGCAACACCCAATATATGACTTGGATCGTGTGTTTATAAAATGAGTGGAAGAAGTGCTTACATAGAATTAATTTGAAAAGGATTATGTGGCGACTGAAAAATTACATGTAAATTCTTTAAGTCATTCTCATTATTTTTGAATAGCTTACATATATGTATTACCTGCTCCGAACTGGAGAAAATAATTTCAGGTGACGTTGTATTCCAATGCTTCCGTATGGAATTAGCTGACGTTTTAATTATTTGGGTTGCAGTATCGCTGTAACACTGCTTGACAGCTAGAACTACATATCCCTTTTCTGACACTATTTTAATTCAAAGTATTGCTTAATAGTTACTACTTCTCTTGAGATTCCCATAATTAACATGGTGTTCAAGGTTTTCTTAAGGGAAGAAAATGGTTCACTTTTGCAAAGCACAGTAATATGGAGAAACACTTATTTTGCCGCCCCAGTGGCGCTTTGGTCTAAATGATTGCGTCTGTTCATTCGTCCAGAAAGAGTCCAGGTTCGAATCCCGGTGACGCATGGATGTTCTGTTTGTCTTACGGAGCTGGCTTTCTCCCTTCCCTGGAACCAGTGGCATTACATTATGGACAGGTGGCTGCTTATAAGCCCGTTGAGATGTTCCCGGTGGTCGTTAAACCTCCAATAAAAAAATGCAAAAACATTTCTTTCAAGCATGTTAACAAAGATGTTTCATAGAGGACACATTCCTTTTTTCTTTAACTTAATGTCGACATACCAGATCGTAGGAAATGAGAGTCAACCATTCTGCACAGGGTATATGTATAGCGAATATCTTTTTGTGGAATTTTTCTGTGTAACCACAGTCAACTCGTTAGTCACGCCATATGAAATTTGTAGCCACTACGCCAAATTATGTTTCACTGTGTAGGAAAAAAAGCAAAAAAGTCATTAATCCAAGGGAAATTTATTTCTCATTCCCATGTAGATCTGCGGCCATTTAAAAAGCGAATGTAAAAGGCTCGGTTGCTGCATCAAATTAAGCATGAATATTTCTTTTAATTTAGAAATCTGCTTCTTTCAAATAAGACGTAGACGGGCGATTTTTGTTTTGATTATTTCCATTGAATCGCCATTAACAAACGAGGAAGGACTTCTTTTCGTTAAACGATCTGAAGCATCTTTAATTACTTTGCCTTAAATAGAACTATCGACTTGTGCTTAAGCATTTCCTCCAGAACTTTCATCGTAGAAACTTAAGAGGAAAACCTGCGTTTGGGTATTTGATTATACGAATCGCTGGGTTAATTAGCTTCATATACCGTTTGTTTACCAAGAAGTAATTAAGTTTTTGCAAGCTGTTACGACTATTGTATCGAGAAGATCAGAATTACGTTGGGTCCCAAAAAGTGTACCTCACATTAATATTTTTTCGATTAGAAAGTTTGCTGTAACTGAAAAAAAAGCCTTTCACAGAATGTTAAATGTCATTGTCTACAACTTGCGTGGTTTGTTAACCACAAGTAATGCGTTTCAAATACGCTGCAGAAGCCATTTATGTACACACACGGTCCAATACATTTGTTCCCGTATCTGAACAGTGCTTGGTCTTAGCATTATGACTCCAAGACTGAGTATAAAGAAAACGTAATATATCAGATCGTTTTTACTGCACAGGCAACATGTCAGGGAACTTGATCAAAATTTCAAGTAGCATAGGCGGCTAAGTGGTCTGAGCGCAAGCTTCTGACCTTCAGTCCTAGGTGGGCTCGCGTTTGAGTTTTAGATGAGGCGTTTTTCGTGTGCTGGTCTCATGGAGCTGGCTATTTCAGTTCCTGGGAACCAGTTGCCTTAAATTATGGACGTGCTACTGCTTACAGTCTTTAGAGGTGCTTACGATAATTTTTAAAACCGCAGAATAAAATAACAACTACATAAAAAATTGACAGTTGTGTCTACCCGGAGAAGAGTGTGAACTTGCGTCTCTTAAGATTTCCGGCAAATGCGTAAGTGTTGCACCAATCTGCATTATTCTCTTTGAAGAAATCGAAGAAAATTAATTAGAATGAATAGCAATCTTGTGCTTGTTGCGTATTTTGTAGGCTTTCTCGTACTAGCGAACTTTCGCTACGCAAAATAGTATTTATTTGAGAAATTTCCATATCTGTAGGAATATTAATTCTGGAACGAAAAACAAAATGCATGCATATCGCGCGTAGCCTTGCTCATGTAATCACTCTGGTGTCTAAAATTAGCGCGAGAAACACGAAACCA